>WEIU01020675.1:101654-116954 GCA_013389925.1 Aegithalos caudatus | reverse complement strand
CGCGCCCCTCGCTCCGTGTCCCGCGGGGCGGCTGCGGGACGGTCCCGCGGCGCTGCCCGCTCCGGGACCAGGGGACCGCAGCAGGGGCAGGAAACCACCCCAGCACCAGGCGCTTCCCCGGGTTATTTGTGGACAGGGCATGAGGCTGCAGGAGGAGGAGGGTGCGTGGGGTGCGTTTCCTGCTCGGGAAATGTCTCTGAACAGGGACTGGGGCAGAGAAAAGCATGGAAAACTCGCCGGGGCCCCCGCGCCGGGATGGCGCCAGTGCCCGTTCGGGTGGGTCAAGCGAGAGCCAGCAGGAGCTGAAGAAGGCGTCGAGTTGCTTCTGTTCAGCGTGATAGGGAGAAGTGGACGGTGGCGCAATCCAAGGAAATGGTCTTGCCAGAACACTCAATGCCCATAGGAATGCACCTGTCAAAGCTGTAGTAGCATCAGGCAAGAGCAGGAGCCTGCACGGGCAGCGGGCAGAGTCCTCGCTGTAGGTGGTTGTACTCTTGTACTCTCAACAGTGCACACTTGTCGGCACCTGCCTTCCATTGTTAATTCAGCAACAGCAGCTTTTCATGCAGAACTAATAATTAGCTGAGCTTTTCCATCACCACTCACCTGCCCGCACAGTCCACATAATTTTAAAGCAAATAAGCAATTAAACAATGTACAAATGCAGGAGCCACATCATTCACTGGGGAAGCAGGTACACAGTGACAGCCATAAAAAATGGGGTGGGATTTGAGGTATTTATTAGGTGTAAAGCCTGTGCCCTGCATCAAATGTGGCTTTTTACCCTTGCCAGTGGCTGTGCCTTTTCCTGTGTATTAATTGATTCTTTGTGTTTTTGTCTAGGTCCAGAGTGGGCTTCTTACAAACTTGGAATATTCATTTGTTTGAATTGCTCTGGAATTCATCGCAATCTCCCTGAAATCAGCAGAGTCAAATCCCTTCGACTTGACTTCTGGGAGAGCAATTTAATAGAGGTACAGAGGAAAACGCAGTCATTCTCCACATTTCATAACCTCCTCTGCCATGTAATTCCTGTGCCATCCACCATGGACAGTGCAACAGAGCCACACGCAGTCAAGTTAACTGCATGGGTAACTTCAGGGGTTTTTTTATGACCCACTCAATCAAATTACACTGATAGTGACCATGTTCTGAACAGTCTGTGGTGTGTATCTTCATGTACACAGTAAATACTGTGTATTTTTATATACTCCGTAACTTCTCACTGCGGTTTAGAAATCCACAAATATTTCCTGGTAGTATGTTCAGTTAAGAAAGCAACATACTCTTCTTAAATATTGGTTCAGCCTCTCATCATTCAGTTTACTTGTGCTAATAATACAATCACAGTTAATAACTGGGAGGTGATGAAAGAATAGGGAGATCATAAACAATTCTTCTCCTAAGTTTCCTTTGTTCTTTTCATCAATAACCATGATTTTGTATTCCTTCACAAATGGTTCAGAACTGTAAATAATGAAAAAGGTGCATCCACCTAAAAATACAAAACTGTAATGCCAAAGAGAATTTATAAATGTATGTAAATGTACACTGAGAGTTCTGGCAGGATTCAGCCAAAAGTGCAGTGCTCCCTTAGATACAAGTCTCATTTTATGTTCAGGACATGGTGTTGATTTGCAGTGGCACACCTAATTGTAATTTATTTTGTATTTCAGTTTATGAGGAATCACGGGAATCTCTGGGCCAAAGCTAAATTCGAGGCAAAGGTCCCTCCATACTATTACATCCCCCAGGCCTGTGACTGCATGTAAGTTGATGGTGTATTCACTGCTGCAAACCTTGACATCTGCTTCCCTTACAGCTGTCCTTGGCTGGCTGCTGAAACTAGAGTAGAGACAGATCAGCTTTATCCATGTTTTCCTCTTTCAGGGTTTTAAGACAGCAGTGGATTAGAGCTAAATATGAGCGTGGGGAATTTCTTGACACCCAAGTCTGCCAAGATCCCTGTTCTGCAGGTAAAAGGATTGTCAGGGAGGTCTCAGCCTCAAGGCCAACAGCACAATGTTCTGTTGGCAGCTTTGGAGATCTCTAAGGTTGACTTGTCCCATTTGAATTGCTGGATGTGCAGTCACTGCTTTGAGTCTAGCTTTGAGAAGAAGCTCCTAAGAAAAGGCACTTACACAAGTGCAAAGGTATATTCAGATCTTACAGTTCTCTATTTCTCCACTGATTTTTTCATATGAGGGGAAAATTCTCAGATGGAGAAGAGACTTGAAACTGTGCCACATCACCCTTAGCTAAATAGTCCTGTCTTTGTGCCACCCTTCTCTGACACTTACCTGTCTGGTCTGCAGGCAGCCGTGAAGGATGCCTCTGGAAGCTTGGGAAGGGACGCAGACAGTTCCAGAAGAGGCAGTTTCTCCTATCAGCAAGGGAAGGGGTGATGAAGTACTACAGCAAAGAAGTGAGTTCTTGAGCCAGAGCTGGCCACAGGTAGCAGGTCAACACCCACCCCCAGAGCTTGCTCTTTGTGGGCAAAACTCAGCACAAGTAGCTTTGTCTCTAGTTTTGCAGCCAGCTTGTGTTTAGAGGAGTCCATGTTTCCCCATTAACATGTGTGGTATATTGGGCAATTTTGCATGTAGTTCTTTTGCTCATCCATTATCTCAACCCTGCAGCCTCCTTTTGCTTAGTGAACAAAGGAAATGGATACTGGCAGTTGAATAGCAAGACAAAGAAGAGATCTGCTGGTAGTTGATAACTCTTACATTATCAAAATATCCCTTCATGGGCTCCTGCAGCAGGGTCCTCAACACGACTCCTTTCTGTGAGAGACTGCAGTTAATTGTTCTCTAACTAGGAGGCTCTGGAGATAGACCCATCCCTTGCAATGCAGACCCAGCCCTCTTTAATAGTGACCCAGCATTTGTCAAGGAATCTTTGTAAATGGTTTTATGTTGCATGTAATTAAGGCTTCATGTTTCAAGTATGTCCAGTATTCAGATATTTGAGGACATCTGCTTTCTATTCAATAGGGATCTAGGTCTCATACAGCTGATCTGTCCTGCAATACATTCCCTGAGAGCACTTTAATACAGTGATGCTTTTCATTTCACAGTCCAAAGGTCCAAAAGCCATTATCAGCATTGAGACTCTGAATGCAATGTTCCAGGTGGAGAAAATAGGACACAGTCATGGGCTGCAGATCACATACGTCACAGATGGTCAAACACGGAACCTTTTTGTCTATCATGAAAGTGGAAAGGTGAATATAATAGATTTTGGAGTAAGCAAGATGCTTAGATGTTGGAAGTATTTTGGAAGAGTTACTGTGTCTGCAAGATCTGGTTTCACTTGGCATCACTAAGACTTGTAGAATATAGGAAGTTACAGAATTTGATACTCATAACTGTAGCCTTTCTCCTCTTCTGTTGGGGCATATATTCAACCTCACCCTTTGGCTAGTCTTAAGTGGTGCATGGATGTAAATCTCTGTAAGGTAATTGCCTTGTGGTTTTACACAATGTCATGGTTAAATTCTTGACATGCACAGAGGATATTAGTCTACATTATTTCCAAGCCAATAATGATAATTTTAAAAAGTATCTCTACAGATACCATTAGACTTCTGTTTCTTCCTTCAACAGAGTTCTTCTGTCTTTCCAATTATGGAGGTTTTTAAACAACCCATAACTGAATCAACTGAAAAAGCCTGTGTATACAGGCTTGGGGTGGCTGTCCATGCTGGGAATGTCTTGGACCTTCCAAGAGGGTCATTCTTAAATTATTTTCAAGAGTCAATGTTTTTCAGGTGTCTGGAACAAATCACTGATTCTCTCTGCCCCTTGGAGAGAAAGTACCTCTTTATAAAGAGGTCACAAGGAAGGAGAAGGGCATTTTGGGGAAGCAGTGCTCTTACTCTCCTTGTTAATCTTTGTGTTTGTGTTTGCTCTTTTCCCAGGAGATTGTTGACTGGTTCAATGCTATTCGGGCAGCACGTTACCATTATCTCAAAACAACCTTCCCAAATGTCCCTGAGCCTGAGGTGAGAACTGAACAGGGCTTGAAGCAGCCTAACCAAACATAGCATGGGAAAACATTTTCTCACTTCTTCTGACAGTCAGGTGCTCAAAAAGCAGCACTTGGATGCAGGGAATGGACAGAAGAGGTAGAAGGAAAGGCAACACTGAATAACATGCAAAAACTTAGTCAATATTTAAGGCTTTAAAGTAGTCTCCCTGTGATGCTTATACATTGTAATTTGTCAAAAATGTTATGATGTTCCTTCTTACTTCAGACTTCCCTTTACCAAGCAGCCAACAAAATCCCAGACCCCAAAAGCCACAATTGATGGTGATTAACTTTGACAAAAACAGAACAGAAATGCAATCTTGAATGAGACAGCCTGTCCTGGTTTCAGTTGGGACAGACACAGACTTTTTTGTGTTTGTGTTCTCCTAGCTCATACCCAGGATCACAAGAAATTTTGCCCAAGAAGGCTATATGGAGAAAACAGGACCAAAAGTAAGTGCACACATGGCATTACACTAACAGGATCATTCCAGATAGAGAATATTTGGTAGTTCAATGATGCTGACTCCTAAAAGATTTGCTCAGTGACTCTCTGCTTCCTGGATTGATAAAAGACACTCTGTTCAAGCCTCTTGTGTTCTTTGGGACCATGTTTATTTTGTGTGGAAAACAAGATCGGGAAGAAGATTCCTTGAAGAGTAAGCAAGGTGGATTAGCTGTCAATGGCCATGCAAAGTGCTGTTACCCAACACCACATGGATTGCTGAATCTGCCAACTTCAGCTCCTGCCACAGCAGTGCTGACCCCCCTACTTCTCTGTTTCACTTGAGTCAGTTGCACTTAAGTCACACCTACTTAGAGCAGCAAAGTGTCATTTGAGCAAATTTCTCTACAGTGAAGCCAATAGTTTGGTTTGTTTTACTGTGGGGAGTGTTTGGACCACTACTCTTGGAACAGAGGAGTGAGGTTTTGGGCGCTGCTGAAGGAGGAGATAAAGATCTGAGGTCGTGATTGACCACAGCCACTTCTTGCCTTGCTGTCCTCTGAGTGAACCATGAGCCAGGTCCCATTATGAAGTTCAGTGGTGCAATGCTGGTACTGATTATACTGGGTTTTGGCCCAGCTTGTGCCAGTGTTGCAGCACCTCTTCTGCCAGTAGTTGCACAAAGCATGAAAGACTTTGTGTTTTTTTCCTGAGGCCTAAATTCTGCTTAAACTGAGTTGAGTTCTAGAAGAGGCCTTTTCAGTTTAGCCTGGAGCAATTAATAGCTCAGGAATGGTCAGGTAAGTGTAGCTGATGGATTTAGCACTTAAAAAAACCCAGCTAGTATTGACACCCAAAATTCCAGCAACAACCTTCCTGATCAAATTGTTGGAATTGATTGCTCACTCTCTTCACTATCACCACTGGCTCAGGGGTTGTTCCCTGCAGTGCTTTCCATCCATTTCATGCAGCTTCTTTAGTCCTGCTAATTTGATTACCTCCCTGCCCAAATAATTGTCATTGAATGTAAATCTTTAGTTTGAGCCAGGGAAAAGAGAGAGCTGAGAGCTGCACACAGCAGTCCTGTTACCAGCTGCAGATATGAAGGAAACTGAACTCCAGCTCCAAGTCATTTAAGTGGTACTGGGATTTGAATAAACTAAAGTCCACTTTGAGACTTGGGTCTTTAAAGAATTTCTACCATTTCCTTGCAGCAGAAGGAGGCCTTTAAGGTACGCTGGTTCTGCTTGGATTCTCAAGAAAGGAACCTGTTATACTTTAAAAATCCACTGGTAAGAGGAGTGTTCCTTGTTCCACAGCCCCTTCATGAAGCAGGTGGGGAGGAAGGGTCTGTTCTCATCCACCTTTTCCAGTGGCTGTGCCAGACTAGAGCAGGCCCAGCCTCAAGAGCCCATCTCCTTGCCAAAGGATGTCTCTGAAGCTGAGCTGGTTGGGAACTCTGGCCTGTACAGTGGCTGTGAGGAAGATCTTTTAAAAGTAACTGCTACTGCCTGTGGTGTTCATGCCCCCTCTCCCCCAGCCCTAGTGCCTCTGTGTCTGTAACCTTAGCCAAAGTGAGCAATATTCCAGTATCAGGGGCTTGACAGCCCCAGTATCCTGCTTCCTAGCACTGCTTTAGCCATGGGAATGTCCTTCCCTGTCCCTTCTGAACAGCCACCAACCAGCTCTATAAGGGTAATTCCCTGCCTTCTCCTGGGAATGCCTGTGAGTGCAGAATACCCCTTTGTGCATTCCCTGCTGGTGTCACCAATCCATGTCATCAGTTCCCCTCTGTGCACCCCCAGATCCTGTTCCATGTCAAAGGACAGAGCAGTGTCTGCTGGAGCAGCACTGGCTGCTGGCTGATGGCTGTCTTCTGCTTCCTCCTTTCCAGGATGCATTTGCACAGGGCCAGGTTTTTATTGGAAGGAGGGATGAGGGATATGAAGTACGAGATGATTTGCCCCAGAAAGTCTGGATGAAGAAGAAAAAACCAGTGATCACTCTTGTCACACCAATGAGAGAGTTTGTGTTTATCTGTGAGAATGACAAGAAGCAGAGGGAATGGATGGATGCCTTGAACAGAGTCATCACCCAGCTCTGATGTCCACAGGCTCTGATGCTCCTGGCAGGCAGCTGCATTCCACCTGCCTGCAGCTTCTGGCCACACAGGGACAGGGTTGTTTTCAGCAGAGTGGGGTGAATGTTTCTTACGGTGCTACATTTCTGGCACAATAAAAAAAGCGCCAAGTTTAAATTGTGAGGATACTGTAATGGAATCACTCCTCTAATGGAATCCCACAGATGCTCCTAGCTCCTTGCTTTCAACAGTCTCTACTGTTTGGCTTTTATGTGAGTGGCAAATCCAACACCCAATGACTTTTTTCCAGAGCACAACCCCACACGGTGCCCCAGTGAACACATCGAGAGTACAGGATGAACAGACAATGATCTTTGTCACCTAAGAACAGATGAAGCTTAATGAGCTTGATTAGACTGAACATTGAAAGGCAGAAACAAGTTTTAAAAGTATTTTCTTCAATGACTTGCTTGCAAACACTCCACAAATGAGGATTGGTGTTCAGTGTTGGAGGGGAGCCTTCTCATCAGGTACCACTGTGTGCAGGAGCTGGAGGTTGCACAGGCAGCCACAGAGCACTGAGTGTTCCCATGCCTCAAGACAGAGTCTGAGATCTGGTTCTACCAAGCAGCAAGTCATTCACACATTTAATTCTTCTTTACAATAGCCTTATTTTACAAATCAAGAGGAAGTCTTGCAGACCAAGTTTCTGGTGAGGCTTCCACCTTCTGCTGACAATTGCCAGCTGGTCTTGAGATTCTCAAAATAGTTCTTTTTTTCCAGAAATGAGAAGTGCCAGTACTTGCAGGAATTAGTGACACTAATTCTTCTTTTTCCCCACCCCCCAGTAGTGCAAAGGAATTGTTGGAGTTGGGTCATCATTGTGCCTTTCTCAGGCAGCTCATCGTCCAGCTCTGAGCAATGTGCAGCAGTTTTATTTGTTGATACTCTCCCATGAGCTTCCCTGAATTTCCACGTCATGTCCCCACACAACCGCATTCATTCTTGCTCACGTCGTGGTGTAGCAATTCTATTAAACAGCCTAATCGTGAAGCAGCTCCTGAAATCAAGAGAAAGCAGCTCTTGACTTGTACGAGGAATAATGTCAGTCTTCATTTGTTAGTTGTTATTTTGAGATGACGCTAGCAGCCCGAGATGACCTCAGAAGGCTTCGGTCCCCCTCGTTAGCCTGGACTTCAGTCAGTCGGGGTCTGCACTGTGCTGTGTCGTGCCACTGCTCTCCGGGCTGGGTCAGCAGATTGCCCATGTCAGCAACTCTCGCTATTACAAAATCGGGAAATTCACGGTGGAAATGAAATAGTGCAGATAACGGGGACTTTTTTGGACAGTCAATGAAAGTCAAGGCCAGGCCCTAGAAAGTTCTGCGTCACAGTCCATTTGCACCGGCAACCCAATTCGGGCAGGTGAGGCGAGCAGAGCGGGGCAGCCCCGGCGCCGGAGGAGGGGCCCGGGGAAATCGAAACTCGGCGGGCGCTGCGCTCCGCCCCGGCCTGGCCATGGCCGCCGTCCTCATCGAGCTGGAGCGGCTGCAGCGCGTCCTGGAGCTGCTGCAGTGCTCCNCGGCCACAGCTTCTGCCGGGGCTGCATCCTCCCGTACTGCGCGGGGCGGCCCCGCACCCCCTGCCCGCTCTGCCGCCGCGCCTTCGAGCTCCAGCACCTGCAGCCCAACCGCGAGCTGGCTGCGCTGCTCAGCCTCATCCCGCGGGAGCTGAAGGAAAAGTTGGAAACACAGGACGAGGCTGAACCCTGTGGAGCTGCTGCCTGCAACGAACGGAGCTCGGCGGGGCGGAGACCTGGGGAGAAGGTACGGCCGGGGGCAGCCCGGGGCTCCATCCCCCGCATCCCTGAGCTTCACCCCCCGACAGCCCGGGGCTCCTCCGCGACACCGCGGGACATCCCCGGGCGACATCCCCCGATACCCTGCCCGCGACAGTCTGGGACAGCACCCAGCAGCACCCTCGGGACAGCCCGGGTTTCCGTCCCACGGCATCCCCAGTGTAGCTCGGGGCTCCGTCCCACTCCATCCCACGGCACAGTAACAACACATTGAACGGATGGGTTCGGCTAACACAGTGATTGGGGCTCATTGATGGTGTCTGACACACTGAGAGCTGCATAGCTGAATTAGAACTAATACCTGTACGTATTCAGCTGATGCACACTAGTAACAAGTGACTTCTTTGTGCTGGGTGTTATTTATTGCATCATCATCGCACTGGAGACTGCCGGAAGGACATGTAACGTTATTGGACAGTGCTACAGCTCCACCCAGCTTCATGGCGCAAAATGGGACAGATTCGTGTTCTGGGTCTCTGCTTAAAATGACTCCCAGAGGAGGCAATGAGAAAAATGTGTTGACCTTCATTTATCTTAGCACATATGTATCTTACTCAGTCAAGCTAAGAGCATAATGAAGCTCACAATTACAGTTAAACATGTAATTAATTGGTGACTGTTGATGTTGACTTCATTGTTGTTATTCCTACTCAGAATTGTGTCTTTAAGGCACCTCCTCAACCAGTCCATTGCCTAACTACTGTCAGTGATGTAGGGAATTTTTATTATCCTGCTGCTTAACCTAGTCATGCTTTCTCTGAGGTTTATGCAGATAAATAGTCCAATGTGTTGCTTTAAAGGAGGAAGAGATATGGGAGAGCTCCAAGCAACAAGAAATAACTGCAGAGACCATCCACCTGTTGAGGAAAGATCTCAATAAAACAAAGGTACACATATCTTCATCACCTACAGTAACTTTCTGTTTCCACTGTTCTGGGCTGGAGATGTGATTTACTGCTGGGTTGCTTTCCAGCTCAGAGCAGGAATCTGCCTTTTTGTTTCCTTCTTTTCTGTCACAATTCTGTTTTTATGATGAAGATGGATATATGGCATCAGCTGCACTAACTTGTGTCTTGGCTGGCACAAAGGCCACTGATGTTGTGCATTGTTACATTTTTCTGCTTATCCCAGAAGTAGCCTCAATGTTTCTGGTACACTTAGATGCAAATTACAAATCATAAGAGGGAATATTGAACTTGCTGAGTTGTCAAGCAGAGTCCACTGGCCATAAAATAGTCATGATCTTAACATGCCCCAAATCTCATTGCATGTAATGCAGGATAGTGTCAAATACATTTTATTCCTTTGAAAAGAAGTTTTCTGGTCTGCAGGGGTCAGTCAAGGAGCACATTAGATGGGGCACTAATTCTCATATTCTGTGCATCTTTCCTAATCACACAATGAGCTCCATATTTTCTGCCTTTCAGGATTATACATCTCAGATCAAAAGCCAGATTACTAAAGATTTCTGTTGCATGAAGGAATATGTTGAAAGACAGGAGAGAAACACACTGATGCTCATTGAACAAGAGCAAAAAGCTGCTCAACAGAAAATTGAAGAGACTATTCACCAGCTCACAGACATCAAAGCCCAACCTGTAAGTGATGAAATGAAGTGGCAGAATATGAGTAGAAACTTAAACTCATGTCTGGGATAGCTGAATATGTTCAGAGCACCTTTGAGGTCCCCACTGCACCATTCTCACAGAGACAGTGGTGCCAATCCATGGATGTTGCTGTCAGCAGGGAGAGTTGGGAGTAAGAAATTCAGAGGAAAGAAAGTTCTTAAAAAGGCACAGGCTGGAAATGCAATTCAGAACTAGATTTTTTTCCAGAGATATTGGTGAGCTGGAATGAAGTGCAAGCTGCACTGCTGAAATCCAGTCCTCAGTCAGTCTAAAGTCGAGATTTTTGGTGATCTTTTTATTTTCCAGAATTTACACGTAGGTATCCAAGTTAAAGAACTCAGAGAGTTATTAAACATTTTGTAACAACTTTCTTGTGGAAAACACATCAAGGGCCCTCAAAAGATGCAGTTAAAGCACTTCAGATTGTGCAGAGCCCGTTTTGATGTTGAGAACAGCAGTGCCAAGTGATGCAAATTAGCCAGGAGGAGCTTGGAGTGGGGCTCATTGGGTGTGGCAGTGGAACTGATGCCTTGAGAGGCTGATCTAGAACAGGGACTAGACAGAGTTAAAGTAGACATTTATTAAAAGGCCTTAAAGGATACACCTTGGGCAGTACAAGAGCCTGGCCAGGGCTACAGCCAAGATGGACCCAAAATGGTCACAAGGTTTCACACTTTGATAAGTTTTGGTCCATTTGCATATTGGAGTTAATTGTCCAATTATACCTTCAGGTTATGAAATTCCACCCTCAGTGTTTGCTCTCTTCAGTTCTTTGTTCATGCTTTTTGGGCCTGAAGCGTATAACAGTTGTCCTCAGGCTGGAAAGGGATTTTGTCTACCTACCCTGTGAAGAGAACTTACTGACACTTAATGTGAAGCTCAGAGCTACACACCTAGGCAGCAGAGAATCTGAAAATTATGAAAACTAAAACTTAAGGCATCACCATGAGACAGAATTGCAGGAACCAAGCACAGGTGCCCACATTGGAATTCACCTGATCCAGGGTCCTGTTACAGGCAGTGAGGAGAAATTTCAGTTATCTGGCCAACTTGAGATACCCACCTGCAAAGGAGATTAATCCAGCCTCCAAAAGGCTGTTTCCTCCTACAGACTGTACACACAAAGAGAGCAACTTCAGATAGAGATTTCCACAATTTCTAAACTAAGGCAAACTAAGCTTACCCTTTCCTCACACTAATACATTTTCATACTTTTGGTTTCAGTTCTAGAAGAAGGAAGTTTAAAAAGAGTAACTTTTGTATTCATATGAATACTTACGGAAATTGTTATATATAAATATATCTAAAAGAAAAATTAGTCACATTTTCAGTTTTCTTAGGGAAAACACTCTTTTTATTTTTAATAAGAATATCCTTTACTATTTTCTGTAAGATTTCAGGTTGGTGTGCTGAGGTAACTGTCCTATGAAGGAAACTTTTGATAAAAATAGTGAGATTCTTGGAGAGATCACTGCTCTTTTTCCACTGGGGCTTTATATATATATTATATCTAATCTGTGAGATGAAATTACTGCTGTTTTCATCTTTCCCTTGATACTTTGTCATTATTAGAGTGACTTGTCTGAGAGGCAGAGGTGCGAAGCCTCACCTTCAACAATTAATAAAATTACACTTGATGAAAAGCTTAATGTTGTCAAAAGTGCTGTAGAAGATCTTAAGAGAAAATTGGAAATTTTACTCTTGGAGAATTATGCTCAGCAAATCCCACCAGGTGAGTTTCCCTTATTTTGAAATCTTTTTCTTAAAGGCAGTGGATCTAGGAAATAGAATTTAAAAATTACTTTGTGCTTATGAAATGCATGTGCAAATAAAACAAGAAACATGATACCCAGCAAAAAAATAAAGAACACTAAATTTTTTTAAGACAGAAACTGCATTATCTGCATAGAATGATCAAACTGCTTTACCCATCTCATTCTTCTGACAGTTGCCTTCTGACCACACCAGCATAGAGTGTTTTTATCAATTTTGGGTAAAAATGTTTGCCTACATGTCCTTTGTAATTTATACAATCAAAAAAAGCAACTCCTTGTTTTGTACTTGAACCGTAGCTGGGATCATTTAATGTGTGTTTTCCTCTGGAAGCTTAAATGCTTCCTATGTACATTTTGAAGAAATGCATTCACTTTATTTTTGAAATAAACACTTATTTTTGTATTTAGTACAGCCATCAGACTCATACCAGGAGCCAAGTGTCAGCTCATCATCTGCAGAGCCTGCAGCTGAAAGTCCTGACCCAACCACTTCCAGCCAGTTTTCTCAGTGTAAGTATCCAAGCCAGCAGGACTCTTAACAACATCCAGGTGACCCTGAGACTGGATTTGCTGAAGAAAACTGCCCTTGCCAAGCTCAGCAGGAGATGTGGCTGTTTACTGAAGCTTGGAAACACAATGGAGTTGCCAGGAATGAATCAGTTCCTGACACACAATGTAACACTGTACCTGAGTGCAGACCTAGGATAAAAAAGAGATAAGAAAGCTGTTTCATGTAAGCTGTATGGTGGCTTGTGCTGCCTCAGTCTGAGCTGGTGTACAGGGAGTTACTGCACCTCACTGATCTTTGCTGTTAAGCTGTAATTACTCCAGCTGTTACTTAAATTCTGCATCATTTTGACAGAAACATTTTCACAATCACCACACTCTACTACAGCTGTAGCCTAACACAGAAAACAAATGTTTTTGCCTGTAAAATATGTAAGAACTTGTCCCAGTGAACAGATGACTGTATGCTTTATTAAGGTAAGCATCCCATTTATTATTGACAAAAAAGTAATTTTTTTAAAAAAAGATTGTGTCTAGTAATAAAATCCAATATGTAGGGTGTTTGGAGCAGCCTTATTAGAGGGTAGAAATGAGCTGAGACAGACTTCTTGTTTATCACAGCACAGAAAGGGTCCCGGTTTATTCCTCTTTACAGCTCAGCCATCCTGACTCCAGCCATTCCCTGACTCTGGCTGCAGCAGCTCCTGCTGTAGGTTTCCCTTGCAGCCTCTGGCTCCTGGTATTTCCTGCTGAACTCTGACTGCAGGGATCAGTTTGCAGACTCTGAATGCAGCTTTTACCCAGCCAGGCTGTGACTGCAGGTTCCAACAACAACAGGCTCTGACAGCACACCCAGACTGACCTCACAGCACTGATTCTCTCTTCAGGATCCTCCTTCTTCCTCACCCACTAACCCACTCCCTTTTATCACACTTTATTGGAACCAGGGCCAAGGCTGTACTGGGTAATTAACAGAGCTGTCACTTCTCAGGGGTGAGCTCACCTGGGATCCCTTCTACAGTAGGGTGCACAGTGCTTTTCACAGGAGTGCATATGAGTCTGTCATGGATATTTACACAGTTGTGCCTGCTAAATGTTTCTGTATGCCCAGGATGCAGCTGACAGTGCTTGGTTGAGGATTCTTGAATTTTGTTTCAGGTTTATGGTAATGATCATTTGGTTTCATTTGTCTTCTGGAGCACCTGCCTTCTTGTTGCCTGCATGTGAGAATATTTTCCTTTCTGTCTTCCAGGGGCAGTTGATGTGACTTTGGACCCCACAAGAGTACACGAACGCTTGGCACTCACAGCCCAGAACAGGAGGGTGGTGGTTTCCAGCCACCTGACCACTTACCAACCATCACCCAAGAGATTCTGCATCAGCCAAGTGATGTGTGCACAGGGCTTCTCCACTGGCTGCCACTACTGGGAAGTAATTACCAAGGACAGTGATGGATGGGCTGTTGGAGTTGCTCATGAAATGATTGGTAAAAGGGACAAATTGGGAAGAACTGAGCATTCCTGGTGTGTAGAATGGCTGGGTTCTAAAAAACAGCTGTCAGCGTGGCATAAGGGTCAAGAAACATTGTTACACAAGGACAAACCGCTGAGGGTTGGAGTTTTCCTGGAGCTGCTGAAGAAGACTGTGTCATTTTACTCCATTGCTGACAAAGAAATGCTTTTGCACACCTTTGAAATCAGCACCTCATATCCTCTCTACCCTGCTTTCTGGCTGTACACTCTAGAAAGAAATGGATCTTTAACTATAAGTCACCCAAACAGGAGATAAAGCCTATTGAGAGTAGGGACAATTTTGCCAATGACTGCAGTTTCTATAAAAGCCTCAGTGTTTAGCACAGGAGTGTACCAAGGAATGAATGCATAACTACCCAAGCTTTCCTGGGAATCAGCAACTGATACTTGTGTCTGCTCTGCTTCTCCTCACACTACTCTGCTCTAGCCATACTTCATTAAAGCAATTCCAGTCTATGTTAAAGGCAGTGACCAGCTCTGTGGGAGTCAGGTGGGTTTTGCAAGCAGCTTTAAGTAGTCCCAGGATATTTGTAGGAAATAATGTATTAAGGAAGCTCTAATGTTGGGGATAAGCCTTTCTCACGGACCTCATTTTTGCTACATTGATATAAAAAATACAGGAGAACAGATCATGCCATTACTTTCTGTCAAGTGAGTTTTCTTCAGTCAGTTCTGATTGATTAAGGAATGCTCAGGGGGCAAGAATGTTACTGACCTTAGGTATGAAATCTTTCCCTTTAGGGTTGGCACTAACTAGGAAATAGGCTTTGGATTTGAGGATCTGACACTTCAGGGAGGTGTCCCAGAAGAACATGATCTCCCTGGAGCCCTATTTTAGTCTAGCCCAGGCCAAAGGGTTGTCAGTCCTGGTGGTGATGTGACCGTGAGCATGGTTGTGGAAACAGACGTTCAGGTATGTTTATACCAGCTAATAAATCATGTGGTCACTTTACTGCCCCTTTGAAGGGCCCGCAAACAGGGCTCTGTCCAGGGAAGGACCCTGTGGTCTTTGCCAGCAAGGCCGAGACAAAACAGGAGGTTCTCAATTGCCTGTGCAGGGTGAAGGAGCAGAGCTGGGGTCCCACAGAACCTACGGACAGCTTGATTTGTTATGGTTTGGATCCCAGCAACGACACATAACAACACTTAGTGCAGATGGGAACCCGCTGTGCCACTACTTAAACATTAAGAGGAATTTCCAGATTAGGTGATTAAACATTGCAACGGGCTGCCCAGGTTGGAGTCACCATCCCTAGGTGTGTTTAAAGAAAGACTGGGCATGGCACTCGGTGCCACGATCTGGCTGACACGGAGGTGTTGGCTCCTAGATTGGACGGGATGATCTCGGAGGTCTTTTCCACCCTCCCTGAATTTGTGATCCGCGGTGTGCTCGGGGTGCCCCGGGCTGTCCTTCGGCGCTCGCTGCGCTCCGGGCCGGCCCGGG
>WEIU01020675.1:73643-99446 GCA_013389925.1 Aegithalos caudatus | reverse complement strand
GGGCAGGGGTCGGGATGGGCTCGCCGGGACTGCCCGGAGCGCGGCCTGGAGCCCCTCGGCTCCTTGCTCTGGGTACCAGTACCGCCGGCACTTGGTGGAATTGTGCGGCTTGGACGTCCCTGGAGATGACACCGGCATGAAATTCTTGCCCGGTATTTGACCACGGCCTGTTTAAACTTTTGGCTTTTGTTTTTTAGCCTTTTTTTTTTTTTTTTTTNTCTTTTTTTCTTTTTTTTCTTTTTCCCCTTTCTTTTTTCTTTTGCACCTGTGTGAAATTCACACTTGCACGTTTCCAATTTACTGACTTTGGAAGTCAGTGGCCTGATGTGCTCCTGGTGGTTGTAGGTCGGGTGTTGGGAGTTTGTGGCCAGAACGGGGCCAGGGAGTCCAGATCCCTTTTTGTGTTTTTGACGTTCTGTGTGACCTTGGATAAACAGCACACACGTAGGTGTGTGCCAGAGGTGCTGTGTGCCTGGAGTTTTTCACGTGTGCCTAAAATTGTGTCCTGAAGTTCACGCTTAGGTACCCAAGTAATTGCCAAGGCTTGCAGAGGCTCAGCTTTTCATCGGTATAAATAGCAGCGAGGAGGTTCTGTTAGTTTGCAAGCGAGCTTAAGTTCCTCGAGGGGAAATGCAGAGTAATTACCAAGTGTTATTAGTAAAATCACCTAGTTACACTACAAATGTGGTACTGCTAACAAGCTTTCCTGAGATTGAATGCCCCATATATATTTATAGGGCAGTTTATGCAGTTGTTTTACAGTGCAGGCTGGCTCTGTCTGTACTGCATAGAAAGGCTCTGACTTTCCTAAAGGGAAATCTTGAGGGAGCTGTCACTGTGCAAAAAGAGCTCACTCATTAAGGTTGTATTTGGTTAGTTTTGCACGACTGTGTTTAGGAGTTGGTGCTTTTGAATACACAGCTTAATTCCTCTTTAGAACACATGTCTGAATTTACCTCCCTGTCTTTGGCAGGGCTGTGTTCTGGGCTGCTCTGTGCAGGGCTTTCAGCACAGGTGTAACAGGTGCTTTGTTTTGGCAGCAAGGTTCACTGTGTCCAAATGGCAATGTTAAAGATACAGGTTTCCTAAATACAGCCCTGTGTGGTACATGGCACACATCAGAGACTGTGAGCATCTGTGTTACACCTTTGTTTGACTTGTAGTGAGGAGGAGGAAGAAATTTGTTTCACAAATTGGTAAAACTTGTCAGTTGTAGTGCCAGTCCTGCTTTGTGTATGTGTCTCATGTATATTTATTAGCCTGAAACCACGAGTTAGTCCAGACCACATAAAACTTGTTAGATGGAAACAGCAAACCTTCAAGCTCAGAATGTGAAATATGCCAAGAACTCCTTATTGTAAGCCTGTTCCAAAACTCAGCCTTTTTCATCTCCATTGGTCCACAGTTTAGGTTTAAGTTGGTTTGCAGGGTGCAAACATCAATTTTTAATAGCCAATAATTTTCAGTTTATGGTTCAGCATGTTATGCAGCATGATGTAAAAGACTTATATATGAGGAAAAAGATAAATTAATTATCATAAAGTGCTGTGCTGCTTTCCTTCATCCCAGTCAGCTGATACTGTTTAGCTGTTATTTCTAAGATTATAAACAGATTGGGAAAGACAGAGGGTTGACCTAGATTTGAAAAAAATAACCCAAATCTCTACACTAGAACCTATGGATCTTCATAAAACCCAAGGACACTAGAAAGTATATCAAGAGCTTCTAAATACTGAACATTTACTCACCAGCAACACATAATCTTCTATTTGCAGACATAGGAAGTGGGTTTCTGTATCTGCAAAACCAGTTGTGCCACTGTTTCAAGTTAGAACTGTCTTGGTCAGGTGCAAAATACACATCACTATTTTCACTAATTAGTAACTTTACCTACCTGTAAGGAAAGTACTCATCTTTTTTCCCTGTGGAAAGAGGAGAGCTTCTGAGGTTCTTTCAGTTCTGTCAGGATGAAAGATAAGATGAGTTTGATGCAGGAGGATGCCTGGCAGTTTAAGTTAGGATTTTAGCTCATTTGAGTATCTTTGATGGAAACAAAACTGCATTGCTATTGGGAAATCTGCAACCTGATGCTCTGCAGGGAAAAGTTTACAGCTGTTTTCTGTAAGGGAAACAGCATTATTCCTCTTCAGAACAGCTTTTCTTTGCTTTTCATATTTTTGTTACAACTACTCTTCATCATGGGAAGTAAAGAGAAGGTTTTATTTCTGGATGCCAGAACGTGTTAGTGTACCAAAAATAGACCTAGATAAGTTGAGTATACTCTGAGTGGATCATCAGTTCAGCAGCAGCAATTCCTGCACAGAATCCACCAGTGCCATCATTCCTCTTTGTTTCCCACGTTCAGAATTCTGTACAGTTACACTGAGAAGTGTAAATGCAGCTGGACCCCCCCTGCCCCTGGGACATTTCTGTTGCTTCCAGCAGCAGCAGTGGCTGTGAGCAGTGCCCTGGCTGGTGACACATTCCTGCTGGCAGAGCTGCTGCTACATCCAGGGTGAAATGGAGCTTGGTTTCAATTGAGAGCTGTTGGAAATAGACAGTCCCAGAGGATATTTGAAGATGAACCTTTTGGTTTTTAAGAAATGTCTCAAAACCAAATAAAGCAGTAATAGTCTTACAAGGCATCCAGAGGACCAGAAAATTCACAGATGAAGGGGTTTAGAGAGAACGGAGGAGACAAGTTACCAGCTCTTGGTTTAAATGGTCACATTAGAGCTTCTCAAAACCAGGCAACTAAGTTGTGATATCAGAATTGTGAACTTTGCATGTAAACAAAGTCATTTATTTGACTGAATGGTGTTTGGTACTGAGGCTGAGCTGATCACCTTGCATTAAGAACACTGTGACTTTAGAAGGGTTGGTGGTTTGGGGTATTTTTCACTTTTAGTGGGGGACAGCTCATTTGTATCAAAGGGATTAAGTTCCTCCACTTTAAAAGTAGACAAATGAACAAAGTACTGCAGATTTTGTTCATGTCCTCTTGTCCTGCACTCATCCTTAGTGTTTTAGAACCAAGTGCAAGCATTGTATAAAAACAGTGAATTTCTACATGCTTTTTGTGTGCTTTCTTCGTTTCTATTTCTGAAATTGTATTAAAGCATTTCTAGTTTGTTTTGGTTATTTGTTTGTTTAAGAGTTCTAGGTTAAGGTTAAAACCTGGCAATTCTTCTGTGTAAGGGAAAGCAGAATTCATTTCTCTTCTGGAGGAAATGCAGAAGTGGGAGATGGAGCCCAAGTTTTTGCAATAAAAGAATTACAAGAAAATTGCTGTCATCCATATTAAATGTGATCAAACAACAGCTTAAAATCTTTTAATGTGTTGGATTGGAAAGTGTTTTTTTTAAATCTTCCCAGTTTAAGATGGGGTGCAACTGTTAAGTGTAACAAAACAAACTATCTAATATCTGTTTTTAATGCTTTTGCAGCCAGAGTTGGGAAGACATCACTAATTATGTCTCTTGTGAGTGAGGAATTCCCAGAAGAGGTAGAGCACTTTTATTTGTTTTCTAAGTTTTCTTTCTATCTGGTCATCTAATAAGTTAATGGACTGGTCTAAAGTAATGTTTAAAAACAAAATAAAGTTTAAAATGGCAAAGATAACTTCAGGAAGAGTGATGTAGGTTAGTTTAAATATATCTCTGCATGAAGACTAGAAATTTAAGTTTTCTCTAAGTTCCTTTCTTATTTTTCATGTTGTTAATTAAACTAGTTATTATATATGTGATGAATGGTAGCTTTTGAAGGGGCTGTAATTGGTCCAAACTGGCAGCATATTTCAGTATGAGAGACACATAGATGGGAAGGTGCTGAAAGAGACAAAACCATCAATTATTTGGGGGGGTGTTGCATTTAAAGAGCACTTAGATTGCAAAATGATTGAGAATGAGCAATTATAAGTCACATTGTATAACTTATACTTAGCCATTTTTTATAACTAAACAAGACATTGCCTTTACTTCTGTCTTTGAAGAATGTTTTATTGATTCTTGAAGTAAAAACTGCAGAAAAAGCTACTTCTATGTATTATTCCTTTAAAAAAGCAGCACATAGTTTTCTCTGTACCATAAAAAGAACCACAGCTACTGCAAATAGTTAAGCTTTTTACATATAAACATGAATGTTTATTTCTTCTGATCACAGGTCTTAAAATAGACATCATGTGCTGCTCTTTGAATCTCCTCTGCTCTGGGTTTAATGCAAATCAGGAGGTTACCACAGTTGAGGAGTCAAGATTGGATTGTAAACATAAACTGAATTTTGTTAACATAATTGAATTTAGTTCCTAACCTTGCAGGAAAAAGGAGATCCAGTTCCTTTGGCAGGTTGTTTCTTATTGTATTTAGTGAGTTGTAGTCCTCTGTTCACTTCTCAGCTTCTTCCTGCAGTATAACCTAGAATATTTATCTAAATTCGTGTGTAGAGAAAAAGTATAATTTATATATAATACAAGATCTCCCTGAAATTACAGAAAAAAACCCCTTTTTTTAACAATCCTGCATCCTATAAAAACTGCTGAAAGACACCTGCCCAGTTCCTCAGGGCAGTCAGGCAGATCAGAGCAACACTATGGGGTCTAACAGGCACTTCAGGCTTGGAAATAGCATTTAATGTACAGGGTGTGATCAGGAATCACTCTTGAGGAAGATCTGAGCAGAGCCTGAAGCTTTACAAAGAGACATTCTTGTGGTGATTGACTCTTCTTTTTCCCTTCTTTTACTAAAAGTAAAGTATCGTGAAAGTTCAGTGTCAGCAGGTGAAAGGCAATAAATAGATGTGCAGGTGATTTTCATTAAAATTAGGTTTAAGTTGATTGTCCCTGAATATGGATTAGTGTTCTTTGGAAAAAAGGACTATCAGCATTTAGAGCAGTTTTCAGAATTAACTTTTTTTAGCATCGTATTTTGCCTGCAGGATTTTCTGAATTTGATGTTTAGCTCTGTCAGAAGCAAGGATGTTGTCAGGTTACAGGTGTGTAAAAATTGAGACTTGTATTTTGTCTGTCATGCTTTTTTGGGTGTTGGGTAGAGTGGGTTTGAGTTTTATACAAGTATTCCTTGAATGTATCCTTGACAGCATTGCTTTCCTGCAAAGCATGCAAGAAGTTCCATGTGCAGTAACTGGACAGGTAAAAAATGAGAAGGTAAACGTGACTTTCAATACTTTAACGAAAGAAAACCAAACAAATGAAAACCAAAAGTACTTGAATAACTAAATAACTTGAACAGCTAATATTAGTTGCTCTGTTTAAAGCTGACTCAATGGCATGTATATTATGGTCTGTGACTTTTCCCACCATCTGGATTATCCTGAAAGGCTCCTCCTTGCTGTTCCTTTGAACCCAGGTTCCACCCCGAGCTGAGGAAATCACCATCCCAGCCGACGTCACTCCTGAAAGAGTGCCAACCCACATCGTGGATTATTCAGGTAGGGACTGCCCAGAGCATCCCTGAGCTGGGGGAATTGTTTGTCTGCCTCAACAGCCCCTGTCACAGCTACAGGTGGGAGAAGCCTGGAGTAAGGTAGAAACTTCCTGAATTCCTAAGTTAGGACACCTCAGAATTTTGGGTCAGTTTACTCTTGTGTGGTTTTTTCCTTGTATTTTAATCTTATTACTGAATAGATAAGTAGATTCACTATGAAGGTTCATGTGCTATCATAAATCTGTGCAATTGTTGCACAGCTATAAAAACCCTTCTGCCATTTACAGTGCAAGCCAAGTTAGGCCATGTTAGCAGGTACCTTTCTGTCTTCTCCCTCCATCACTGCAGAGGAAATGTCTTTCGTGTGTTCAACCACCTGAAAAAAGAAATAATGCTTTGTTGTTGTTATTGGACTTGATCTTAAATTTATGTGGAATGAGGTTTGCTTTCTAATGAATGAATTTTTCACTTAACAGAAGCTTGGTATCACCATAAAGATCATCACCACTGTAATAAAATCAACATATGTTATATTCTGATGTAAAAGTTTGCATTTTAGAAAGAAGGGGCTGTTGAGAAATGTAGAAGGATGCAAACTATGACTTGTTCCAAAGAGAACCTCTCTACAAATATAATTATTCTTCTTCAAAATAGCTGTAAAAAATTGATGTGCGACAGATATGTTTCTGTCTTACAAATTAATGGACCAATTTAATTATTGTTTTGGGAGGAGTACTCATTAGAATATTTTATAAAAAGAAGTTTAAATAACAAGGCTTTGACAAAGCTGTCTCATGAGCATTCTGAAGTATCCTAGTTAAGTTTCAGAAGTTTTTTATTTTGTTTGCAAAAATTTTAGTATTAATTAATAACTTCTTCTATCAAATGCAGAAGCAGAGCAAAGTGATGAACAGCTTTACCATGAAATATCACAGGTAAGTGTATTTTAGTGTTTTCTAGAAAATAGTTTAGGAAAAGGTCTTTCCTTTGAAGTTCTCTGCACTACATGGGCTTCAGTTTGAATTGAAGGAAAAAACCTTTCTTGCTTGGCATTTTCTGTTTTGTTTTGTGACTTGTCCTATAGGAAAGATACGTCTCTTTAAGAAATCTTAAAGAAAGAAAGTAGGTACTGGCACTGTGTTGGTGATTGGGGTTGGTGAGTTGAGCTTAAGGTTTGTCCTTCCATGTGAAAGGATAGAGCTAAATATCCTTTAATCAGCAAGCCAGTTTTGTATAAATAATTCTACCCTGAAAAGATCCATTTTGCTTCTTTCTGTTACATTTATGAATAGTACAGGCTTCTTGGTGACTTTGTCATCCCTTCTGATTCCTATTTTCAGTTCTTCCTGAGCACCTTTGCACATTTTCTGCACAGTCTGTCATGGTGTTGTGTTCCATTTCTGGCATTTAGTTTGGTGCTTCGGCGGAGGCTGCGCGTTCTGACTCTTCAGTTTGGATTTCCTGGTGGCACAGGTCCCTGCAGGCACAGGCTGTGGCTGTCACACTGCAAGACAGGCTTTTTGGCACTTGTAACCATATAAGTTCTTTGTTTAAATCTTGCTGTTCAGGCTCCAAGGAGCTTAAACAAGCCAGGAACAGAGTTCTGTAGTGAGTTTACTCTGGTGTTGTTATGTATGGTCTTTAATTGTATGTTGCTCAGGGGTTTCTGAGCAATGGAATTCCATGCCTCTCCTTTCTCTTCCTTTCAGGCAAATGTGATTTGTATAGTCTATGCTGTTAACAACAAGAATTCTATTGATAAGGTACAGTAACACATTTTATCCCGTTACTGAGATGTAACTTGTGCACTGTTAATTGATGTCAAGCTGAAATCTGGATTAGACATTTCAAATGCCTGAGATGGAGTTTGAGATCAGTTGTTAAGAGAATAAACGGATGTGGGTTTGCTTCTGCTCCATTTCAACATACAAGTCTTTAATCATTTCACTTGTCTGAGAAAGTTGCTCATTAATCAGCTCCAATTTTTGTTTCCTCCTTTGTGGGTCAGTATGTGCCTTTTTGGGAAAGAAGCAGTTGTAGGGAAACTTGTGCACAGTTCAGTCATATTTAATTTGAATCTGTATTTTTCATGTCTGTTTTTAATCCCACTTTAGGTAACGAGTCGATGGATTCCTCTCATCAATGAAAGGACAGACAAAGACAGCAGGTGCTTAAGTAAAGATGAGAAGTGGGAATTAGGCTGCACATCGATGGTTGTCAATGAACAGTGTTGAGGATGTTAATTGTTTAAGAAAATCAAATACTAAACTTAAAGTTTATATAAGAAGTCCAAGCAGCAAGAGATTTGAAGTATGTAGGTCTGTTACATGTGCCAGCAATGTTATTTGGTTTGAATTTCATGGGCAGCTTTTACCAGGTGTGTTTATATTTGCTATGGTATGACTGGCTTTGCCTCTACCACCTGTATAGGTTTTCTACTGATGCTGGTTTGGGTAATAACAGTGTTATTGTATTTAAATGTGTGGGTTTGGTAGAATCAACAAGAAGTACATTTCTGTCTAAGTGTATATCAAAACACTTTATTTAAACTGTCATTTAGTTTTGCCCATTGCCTCCAGTGGCATTTAATTACATCATGAAAACAATACAGTGGTTTCTGGTGGGATGTAAAATGATAAATTAAGATACATATTTTTACCCACCTCTCTTTGAAGCTCTTAATATCTTTTGTTTTTAGGCTGCCTCTTATATTAGTTGGAAACAAGTCTGATCTAGTGGAGTACAGCAGTATGGAAACTATCCTTCCCATTATGAATCAATATACAGAGATAGAAACGTGTGTTGAGGTATGCAAGACTTTCTGAAGTTAAAGCAAGTAACAAAAAATACACTCTTGCCAAACATGCATGGCAACTTTACAGTAGAAAAGGGATTTTTTTTCCAAACTATATATTTCAAACATGAATAATTATAATAGTGAGTTTATATGTTATCTTTCTTTAGGGAAGTTGACACTATTGTATAATCAAACATTACTGTCAAATTCTAATATTTAGAGCCTCCTCACATATTTCCCTTTAACAAGGGTTTTCAATTTAATATTAAGCCAGACATATGTCTGCAAAGTATTCAGAATTGATTTAATATGTGTGGATATGTCTCTTTTTTTCCCAAAGTAGATGCAGTTTTTTGATTTCTGTTCTTGGTATGACAGGAAATTGTAGTGAAACCTCATTTGTTAATTAATTGAACTGGTGCAGGGGCTGGATGTCTTTTTACCAAACCAGCCCTGTACCAACAGGAGGGGACTAAGTCTTTAAAAATTTGATGCTTACTTAAATTTCAGAAGAAATCGCCAAATAGTCAAGAAACTAGCTCATCAATGTGAGGATTTCTCTTTCAGTGTTCAGCCAAAAACTTGAAGAATATATCTGAGCTATTTTATTATGCACAGAAAGCTGTTCTACATCCTACAGGTCCTCTTTATTGCCCAGAGGAGAAAGAGGTATTTATCCATAAATTTTCAGAGCAAATGATTTGGGGGGAGTGAATCACTTTGCTGTTCTTTCCTTTTCAGTGGATATTGCATTTCTTGGTGTGTTCTGTTCCCAGCACCCCAGCCCCAAACACCAGGCACTGCCTCCCAGAAGCACGGGGTGTTTGGTGATGTGTGAACCCGACCTGTCTTTCCTCCCCATTCCAAGGAGAGTTTTGTTGCCCACCTGAACTGCTGGGTACAATGAAAAGCTTTGCTAATGGCTTTGAGCCAAATGTAATGTGACCCAAATTATGTATTCAGTTCAGTTCTCCTTTAGATGTACATTTCACAGGAACTCCATTTATTTCAGGGAAAACACTTGGCCTGATATAAGAGAATTTTTTCTGAGAATCTTGTGGAACTTTGGCAAAAGGGATAAAAAGCAAGCGTCGAGTCTGGTTTTTAGGTATCAGGTGGTTAGCTGAGTGTATTATGAAGGAATTTTTTTTTTCCTTAAATAATTTCCTGGGCAAATACAAGTAGAATCTCTAATTGTATCCATTTAGCATTGGAAAGTTGCTTCAGCTGTAAATACTTTGCTAAGTAGAAAACCAGAGAATAACCCTGTTTTGATTTCTTCCATCAGAATCATCTGTATGAGTTAGTAATGTTGTGGTAAAATTGTTGTGCTGAAATCTTTTTGGTTTTCCAAAACCAATCTCTATGCAATCTGTGTGACCTCTGTGAAGAGAAGAGTCCACCATCACGGTAGTTGTTGGGAGAGAATTACCAGTGTCTGTTTTCACTTGGAAGGTATCCTAGCAGTTCTTTTGTCCTAGAGATAGTCCATATGCTCAGTGCTTTGCCTGGTAGATGAATGAGCCCTGTGAAGGTTTTCAGTATTTGATGTTTGAAGTGAGCTGGCTGTAGTTCTAGACCTATTTAGTTTTGCAAAGCATTGGGATTTTAAGGTGGGTTTTTTTTTTTTCCCCCACCAAAAAATGTTTTGGGGAAAAAAAATTATTTAGTTGTTTCTTGAAGTTTTCTATAGCAATAAGACTGAATTTAGAGAACTGAGTTTTATTTTTCTTAATAACTTAATAGTGCCACCTTCAGCTTCTGAAGAGCTTGAGATTTTTCTAATAATTGAATAGAAAAACATTTATTGTGGGATAATTGCTTTAAATGTATGGATATAAATTTGCAAAACCAATTTTTTATTTCCTCTTGCTTTTTACTTAACGTGTACATGTGAATGAATGTCTGTGTTGTGAAACTGTAAATGAAGACTGGTTTGTGTTTGCATGTGATTGAGCTGCCTGGTGTCATTCAGTGTAATCTTTTTATATTCAAGCCTAGAAAGATACTGAACTTCCTTTTCATCCTTAGATGAAACCTGCCTGTATTAAAGCACTGACTCGCATTTTTAGAATTTCTGATCAGGATAATGATGGTACTCTCAATGATGCAGAGCTCAACTTCTTTCAGGTACCTCTCTTGCTTATCTTTCCACCATGCTTAAAGGTGAACTATATAATTCTAGAAAAACAAGTGATTGGTTGGAATAAATAATAGGAGGGTGAACTGTAAGGGAATCAGGCCTAAATACTAGGTCTTAAGTGCAGCATAGATGGATTTGTAAAAACAGAAATGAAATTATTTTTATTTCTAGCCATTGTTCAAATTTGAGTTCAAGAGCAAAATTTTAAAAATCTATTAATGTACTTAAAAAAAATGCTTGTACACCTTTATTTCCACTAAGGAATTGGAGTGTCCTTAACTAGTTTGTCAGAATGTTCAAGGATGTATTTCAGACAGGACACTCTGTTAGTCCAGCTCAGTAGCCAGTGGTCCTAACATGCTGTTTTTGGCTTTTGTGTTAGAGAATTTGTTTTAATACACCACTGGCACCTCAAGCTTTGGAAGATGTAAAGAATGTAGTCAGGAAAAACCTAAGTGATGGTGTTGCAGATAATGGATTGACATTAAAAGGTGAGTCTTATTTAACTCTTAAAAGATGGGTCTTTATACAGTTGATAATCACTCTTGCATGAAAAAGGTGGTCTTTTGGAATATGATCTGTCTTGATTTTCAAACTGCAAGAGCTGAGCTTACTAAAAGTGGTATCTCAGTGTTCTTTAAGCCCTGGGCAGTGCCAAACAAAAATCCTACCCAGTTATTTTGATACAAGAAAATGAAAAGCAGTCTTTCATGAGACTCCAGACTCCTCCAGGCTTTCTGTTATTAACTATTGAAAATGTTGGGTTTATTTTCATGCAACTCTAAAATGCTGGTCCTGGAAAAAACAAACAACAACAGAAAACCAAGGGGTTTGTTTGAAGGAAATGATTTCTTGGAGAACACTTTTACAAATAGCATGATTTCTGAATGTTCAGTTTGTAGATACTGCTGTAATATCACCCAGGAGGTTTAAAATCTTAATGTCTGTTTAGAACTTTTTTGTTTCCAAGTCTGATACTGATTCTATTGAGAACACTTGTAGCAGGTTAAGCACTTCAAGGCCTTAATATTTCACTACCTTTGATTTTTAGGTTTTCTTTTTCTACACACACTTTTCATTCAGCGAGGAAGGCACGAGACCACCTGGACAGTTCTGCGTCGCTTCGGCTACGACGATGACTTGGAGCTCACACCAGAGTACCTGTTCCCTCTGTATGTACCACTGCAGCCCCCCAGCTCCAGTTCAGGCTCTGCTGCTCCTGCTTGGGCAGGAGGAGAGGGTTATTGGTGTGTTCATTTAACACTTGTTACACCAAGTACCTCCCTTACTTAATGACAATCCACCCAAAACCTTCTTGTGACTGAACAACAGGGAGGAACAACTTCCCTGTGAAAAATCATGTTCTGTTCTCTTTCTTCAAAGAAAAGGTGGCAGAAGAGACTCTTAATACAAAACTGGAACATAAATCTGAGCAGTTGCTTATTGTATGTGGCATTGAATTCTAAAAGACTTGTCAGTATTTTTGTAGCATTTGAGACCTATTGAAAATCCCCAAATTAAAAAGTTAAAAGATGGACCAATTCTGTGGCTTCTATTAAAAAATGTACCTGCATCATTTTTTGTTAAAAAACCCCAAAGTACAAAAATAAAGCAAACCAACAAAAATGTGATTGCTATAGATCTATATATAACAAAAAGGCACTCCCTGATCATTTTAGAATTCCCAATAAAAGGTATGTGCTTTGATCTATGTGAAGATAAATTATTGAAGTTAAGTGCCAAGGTCAGGTACTAAATACTGTAATTCATAAAGTATGTATTTTGAGTTTTAATATTCTGTATGTCATAAACAATTAATGCTTCTCGTATTTGTTTTTGTTTTCAATAAACAGACTAAAAATTCCCCCTGACTGCACAACAGAACTTAATCATCATGCCTACTTGTTTCTTCAAAGTATTTTTGATAAACATGATTTGGTAAGGATTTAACTTGAATATGTGTGTATGTGTCTTTATGCTTATGAGTCTTAGTTTGTCAGGAGTTTTGATAACAAAAATTTGTTTTTATCATGATATCCTTTTAGTCAGAAACTGGCTTTAGTTTAACTTGTGGAGTCAGAACTAACCTGCAGCTTATGATTGTCTGTAAGGAGAGTTGGCAGTTATAGATGTAGTAGCAAATTCTTTTTAACTACCTCATACATTTAATCTTATTTAAAAACAAGGAAAGAACAATGATTAAAAAGAAATAAGCTTGGTTTCTTGAATCTTGAAAGTGTACAGCAAGAAAATACAAGTGTAGAATAGACACAAATTAAGTTCTGTCTGATACCATATTTTGTTTCAGGATAGAGATTGTGCTTTATCTCCTGATGAATTGAAAGATTTGTTCAAAGTCTTCCCTTACATGCCATGGGGGCCTGATGTGAACAACACAGTTTGTACAAATGAAAGAGGATGGATCACATACCAGGGCTTCCTCTCGCAGTGGACGTGAGTGATACAGACATTTTAGTAGTGGAGAAATCTGGGTGTGATCGTGTGCTTGTAGATTCCTCTTAAAAAACTGTTGGAAAGAGTAGAAGCTTTAGAGTTGAAAATTGATTCAAGCAGTCAAGTTTCTGTAGCCATCCAGTGGCCTGATCTTCAAACTGTTGTTCTAACATGTTCAGGATTTGGCCAGAATTTAGTGCTCTTCAAAGTGTGGAAATCCCTATGATCCCTGTTGAAATGTTACTGCTGTTCTACCCCTTAGAGATGGTTTGAAAAATGGTGCTCAATAATGAGAGTTTTTTCCCCCAATTTAAAATACAGAAAATGAGAAAAACATTATTTGGGGAGATGAGAGAATACAGTGTGGGTTGATAGGCCTCAGCAAGTACTGCCTTCATAGAGTTCTGGTGACCAGTAAGACTGGTGAAGTTATCACCACCTACTCTCAGAGACTTTTGTCCTTCAGTACTGCATAGTGCCAGGAATGTTTCTATCATGGCAATGTGGAGATAGGAGATAAGGATTGTATGAGCACTATAAAGAATTGCTACCCCAGATGGTGACAACTGAAAGTTCTTTTTGTCCCCTGTGCCAGACTAACCACATACCTGGATGTGCAGCGTTGCCTGGAATACCTGGGCTATTTAGGGTACTCCATACTTTCAGAACAAGAATCTCAAGCATCAGCAATTACAGGTAATAAAAATTGGATACAACACAGAAATTTAAATTTAGAAATATGCTAAAGAGTAAATCGTTTAATGGTACATCTATTTTCATTTACTCTGTTTTGTTTTCTGCTCAAGTAAAACCTTTGATTTAATATTTTTGAGGAATTGTTTTGTGTGCATTTTCATGTTTTCACCTGCATTTATATCTTATGAAGAATACTTGTGTTTTTGCCAAAAGTGACAAGAGATAAAAAGATAGACCTCCAGAAAAAACAGACTCAGCGAAATGTCTTCCGATGCAATGTTGTTGGAATGAAAGGCTGTGGGAAAAGTGGAGTTCTTCAAGCTCTTCTTGGAAGAAATCTAATGGTAAGGAACATATTGCCTATATTCACCTATATGTGCTCTTGAGTTAAGATTAGACAGCAGAAGTGATTGATCCTAGAGCTTTAATGGTTATTTGTCAGCTTGCAGAGTTCTTCAAGGAAATACAGAATTACTAAGGAGAAGTTTTGGGGATTTTTGGTTTTGTTCTATTTTTGGCAGTGGCTATTGCATGCAATAATGTCTTGCAAATCATAGATTATAGTTTTGCATTTCCTTGCAAAAACCCCCAAAGATTACTATAATTTTAATTCATTAATAAATGGAATAAACCAGCTGTTCAAATGTAACTTAAAGAGAAAAGTTGCTGTGGTCTAACATGAAATTCTGCCTTTTCAGAGACAGAGGCAAATACGTGCAGAACACAAATCTTACTATGCCATTAATACAGTCTATGTATATGGACAGGAAAAGTACTTGCTGGTAAGGCTGCCTCACTACTGTTTGCTTAAGACTGGGTAATGTTAAAATTCTGTGGATTATTTAGAGCCTTCTACAGCTAACTAGATTTAATTCTCTTTTCTTAACGTGGATCCCCCCAGTTATTTTCTGTCCCAAATAACTTCTGGGTTTTTTGTTGATAATTTAGCCAAACCTGGTCAGACCGGTTATTTTTGAAACCTTGACCTGAGTTGTACAAAACCGAGTCCATTTATGATTACACTGCAGTGTATCAAATTATAGCATGTGATAAATGATCAGAAGTCAGTCTACCTATTCAGTAAGAAGCATCTGTCACACAGAATGATTAGAATGGCTAAAATTAGTATTCAGTGGGAGAAATCAGTTCTTGAAGGCTTGTTCCATTGTAGTTTTCCTTTATGATAATATATTATCTTTCTTTGTTTTCTGAGATCTAGTCCTGCTCTGTGGTTTTCGTCTGTAGGATGAATGCCCGTTTCTGTGGGTGTCTTAAGCCTTTGTTTTAAAGTAAATATCACTTTTTATGTTGAGGTGGTTATTGTCTGCAGATGTGATGTTAACTGCTCACATATGCTGTCTGCATGGTAAATTCCTACTGTTCTTTTTCATTAATTTTGCCTATTGTCAGTCCATTAGTTTGAAGGATACATAAAAATAAGCCATAAAAATCATGAGACAAGTTAAAAATTCCTTTAACTGCATAATGACAAGCTTTTCTCCCTGTGCAACCATCTTTTTTTCCAGCTGCACGATGTCAGTGACTCAGACTTTTTAACTGATGCTGAGACCATATGCGATGCTGTCTGCCTGGTATATGATGTCAGTAATCCTAAATCCTTTGAGTACTGTGCTAGGATTTTTAAGGTTTGTACAGTTTATATTTACAAACCTTCACATTTATATTTCTTCTCGCTGGCTAAACATTCAGTAGCAGTTGCTTGACCTATACACTAGTTCTAGTGCTTAAAAGACATTTTATTTCTAAGTGCTGGTTATATATCAGGATGCCTTAGCAGTGGTGCAGTTCTGTTACTCATACAAAGCAAACATCTACTTTTTTATGTAAACTACTCTGCTTCTAGAAATGCCTGACTTCAGGGCCATGAATATATCTTAATGCTGCTGCAACCAGTGCAGTACAGCTTGTTCCAGTTTGAGTGTGTCATACACCGTTTCTTTCACTTTTTTTTTCTCTAAATTTGCAGCAGCACTTCATGGACAGCAGAATACCATGTTTAGTGGTAGCTGCCAAGTCCGACTTGCACGAGGTTAGACAGGAATATAGTATTTCTCCTGCTGAATTCTGCAGAAAACACAAAATGCCTCCACCCCAAGCCTTTACTTGCAATACTGCTGATGTGCCGAGTAAAGATATCTTTGTCAAGCTGACAACCATGGCAATGTATCCGTAAGTACCCGAGCTGCTCTGTTCTCCGTGGCATGGTCACACAGCACCACTCACTGCATGCCATCGTTAGCCACAGGATGGAACTGCCTCACCGAGCTTTAGCAACAGAGAGACATCAATGGCCCGAGTGCAATCTCTAAACTGTTGGAAATTGAGAAGCTTGGCATATATCCAGCACTGAAATCAGTCTCAGCTATTGCTGCTAAGGTGTTTTTGAAGAATACCCTGGTTCATCCAGCTCATGATGCCAATTCTAACAAACAGGGTTCTGTTTGGTCTGTGCTGGGGATACCAAAAGTGTATCAGTTTTCATATCTTGGTATTTTTGAGAGTGAGTTGTACTGTAATCCTTGTTGGTAGCTCAGCTTGACAGCTGATTTCCAGCAACGGCACCTTAGTGCACAGCAGTTCTCCCCCAATGTACTTTTTGTTTCAGGGTGTCTATTACTATGTGCTTCAGTTCATTCATCTAATAAATCTTACAATTTAAATAGAAGTTTTGTATAAATATCTTTGGACTTCAGGTATAAGACATTTAAGCTCAAATTCTCCTTCACTACACATCTCACTGTTGCTAAACTCACTTTGCATCCCTTTTTTTGGTGGGTGAAGCTTTTAATATGGTGATGAACTACATAAATATCACAGCAGATGGAGTCTAGTATGACAGCTGACATTTGCTTTAAAATAAATAGAACTAATGTCACTTTCACCCAAAACAATAGTATTTTTAGTTACTTGAAACTGAATTTACTGAATTACATCTGTAAAACTTTAGTTTTGGTTTTGGGGTTTTTTTTCCTCTTGTGTTCGTTTTGTAGCACTGGAATACTGGGAAACCACTAAAGTGTAGCACTGACCAAATGTCTGTCATATCAATATTCCTGCTTCTCCCTTAGTTTTCAAGCATGTGTGTTTGGCAGGGTGGGAAACATAGAGGCAACACTCACCCTGTAAAGAGTGCATTCGAAGTGGTAGAAAATGTGGCTTCCTTTCCTTTGAACAAGGGGTGTTACCTATTGCTGTGCAGACATGCTCAGAAGCCTTTAAATGCTTCCCTTTTACGGGAGCTCATATAAATTCAGCAAACATTTTCATTCATGTTTGTTCTTTGCTGTTAAGATCTGTGTATGGTGGTGATGCCAAAATGTCCAAGAAACTCTAAACCATTAAATTCTGCACAGCTGTAGTTGTACCCTTTCTTCCCTGGTGTATTTTTTTTCCTCCTCTCCTTACTCATTCAAATGTACCTTTTATTCCTAAATCTCTCTTGGTTGTGGCACAGTCCTAATGTGCTCCTGATTTGATGAGCAAGATTTCAACTGCTGTCCTTCTGTGTGTTTTCGCAGCCATGCCCGGTTACGCTGTATGTGCGCCTGCAACAGGTGTACATTTTGCATCTGTCAGAACTTCCTCAACTCAGACTTGCTGCAATCTGTAAAGAACAAACTCTTCACTGCAGTTCTTAACAGGTCCTTAACTTTATTTACTAGGTACCAGGTGTGCTTTTAAAGTAAAAGGGTGTCTTTGAAAAAGCAATTGGTAACCTTATATACTGCAGATTTTTCACTCCATATCCACTAAATAGGCTGATACTTTAATAATTGTCATAGAATTATCGAACTTGGTTTAACTTGGAGTTTCTTTTGAGCTTAGTTCAGTTGTTTTTCTGAAACATTATCGATTTGGTTGTTGATTCAGGCTCTTTGTGATTGCAGAAATATTGTGCAGGAATTAGGACTGTGTTTTTAGGGAACTGCTAATAGACATTAGGTAGTGTCTGCAAATCTGTGTAAAGTTTCTCACTTGGGACATCAGAGGTTTGTTTAGTATTGATTGGAGGTAGTGCCTTTTAGATCCTAGTTACACAGATACTTTCATAAAGGCACAGCTTGACTTACAGCAGCATCATGTAACATATTACATGTATATAATTGCTAATTTGATATTTGGGAGTTCATAGAATTTCTGTGTGTATGTGTGTTATGCTTGGTTTACACTAAGAGTGGGCATTTTGTGTTCAAAAATAATCCAGATCTTTTAACATCCAATTCCTCTCTGAATGAAATGCAATATGTAAGAAGTGGTAAATGCTTAAACATTTGCATTTCCAGATACTTTTGGAAAAACAATTGGTAAAGAGAGATAACTGTTTTTCAGTATTGAAAACAGTGCCATAGCGTGTCCTGTGTGTACTGGAGGCAGTGTTACACACACAGGATTTACTTACACCTCAGCACTTGTCATCACACCCCAGCAAATGGGAGTTCAAACCAAACAACTGTTGCAGTGCAGTGGTTCCATCCTCCCTGGCCTTCTCGGAGGCGTAGATGGTAACTGTGTTTATTTGAAGGCCATGGTTGGTGTGTCCTGATGTGCTGCTGGTCCATGGATATGACTACTTGTTACAGGTTTCAGATGTAGCTGCTCCATGCAAGAGTGTCTGTCTCCTTAAATGCCAATGACACAAGTGTAGGAGGTCTGCTGATACACCCACCTACAGCACTGAGCATTTTCCTTGTCAAATACTATTTTAATCCAAGATACAAGTGCTAACCACAGAGTGAGAATTCAGAAGGACAGAAAACTCATTAGCTCAGGAGAAGACTGAATGAGTGAGGATCTTCGTGCTGTATCTCTTCTACAGCAGTCATCCCATAGACAGAAATCCCTTGAAGCAGCAGTCTCTTTGCATATTGTCACTCTAAAACTTCATTCAGCAGTCATTACTAGAAAATCCCAGCTCTTCATTACTGAGGCTTAAACCACCTCTAACACATCTTCATTTTTTGGAACTGGTATGGGTTGCTCCATTCACTGTTGTGGTTTGTTTCTCTGTTGTATGGGTTTTTTTGAGTCCTGCATTAGACATTGAACTTCATTCCTCTGAAGTGCTGTAAGGGTTTCAGGGCACTGAAATCTTCTGTTGAGGTTTGGGACGATGTCATTGCACACCTTGTCACTAGGGAGTCTGGAACAAACCTGGGAATCCACTGTTGCCTAAAAAGTCTGTAATTCAAGGTGAGGAGAATTCCTCATAGACACTTCCCAGGAATTACTTGCTAGAATCCCCTTGTCTCAGTCACTAGGGTTTGTTCCAGGTTTCCAGCACGTTCACTTCATCTCAGCAACTCCCTAACCAAACACCTTGCTGCAGGTTATTTACCATTCAGCACATGAGCTGCTGCATAACTGCACATATGGTAGAGCTGGGATATCTGTAAACAAGAGGGAATAGCTCCCAGTTGTAGGCATAGGAGGCTAGAGATGGATTTCTTGCCTTAGAAAAATCATAAATCTAATGATGTGAGATTAGATTAGAGAAAGCATTTGGATCAAGAACAACTTTCTGATTGAATTAGTTTCTATAACTTCTCTTCATTTGCCTTCACAAGTGTTTACCATTAGGTCAGATTGTTGGGGAAAAGTTAGATAACTGATGGAGGAAGAAGGTTTCTCACAAATACTTTATTCTCCTGATCCCCTCCTATTCCCTTAGGCTGTGGAAGCTTTTCAGGTTAAATGAAATTTTTCACAGTGGACTCCTTCCTGGGGCATTTGTTGCTAAGTAACCCCCAAACACTGTTACCAAGGCATGCTATAAAATCACATTTGAATATTCCCACCTAGTAATTAAAGGAAGAACATTGCCTCTGTGGACCTGAGAAACCTGTTCACACCCCCTCAGTTTCTGTTCCATGGACAAACTTGAGGGGCCCCCCGAGGGGTGCAGGCTCTCACAAAGGCAAGTTCAGTGTTGGTTTGAACTACCCAGGGTCACATTGCATTGGTTCTTTGAGGAAAGAGGCACAGCATTCAAAGCACTGGACATGCATGTATGAGACTTGCTAATGTCCTGTAGTATTCTTATAGTTCTAATTTGTTCTTTCCTTTAGGTGTTCACTTGTATTTGGCTGGCTGGCACCTAATCTCTTTTTACTACATTGTTTTACCAAAAGCAGGATCTCTGCTTTTGTCATTTCTAACCCTTTCTTTAATGATGAGCTTGGATTTTTGGCATTTTTTCCTTGGTTTTAAATCATCCATGTGGCCTTTTACTTGTACAGTAGTGGGATTTTTCTGTCAGCTAAAGTTTGTTTCAAAATAAGATGATCTTAATGCATGAGAATTGTGGTGTTCAGCAGGGAGACTTCTCAGAGGATGTTTTTCTTCTAAAGTTTTTAAAACATTGTGGAATTGAAACGAAATTCTACTTTCATATGAAATCTGGTTGTTTCAAGAATTATTAGTAAGGTTTTGCTTTTTGTGACAAACATTCCCATGTGAATAATATTGAAGTTAAGACAATGCATTATTACTGTATTTTCCTGTAGTAATGAGAGAGTTCTAAGAGTATAACCCAGGATTTGCCTTTCACTATGTGCAGTGTATGCAGGGTTTTTTTTCTAAAACTTGTATATTGCCATTAAATCTAATTGCAGAAATCTGACTCTACACTTACGTATCCCCTAAATTAGGACATTGCTAAATGACACCCCCAAAATGACATTAGGACATTAGAAAATGCTAATTTATTTTCTTCCTTCTATAAGTTGTTCGATGCCCCAGACTGCACAGAAATTTGCAGAGCTGTGTCCTTTGATTTCTTTCTAAGCAGAGTGTAATGAAGTGGCATTTTACATCCATTTTTAGATTTTGTGGATAATAAAATGCATTTGGAGCTTTTCACATTTTAGATGACTAATGCATGGGGAAAAATTCTAACTGCTAGACTTAGATTGCATGCTAGGAAAATATGTGCCTGAAGGGAAGCTGCAGCAGCTCATGCAGGTTACATGATTCTTTTGGAATTCAGTTGCTTATATTTAATGCTAAGAACTTTTGTCGGAACAGGCTGCTGCATGAACTTGCTTTGAGTTCTGCTGTGAGTAGCCATGTGAGCAGCCTGTTGGCATCAGCACTGTGTTATTACTCTAGGAATGGTTTTGAACTTCTGTATTTAAGGGTAAACCTTCCCAGACCTGGGAATTATTCTACTGCTGACTTAGGGAAAAGTGCCAGCATCAGCCCTTCCTTAACTCAGCAGTTTTCTGTGTGTACCCATGGCAGGCGTGCTCAGTTAACTTCTTAGCAAGTGCATGTGACAAATTTCTTGTGAGTTGGTAAAGTCTCTTGAAAAAAAAGTGTTCTGATTTCAAAGATCTTATTCAACAAGTGACAAGGTACTTGACTCACTATTAAGGGTGGCTTGAAAAAAAATATGCCTTTTTTTCTTTTTTTTTCCAAAATGTGCGTTAAAATCTGAATTTTGTGCCAAAGGCAAAATTTCTAGACTTTTGTATATTTGTGGAACTAATTGTCTGATTAAGTACACACAGCAGCCTGTCTGGAAAGTTTGAAACATCATTCTTATTATGAATAAGCAGGAGTTTCAAATACAGTTTCATTTATGGAGTCTTGACTACTACTCTCTCTGTGTATAAGTGCATCTATTTAGATGTTTTACCCTTGGAGAGAATATTTTTTCTAATCCAGGGTTACTCTCTTACTAACAAGGCAGTAATAATTGCCACCAGTGGTGAAAATTAGTTTCATAAGCACAACTAGACTGAAATAAAATTTGAATGTTATTTTTTGAAATGGTAGAATTTTTCAGTGTGTATTGAAAAAGGTTTTTGTGCATTATAGCCACTTGCATGTCAAAGAACCTGCACTAGAAACAAATATTGATCCTTTTTTATTATCTGAGACTTTTTTAGTTCCTTTAATGGCAGCTAAACAATATTAGAGATTAAAGTTGTAAAAATGGATTTTATGACAGCATAAGGAGCATTGAAAGAAAAAAAAATGGATGTTTATGAAGTTGTAAAGCAGTTAGACATCTATAATGCTCTGAATTTCAGTAAGCATTTTGAACTTTGGATTTTCAGGCTGAGACCTTCAGAGTAGATTTCCTTGAGGTTGTAAGACAAGTCCCTGTCTCAAATTAGTTCCTTATTTAAATGAAAGAGTCTGCTATTGTTAGGCTTAGAAAAGGGATCAAAGCCAATTTAGTCTCCCTTTAGACATTACAAGAGGATTTTATCATGGCTGAGAACATATTAATTGTTTTTAGAAGGATGAAGCGTGCTCAGCAAGTTTATTGCATACTATTAAATATGGACATGTGCAAAACAAGGCAAATTGTAGATAGGAATCAGAAAACCTAGATATGAGATAGTGCTTTACAAGGCAATGCAAAACCATTAATTTGCAATTTTAATATTGATCTGCATATTCAAAGGAGGGTTTTAAAATAGTTGGGCATTTGAATTAACCAAATTAAACTGGAGACTTGTCATTTACACAAATACTCATCCACCAGTATTACAGGCACTGTGTACTATCCAACAGAGCTTGTCATGTAATCTAGTAAAATCATGTTACTTACAAGTGATTCATTTTACATACACAGATTAGTTTTATAATTTACAGATCTGAAGACAAGGATTTTACAGCCTTTTACTAAGAAATGACCCCAAACTACCACTGTAGTGATAAAATAGAGGCTTTGCATTCTCAACAGTAGTGAGATCTCACCAGTTTTATGGCTGATGTGCATATGGTGCAGGGGTATTGCAGTGTCCTGTGGGACACATGGAAGCTGAGGCTGTGGAAATGGAGTGGGAAGAGAAATCTAGTTTCTTAAACAGGTTTCTTTGTCTTCAGAGCAATGGCATTTAGCTACGTGAAATCATACATTTTACTTAGCTTATTAAAGCACAAACTCAGTTTGTTTCTGGTTTTTCCCAAGCGCTAAGTTTTTAACAACTGCACAAGAATCAGGGGCTAGGTGGCTATAAATCAGAAATTCTCTGGGCTTTTTGATGTGAGAGGGTTGCTGTTGTTGAGCCATGCAATGAACTGTGCATGTGTGTGAAAAGGTTAAGAGCCTACCTAGCTGAGGTGGGGGCCATGCTGTTAGCAGCCGAGGAGAGCAGGATTATGCAGCAGGTGCACGCCGTCCGCTCTGTAGAAGATTCCATCTTCATGGAGTCATCTCTTGGTCCACGTTTGCTTGAAGACAGGTAACAACAGCCAAACCCAGGTGACCTTGCCATTGCCTCTTCCCTTTCTTCCCCTCAGCAAGCCAGTTGACGTCCAGTGTGCAGAGACTTTGTCAAAACTAGCTGGAGAAAAACTAATGCTTGCAGGAATTCTTGGATTTGGTCTGTTTTATAACCCAGCAAGGCATTCTTAAATAAGATCAGGATTTTTTTAGACTAAAGAGCAGCTGTGTGTGCATCAAAGAGCCTGTTCTTCAGCATGTGGTATGGCAGAACTCCGATTAACTATCTGGCTGATATGGCTCCTGCAAATGTCTACTAAAGCATATCCAAAGCTGGTTTTGTGTGTTTTGATAGCAAGTAGCAATTCCTGCTCTATTAAACAGCTTGTGAGCTCTGCAGTTTTCACTCTCTGAACTCCTGCGTGTGCTTAGGATCTCTGTGCTCCTTTATTTAACCTTCCTGCAGCTTCACTGAGTAACCCATGGTGATTAACACAGGCTAAAATATGTAGGCTAGTGAAGTTCTGTTCTAAGTTCTATCTCTAAAACAAACAAAAAAACAACTTTACTATTGTTTAGGAACTTCCTATGCTTTGATTTATGTCATTTATGATAACTTGTTTTAAATGGTAGCTCCTGCTTTCTGGTAAGCTGTCATACTTCAGACTGCTGTCGAGGGTGTTAAACTGAGCATGTTCACAGACTTCTTGCAAGATTTGGGAGAGTTGGGTCATTGCCTGTCCCACTGTCATGTGAGATGTGGCTTTTTCTGTCATACAGTCACTCCATACTGTCTTTTTCTGTTGGTGCCATAGTCACTGCTTGTTTCACTCGCACTCTCTCTTAGCTTTCAGCTTGGTCTTGGATGACTGTTTCTGTTGCTCTTCTTGTGACTACTGGGAAGAAAGGGATTTTAAAACGGTGTGATTCTAGCTTTTGGAAAAATATTACTTGCTACTTGTCAGTAAACTTTTTTTGGGGGGTAGAATAAGTAGACATTCAACTGGACTGGGAAGTTTTTCATGGAAAAGCAGAAATATTAAATTGAACATTTAGAAAAGAAAGGAAAAAATGTATTTTGCTGGACAGAGTTATTCTCAGTATGAATTATTAATTATTTGTAGCTATTTTTGTTTTCCTTTCCTGAATGCTTGCTGGTACTCTCAAAGGAGACCCCCTGCCCTCCCCACATCCATGAGTAACGATCTGCTCCTGCGTTTGTCCTCAGCCACGTGAGCGCTCTGACTTCAGGGAGATCGGATGTGGTCAGGGCTGCAGAGCAAATCCTGAGCTTTAAGAAAAGCAGAATGATTCTAAAGCACTCATAAGGCTGAATTGTGAGCTGCTTGCCTGTGACAAGTGTAGTGATGAATTTCCAAAAGCGCAGTAGTTTAGCACAAGCTGTCTGGAGTTCCTGTCCTGGAATTAACCTGCTTTTGTATGTGTGTTAAATTTCAGGCACGTGACACAAGCGGACCTCAAGAGCTCAACGTTCTGGCTCCGAGCAAGTTTTGGTGCTACTGTGTTTGCAGTTTTGGGTTTTGCCATGTACAAAGCACTACTAAAGCAGCGATGATCTGAGAAGAAGCACATCTGGCCCTACCAAATAAATAAATAAAATCACTTTTATGTACATTCTGAATGCTTTAAATTCTGCTAGAAATATTTATATATGCAGAGTTACTTTATTAATATTTGTAATTCATGCATAAGTTTATTTTAAATTATAGCTCTAATTACAGTATTGCATAATGTGTGGAAAAAAAAGAATTGCATCTTAACAGCCAGCTAAAATGGCTTAACCTGTGAGGCCAAAAGGGAATTTGTTGTAAATAACCTGTACATATTAAAGCAAGTAAGACATTGCTTCCCAAAAACCTATTCAAAATACTGTTCTTAGATGTTCACCATGGTGACATTCTAGTGTATAGGTGAAATTCATTTTCAGTAGAGTAGACTCAACTCAAGGATCATACTTCCTCAAGGATTGCTTATTTATTTCACATTCATCTGAAGTGACTTTATCTTTTTTGGACTATAAGCTATACCAGGCAGAATTTGTGATTTTCATTCATATTTTTAACTGATGAACAAATTTGCCCCTCTAATCATGTATTTCAGGAAAGAGTCACCTTTGCTGTCCTGGCCTATGATTTTGTATTTTACATGACCAGTGACATATTTAGAGTCTGGTCTTTCTTTTAAAAGGAAAACAAAGTAAACTTTGAAAACTGCCAGATCAACTTCATACGCTGTGTGTAACACGTTTTTCATTTTTCACTATGTTGTGTTTTATAACCCTCATGAATCAGACAAGCAGTTTTTGTATGTTACAAAAGGTTATAATTTGGAAAGTTGCAGTTTAATTTCTCACATCTGTCAGTCATACTCATTGAAAGCTGTGTATAAAAGAAAACTACAATAGTACACAGTGCCTATTCTACTGTAGTATATAAGTTGCATGGATCACAGTACATTCTGTAATGGGCTAGAATTACCTATAGACACAGCTTTTTTAACAATCAAGTAAACCAAACATTAAATTCCTCATGACAAACCTATTTTTCCATTGCTGGCCTTTTCAAGTATTTCAATAAAATAACTGTGTACTGTGTCTGTGTTTTTCTTTTTCTTTACCTTCCTCTGTCCCGAAAGGTGGAGTTGAACAAAACTCGGTCCTTTATGTGAATGACTGCTGCGGCTGCCCTTGTTAGAGGTTACATATCTTGGCAGTGCAGTTTATCTTACGTTTCCATTAGAAGCTTATTTCTGCTTCCTAGGATACTTCGAAGCCGAAATGCAGAGTCAACCATGAACTTTGCATTTACTGTTAAGGAGAAAGACTGGGAGAAAGGACCACATAGTTCAGTGGGGTTTAGGGAGCTGTGGGCAGTGAATTGGTGAGTATTTTCGTGCTGATTAAACAGGCTCCAGCAGTGCTGCCTTCCCGGGGAGCTGGGAGGAGTCCCGGGATGCTCCCGAGGGAATCCCCCGAGGGACCCCGGCCCGCCCGGGAGCGGCCGCCAGGGGGCGCTGCCGCCGAGCTCACAGGGCCGCGCTGAGCCCGGGACCG
>WEIU01020675.1:2049-69383 GCA_013389925.1 Aegithalos caudatus | reverse complement strand
GGGTGGCGGCTGGCCGGGCAGGGGCAGCGGACTGAGCACGGACGCGACTCTGGAGGCTGGAGAGGGGCTGACGCCTTGGCCCGAGGGGCTGCCAGGGGACAGAGAGCTTCTCCAGTCACAGCCACCCGGAGGGTGACAGATGTGAAACGCTCCCGCTCTCGGGAGCTGCTCCCTCTTCCAGCCCCCGAGCAACAAACAGTCGACTAAGTTTTCTCCTCGGCTCGACGGGGCTGATGCTTCTCTCCACCCTCCGAGCTCAGATGGCACGTGAGGGTGGGATAACTTGGCACCGACTCTCTGCTCACCCAGCCCAGAAGGACGCGAAGGGGTCCTGCGCACTCCAGATCTGCTCCTGCCGAGCTGAGCGGCAGTGCCTGCAGAGCTGAGGCAGTTGTTCTGATTCTGCCGGACCCGGAGGCAGGAGCTCGCCGTGCACCTGTCTGGGAGGGAGTGAACGTGAGAGATCCTGCATTCCTGGTGCATCCCAGGTCTGCTCACAGCTCTCCTACCCAGCAAACTCGGCTGGGATGAGGACTGCAAAGTGTCTGCTCAGTCTGCAGCGGTAAGTGCAGGGTCTGTTCCAGTCTGTCAGACATAAAGCAGAGATACTAAATGTCCTTCTGAAGCGGGCTCTGGCTCGGGTGTTGCACCACTGTAAAAGGGACACTTGGGAGCTGAACCTCCATCAGTGGCACATCCCCTCGACCCTCTCTCTACCTTTTTGATGCTGCTGGAGGAAGCCACCCAGGCATGCTTAAGGACAGTGCCTGCTCCTCACCTCCCAGCCCTTCCTTCTGAATCACCTAGAGTTCTGTTGCTGTTGGGTTTTCCTCCCAGAGGGTAGCGGAGGAAGTGCAGTTGCTTGCTGGAGCTGCATTCCCCAGTCTGTATTCCTGAGCACAGTGCAGTCAGGAGAGAGCGTGTGATGCAGTTCGACCTCTGCTACAACACTGCCAGACACTCCTAAGAGGAGATGCCTGACTTAGGGGCGTGTGTAGCTTTAACTTGGAAAGGGTGGCTTTCCAGGAGCTTTCACAGCCCAGGTTTCCAAATCCCAGTGCTTGCTTACGTCAGACTGTGACCTTTTCTTCTCTGACAAATTTTGTGCTTGTCTGGATGGTCCTACAAGAAAGATTTCCTGTTGTGATACACGTGGGCCCCTTGGAGTTGCTCCAGCCCCTACCCAAACACAGCCATTAGCAATTCAATCCTGCCAGGGGGCCCAGGAGATGCTGAAATGCTGAGTGCCTGGCAGGATTGGACCCCTGAGACAGGAGCTGTCCCTGATGAAGTCTAGATTCTCATCCCAGTTCCACTGCTGCCTTGCTGCTTGACCTTGAGGTAAGACAGCTTGGGTCAGATCCAGCTTGCAGTGTCTCGCCATTACTTGCATTGTTATTTGACTCTGGTACCTTGTTTTGTATAATCAACAAAACTAAAGCCTGCAGCTGCACTGGTTATGGGAAGCTGCTGAGACCTGGCAGTAGACGATGTGACAGTAGCCTGAGGTATCATGTATCATCTGCAAGTCAGAAAAGCAGGAAGTGGTGTAAATGCCCTCCTTCTACTCTGCCAAGATTTCCTGCTGAAACAAGCAGGCTACAGAGCATCATCTCTGAAAATTTCACCTGCTCTGTGCTACTGTGTGCCCCCTGAGACCTAACTGAGGGTTGATTTTGTGTTGTTGCTATTACATCTGAAAGCCTGATGGCAGCTGTCTGGCTTGGCCAGCAAGAACTGACACAAGGTCAGTTCTTTATGTGTTATTAACCACAAAAATATAACACAGTGGAGGTTTGGCTGTCACAGCCTTGACAGTGTGTAACAGCTCAGCTGTGATGTCATTGTAGCTCTCAGAGCAGCATTCCATAAAGCCAGGATTCAGGCAGTCCCAAAGTGTTCTGTTTAAAGTGCTGGGCTGATTTATGATGGTAAATGGGAGCTTATAAATGGAGAGAGCCCATGGGGAGGAGGGGAGCCAACAACTTAACTAATGAAAAGGATTTCAATGGCCTGATACCCCTCTGTCTCTCCAGTCAATTCTGCTTGAGATCTGCCTACCACGTGAGAGGAAATGTTCTTCTAGGACTAGATAAGACTCTCACCAGATTTATGCTTTGCTAATAGCACTGTGAGGAGATTTGCTTCTAAGAGTCTGATATTTGTTGTTTTACTTGATTTGTTTTTTTTCTGGGAAGGTGAATGAATTAGAAAAAAAATGTTCTGAACAGCACTTCAGACAACAGAGCTGGAAATGTGCACATGTGCAAATGTTTCTGGGGATCCTAAGCCAGTGGTTACCCCAGTGCTGCCCATGAAGTTGCTGTCTTCTCAACTGGCCCCTAAATCCAGGGTCAATGAGAGCCTTAAGTGATTCATTAGGAATTTCCTCTGTTTCACGGGACAGTGAGGCAGCAAGTCTGGGTCAAGGAGGTGAGTTGACATCAGTCTCTCTGCAAAGCATAAATCAGAGCCAGTTTCCAGCTTATTTTTTCTGTTTCCAAGTGACAAGGACTTGTGGACAAGAACACTGAAGTGCAGCTTTCTCCCATACAGCATTTTTAAGGCAGATCTGATAGAACTGAAGATGTGGGGTAAATCCTTTCAGTGGGCTCTCTCCAGCCTTCCCTCCTCCCACCTTGCACAAGAGGAATTACCTGTTTTTCAGATGTGGGCATGTAAGGTTCAGAGAACTGATGGGTTATCAAAAAGCCCGCAGAAAGCCGGAGTCAGGAGCAGGCAGGAGACAGGGCTCTGACAACCCAGCAAAGCAATTGATGGGTCAGTGTTGGGCCACAGGATCTCAGAAAGTGATCTGGAAGAACACTGCTAATTTGTTCCTTCCCTCAATATACACAGAGCTTTTTTGGTCTCTGTGAGTTAAACCCCCTTTTTTCCTTGCTTGCCTGCAAATAGACAAAGTGGGAGAAAACAGAATTAATACGTGAATGTTTTGAGTTCATCCTAATTTGGATTTGTAAATGAAAACTGTTCTCCCTGTGTTTGGTAGATTCCCCTGCCTCCTCCTCCGGAAGGGTAGGTGATTCTGGGATGAAGAAGGATGTTGGAAATGGCATTAAATCATTTGGTTATTTCTTTGTTAGAATATACTCCTACAGTTTACTGCATGTTAATGTCGTTGCTCTTATACCTTCTTTTTATTCTTTTTCCTCCTTTATGCTGCCTCTCAGCACTGGAAAGCCCTATTTGATCAGGTATGTGTACAACTGATATATTCTCTCTGTCTTGTGAGCAAAGAGCCTAACCTCTTCACAGGTTAATTTCCTCTGTACTGGCTTTTCCCTGCATTTAAAATACAGCTTAGGAGTAATGTGCTGCATGTTCCCAGTTCCCAGGATGCAGGTGTGCAAGCCATAATTATCATGGCTGCTTTGGGCCTTTCTCTCAGTTCCTCTCCAGAGTAGCCAGGGACAGGAGTGAGCCCATCCCTGGCAGCACAGGGGCTGAGCCAAGGTGCTGCAGCGGGTGCTCTGTTTGCTGCCAGTTGTGCTGACCTTGCTTGTGGATTAAAGGCTCCTCTGCTCTGCCAGGCAGGCAGCCTAAGACCTGTAAAACCAGCACTATGTTCTTTGAAATGGCTCCCCAGCTGCTAAACTGACTTCTGCAGGGTTACATCATCCAGGCAGGACCTGCTGCTCTAAACTTGCACAGGATTAGCAAAGAATCTGCTTCTGTACCAAAGACTCTGGTTGTGTCAGGTAAATACCTTGGGTCAGATCTGTGCCTGAAGTCAGCACAGCTCTGAAGAGCTCCAAACTGTAGCTGCTGAGATTTGGAGTTGTGGGTTCTAGTTTGTAAATTGCACTTTTAGCTGCTTTAACTGACACGTTTGCTTTGTGGTATCCCATCCATCTGCCGGGTTGAAATGTGTAGCAGCTATAAACAGAAGGATTTTTCTAGGGTTGATTTGCTTCTAAACTGCAGCATTCTCTTGATGTCATAAACTTTTGTGCTGTTGTGCGTGCATGTAAATGTCACCTTCTGTAAGGGAGCTTGCTCTGACGCTCTCTGGCATCATCCTGGCAATAAAGTTGGGATGGGATTTCATCCCTGCTTTATGAGGCGATAATCTTGCCTCTGTGTCTGGCTGAACTACAAAGCCAAAAGCTGTGGCAGAGTCTGCGAAAGGATGTCCTTGGTACCCTGGGGGTGCTGTTATCATTCAGCAATTAACTGGGGCTGCCTGTTCTGATGAGTGCTCATTTATACCCGGTTAGCCGTGACCAACTGCTAATCCACGTGTCTGGACTGCAGCAAGTTGGCTGTGGCACAGTTAGCTGGCTGTTGGGAGCTGGGTGTTAGGATTGTTCATCACACCTAAATCATGTGCTGTGTTTGAATTCGCTGGGGCTCGTAGGGGATGCTGCCACTGAAAAGGTGGATGCACAATAAATTGCTTGTGGTCTGGGCTGAATGTTTGTTCCAGGCACTTTGAATTCTCCTGTCTCCAACACTGCCCCTAATTTGGAGTCTTATTCTACAAGCATCCTTTGAAGTCATTGAGTCCTTGTGGGACGGGGCTGTTGGCTGGTAGCTACCTCGAGCTCAAAGAGAGGAATCTGTAATTTCCCATTGGACTTGCTTGAATAGTAGATGGGATTTTTTCCTTTTTTTTTTTTCTTTTTTAGGGAAAAGAAGGTTTGACTGTTGGATGTACAGAACACTAGCCCAGTAACAATGGGCTGTAAAGGCAGACCTTCAATAATTAGCTATGTTTCAATTAGGGCTGCAGCTGAATTTTAAACCTAGTCTGTAAGGCTTTATTATCAAAGAGAATGCAACCTGTGACAACTACACCAAAGTCCTGAATAAATCAATAATGTCCTTGTTGCCTGTGGGCAAAGCTGACGTCTTCCTGGAGCATTATATCAGCAAAGCAGTGCAATTAGTCCTGCAGTGAATTGCAAGATGCTGTTTGTCATGGAACAAGGTTGCTATTTCCCAGCAGCAATGTGCTAGGAGGAGAGGGGAGCACTTTGTTTAGCTCTGATTGGCATCCATGTGAAACATGAGGACAGTCTTAATAACTGCAGAAAGCCTGTGACACTGGGAACAGTTGCAGCTCTCCCTGGGAGTCAGGACCCGGCTGTGTGTGTACTTGGAGTGGAAATGGGTGGCCCAGGGTGTGCGTTTGTGACTCATGGGCTGGGACTGAGGTTTGACAGCCACCCTCTGAGCTGAGACATGAGGACCTCTTCACTTACCAGCTCCCAGGAGAGCAAGAGAAGGCTCTGGAGAAAGGGTTAAGAGTAGTTGGGAATTTGCAGGCTGGTAGTCTGCAAGTACCTTGTTACTGTTATACTCCATCATCCCAGAAAACTGTGAAGGAGAGGTCAGCACACAAACACGCAGTCTTTGAGAGGGGAAAGAAATTATTATTAATGCTTTTTTTTTTTTCTTTTCCTCTGAGGAGGTATTTTTAAAACTTTTATTTAAGTTTACTGACAAAAAAAGCAGCAGGTTTCTGTTTAGACATACAAAATTTAAGGGGCTTGGTTTTTTTATGATTCCCCCCCTCCCCAGCTTAAATTAAAAATTCAAAACTTCTTGATGGAGAAATTGCTGCTCAGCCATAAAACAGTGCTTTTGCTTGGTTATTTTAGGAGAGAAGAGTAACTGACCATATTTTCTGGAGAAATTTTTTATTTGTTTTGATCCACCTCTAATCTGTCACACCAAGAACTGTCAGTGACTCAAGCCAAGATCTTCAACCGCTTGCAGATTGATTCATTTAAGAAGTAAAGGAACTTAAATTTGACAAAAAGTCAGACCCAGAACTGCTTCCTATGCTTTGAGGTTCAAAGAATCCCCTCCCGGCACAAAATCCTGACTACAGTGAAGCAAGTACCAAAATTCCTCCTCAATTTAGTGGGGTCAGCACTTTGCCCAAGAGTTTGGGAATAGGCAGACTCGCAGCTCTTCAGTGCTGCAGCCAGACAGTTACAGTTCAGCTGCTGCCTCACACTGTGCTTGCAAGATGTGGTTTTTATTATGAGGCCATGGCCCTCGGGCAGCTCTAACTCACTTTTATATGGGAACTTTTATAGGGATTCATACATTTATTTATTGTGCTCATAAACACCCTCCACCCCCACACACACATTAGCTCCGCATCTGCTGCCTTCTGCAGAGCCTGCACCATCACTGTGTGCTCTGGGCTGTCTCCATGAAGGATCTGAGCTCTGAGCAGAGCAAGCTCTCTTCATCCCTCTGCAATCATTTGCAGTTTTCTTCATTTGTTCTTCAGTGCCAAAGCCCCATTTTTTTGTTAATCTTCTGGTAAAGTTGAAAACGTGACAATCCCAGGAGCAGCTGCTGACAGTTTCATGCTTCTCTGTGCTAATAAGATCTGTTAATTGCCTTGTACTCAGACATGAGAACATCTCCCAGTCCTTGCTGAAGCCAAGTTGCCTGATGGTTGGAGAGTGAGTCTGCAGATGCGAGTCCTGAGGGGCTGTTCCTGCTTTGCCATGTCCTCTCTGGGGCAGTTCTCAGGTGCAGTTCTTTGCCTCCATGTCCCCAACGTCCCTGCTTTGGCAATGGCTGCAGCTTGTTGGTGTTATCCAGCCCTTGGCTGGGCTGGGTGAAAGGGGCTGTCTAGGACAACAGTGTTCTTGGGACAGACCTGCCTTCTGAAGGTGGCTTTTAACCTTGTTAGATGCTAAGAGCTTGTATCATCTTCTCTGTTTCCCCATCCCTGTGGCTGCTGAGATTTTGAGGGTGAATTAGCATTATCAGCCCTCATCTTGGAGTTCTCACTTCTTCTCACCCATACCCTGGTTTGTAGTCATGACAACAAACTTGTTTTAAATAGACAGACACAAAACTCTTCAAAAAGACCCTCCTCAGTGGCTCAACACCTTGATCCTATTGCTTGTCAATCCAGGCTGTGTTTTTGTTGCAGCTGCTTTAGAAATCCTAGATTCCTCCCTGAGACTTGTATGTGGGTGTGATGGCAACAGATGAACAGAGTTTATGGGGAATGCAGAGAGATGCCAAGTTACCCGGTCTGTGTAGGCAGCTAATGGAAAACTTGAGCTCAAAAACAAGGCTGTAGAGATAGACATACACTTGCCAGGAAGAGTTCAGTTGCTGACACTACCAGCAGTGGGTGCAGCTGAACCTGCTCCGCCATGGTCTCATAAAACATTAAAATATACTTTAAAAGATGCTGACTTTGCAGCTGCTTAAATCCAGGGCTGGTTCCTGCACAATTGAAATTGCAGAGTAATCCATAAAATTGGGGCAGCTATTATCATGGTTGGTGGTAACTGTGGAAGGGAATTATTTTGAACTTAATGATCTTTTATGTTAACTGTCCCTTTTCTCTGGGTAGCCTTTAGCGCAGGCAGAACTATTGCACACACTGTAAAAGAAATTCCGGTTTATTTACTGGGGCACTGTTGAGCTAAACATGACCTTTCACTTTGAAAAACATGACCCTGCCTATGGTTGCTGGCAAACCCCTGCCAGCTGTGGGTGCAAGACCTCTCCAGGCAGGTCTCACTGAGCTGTAGGCAGTGGTTTGTGCCTTAAGATTTCACCTCTTTCTCTAAACAAGTAACTTGTGTCTTACTGCTGGTTTGTTGGATCACCAGGAACAGGTGGAGAACAAACTGTAATATAAAGAATAGGAAATGATGGCAGTGATAGCAGCAGTATAGGCAGGGGGGTTGAGCCCAGGGTTGTGTGTAACCTACAAGTACTTGCCTGAATTTTGGACTATTGCTGCCTTTTTAGTGTTCATTGGGACATCTGTCCACATTTAAATGCAGCAGATAGGAGGCTATGGGAGCTGCAATTAGGAAATAGTCATCAACTTGTTATTTCATCTGCCAAGGTGACCGAGGAATCAGAGGTGCTGGTGGGAAGACTGTCCATGGTGATGACAGATTAGTGTTCCGGCCCCAAACCAGCATCTGCCTTGTCTGCCATGTCAGATGCTTCTGAGAGTGTGACAAGAAATGTGTCCCCTTCTCCCCCTCTGCCAAGCTGTGCATTGTAAAGAAGAGAGACATTTTAAAATCTACAAGGGTCCCTTGGCAATGCACAGAGGGGTTCTGCATCTGCCCCACGCCTTGAAGTCTAATCTCATTTACAGTTGTCAGCGTGGGCTGCTGGAGGAGATGAAAGACAGAGGACAGGGAGGGAGAACAGATTAGTCTCGAGCAGAGGGCACTGGGAGTGCACCTGCCTCTGCCCCACTACCTTGAGGAGGGGCAGCAGCAGCAGCTGGACATGTGTCATCTGGGGCTCTTTGAGGCACCCAGCCATGGAGCACACGATTAATGACTCAGGGGGCTGGGCTTTTGTCAGTGATAAAGCCCTGAGATTTAGGCCGGGCTCTCAGGCCTTTTTTCTGAGCAACACCATCACTTTACATTTCTCAAGTGGCGCTGTGGTCGCAGGGAGCTGCTGTCTGGGGCCACAATGCTTCCCTTTCTCCTCTCTCCCCAAACTGGGCTGACCTTTGTCATGCAGCATTAACCCTTTGACTCCTCCACTTTGGGTTATGGGGTTGGAGGAAAAAAAAAGAATCCGTTCAAATTCATTGCCCTGTGGATAGCCTTGAAGGGAAGGGGGCTGGTAGGAGAGGATCTCTTTTTGCTGAAGGAGAGTGGTTTGCTGATGCCCTCTGGATTTCAATTCTTCACTGCCTTCAGCCAGAGGCTTTTTTGAATACGGCCTGGGAAAGGAGAGGGGAGTTTATCCTTCCCTCAGTCAAGCAGGGAAACTTAGGCATTGAGCAGCAAATATACATCCGAGAGACTATTCCCTCTGCAGGGGAATGTCTTTTACCATGCCTGGATTAGCCTGTGTCCATCCCCAGTGTTGTTACAGTGGATGGCAATCTCCCAGCACTTCAAGGCTTATACCCAGATTTGGCTTTTAGCCACAATACCCTGGAGCGATGGCTCAGCATGGAAAAGCCACATGGAGGTCATTTGTGATCTTCCCACCCATTGCAAGATGAACAGCAAAAATGTCCCAGGTTCCTCCTTAATCTTCCAATACCTCTGTACACGGTGCACCAGCCAGCCCTTGCACTGAATGTGGATCTCTGAGATTGTATTTACACCTTCCCTACAGTGTGAAAGGTTTGTGATCAGCTGCCCATTTCTCCTTTCCCTGGCTATTTGGACACTCCTCTCTCCAATCTCACCAGCCTGTACTTTTGACTTTGACTAGTGCAAAAAGTTGGGAGTAGAAGCCATCAATATGAGCCAGATATGGGCAGCATAGAAAACGCAGCATTCTTAAGCTTGTGCCAGTAAAAGCAGGCATCTCCTGAAGTGTTTCAGAGTCATAACAAACACACTAAAAAACACATGGAGGCTGAGTCAGTCTTACACAGCTCATGAGTTACTGGCAGCTCCATGTCTCTAGATTTGTAAAAAGCCTCAGGAGTCGTCCTACTCATTACACATTTGTGTACCTTCCAGGTCTGAGCCTAGAAGCCTGCACTGTGGAGTGTAGTGTCCAAGAGGGCTGTTGAGCTGTGTCCAGAGCCGTGTGTCTCTGCTGCTTCCTGATCCCAGCTGCAGCGGGGGGCTTTGGAGTCTCCGCTCTGCCGTTTCAGCTGAATGTGCGGGGTGGGATTTAGGCACACAGATCCTTGCTAATGCATTGTTCTCAAATCCTGTCTTGCACATAGAAAATCACTGAAGCAATAAAAACATTTAAGCCTGCGTGTTTAGAAAGAAAGGGGAGAAAAAGCCATAAACACAGAGTGGATTGATGCAGTTTTGCAAATCAGCTGGTGCATTGTGCTCTGTGGCTGTGTGCTGTCGTGACAGAGAAGGGGAAGAGATCATCTCGTCTCCAGAGGAACAGGCCAGCTGCTTAGCAAGTGGAAACAGTTTGGAGGAGCTTTTCTACACCATCATCACTTACGTCTGTAACATTTACAGGGCTTTTAAAGTTACTCTCTACCAGACCTGCAAAACAAATGTTTCTCCTCTACAGTAGGAAGTATGATGTTCTTCATTGCTCTCTGGTATTTGCAGTCAGTGCAAAAGTACTGGGGCACATTTGCAAATTAAATGCAGCAGTGGGAGTGTTTGAGTTTGACAGAAGCCAAGGAAGCTGTGATCTCTTTCTGCCTCCTCACTGAGTGTTGTACTATATGTTGGTCTGCAATCAGTTACGTACCAACAGACCATGAGACAAAGCTGATGGGGTTCAGCTGATGGGCTGTTCTTCTGCACCATTGTACATACAGGCTCCTGAGGAAAGCTGATCTCTGAATGCCCTGGATTTTTGTGTGATTCAAACCTTGTTGTGTTTGCCTGCTCAAGCTGCAGCACTTCTTTCCCTCTCCCAGTCTCCTGGGTCATGGCATCACCCCCGATTTGGCTGCTCAGGGTGACACAGGGAATATTCTGTTCACTAGAGACAATATTTCTTGTTGCAAAGTGTAGTGAAAGTCCTGAATGTCTGTGATCCCTCTGAGTCTCACTTGGACCTTGAATTCTTTCAGCTTTAAAAGTATAACCCCCCACTACCAAGACAGAGAATTTATGTGTTCTTAGTGTCCGTTCCTGTTGCTTAGGAACAGCTACCTGCACTGACCTGTGTTGTTGGTGAGAAGAGTAACGATGTGTGAAACTGATGTTAAACAAGCAAGATCAATCTTACCCCTAGGAACTGTTCTTCATGTTCTTTGATACTTTATGTACTTTCTAAGCAGCAAGTACTCTGGAGTCTCCTGAGTTGCGTGAGGGAAAGATGAATGAGACAGCTGGAGGCAGAGCTGTTTGTGACTATCATCAAACCTCTGGTCTGATGCACTTCTCAGGGCAGTGTTCCCTGAGGGAAACATCTCTGCCTCAGTGATCCTTCACAAATAGGTGCCAGTGATGATGGAGTCCCTGGTCTGTGTGGCATACTTGTTTGTGAGGTACAGTGGTAGTGGAAGCGTTTGTTGATGGCAGCCTGCAGCCAGTGAGATGTAGCCTTGTTTGCCTCTTGACAGAGAAAGGATCAATATTATAGAAGGTGAAAAACTGGAAATGTCACAAAAGCTATTGGAGGACCTGATCCTGAATGCTCTGACTTGGTTTAGCAAAGCACTTGAAAACAAGTGTGCCAATTGTCCTGGATTGTTTGTGTGTCTAACATAAACTGTATGTTTTGCCAGGGCTGGTATCAGAATGGGGTGTGCCCTAAGGAATTTAGAGAGCAAAATGGGGTTTTGGTTCTGCCCTTTGGCTCTAAGACAGAGCCAGATGCTTGTCTCCCTGCCACTCCTCTCACATTTACTCTCACACTGAGAAATAATGGGAATTAGGACTTGAGCATCTTTTCTCACTGCAGGCAGTGGCCTCCATGGAATGATGTTGGTTATTAGCCTTGTCTTTTGCCCTGGGGAGGAAAATCAAAGTGTTGTGGTTCCTTCTTCTGTTTGAATTGCTGCCTCTTTCTTCAGCTACTCCCTCTTGGTTGCTGATAGAGGAGTTGCTTTTTTGCACACAGTCCTGCAATCACTGGATTTCTGTCTCTGGGTTGTTCTCCTCCCTGTCAACAGGGAAGGCACAAACATACTTTCATCATATGTCCTCTGACAATAGTATTTAGGTCTTGGGGAAATGTTGATTTTTGCATGGATTTGTGTATTTAAGTAGCCCTTTTGGGGAGACTGCTGTGGAGAGCATGGGAGATGGTCCTGCTGCTTCTGCTGCTGTCCTTGGTCTCTGAGCTGTGCCTGGAGACCATGGCTGGAGGAATAACTTCCTTCAAACCTAAATAAAGTGTCTGAAGAATTTTTATTAAGCTGTAAGTTTGCTTTATTACACTTGGACTTGCCAGCCCTTGGAACTGTTTGGGCAGGTCTTGTGCATATGTGTTGTGTGCAGGATGTGCCTTTGACATGTTAAATATTCTGGTGCTGTCTCCTCTAGGGCTTAATGAACCAAAGTCCCCTTCAACAAGACCGGTGCTCTGGATGGCTTGTCCCAGGGTAGTGATAACCAAAATTTCTCCCAAAGAATTGTTTTAATGTATCTTAAACTGTGTTTTCCATCTTTATTCCCTCTGCGCTCCATGAACTGAGAGCTGCCATTTCTGCATTGATTTATGGGATCTTTTAATGTTGGTAGTGGTGGCCAAGAAAAGCCAGAAAGCCATTTGCCAGCTGCTGATTTATGACCCTAGTGAACAGTCCTGAAAAGCAGAGTAAGAATTTTCTGGGCCTTATGCAGTTCCAGCTGACTGGAAGCTCCACACCGTTATTTGACCGTGTGGAGTAATAAAACTGTGAAAACTAATTAACTTTTGTGCCTACTGCAAAACAAATAAGATCATGCAAAAATACTCCGCGCTTGCAAGCAACAGTGACTTTATGTGTTTATAAGCCTGTGTTTAATGACCAAACATGTAGTGCAATGTGTGAAGGATGTTCCTTTTGCTGACTTCCAAAGCTGAACAGAGTATAACAAGCTTAACTGATCACTGAGGCTCCGAATACCAGCTTGGGATAATGTTCTCTTTCATCCTTATTAATTATGTAGCTGATGTGTGGGTGGAGGTTTGACACAAAGCTGCACTGGATGGTTTCCTGTAGTCTAAACCAGCCTGAATTACACTGAGCCGCTGCAGTTCATTCAAGGAAAGATGCTCTCTGCAGTGTGAATGCTGTAGTCTTTTTGAGGTCATTCTCTGCTCGTCAGATGTAGGTGAATGTGCTCTTTCTCTGTGGGAACACCGAGGTGTTTTTCTGATGCTAGCAGGAGAAGAGTCAGCCTGCCCAGGACCTGTCCCCTGTGGTGGGGCTGCTCTGTGTGTGCCAGCTGTGATGTTGACATCAGAGCAGGGATGTTTCCGAGTGCCCCGGTGTTGTGTTCCCCGCCGGTGGCGATGCACTCACCGACCCTGTATAGGCGATCCGGCCTCTGTCATCCGAGCCCGGTTCGGAGGGAGGGCAGGACTGGCTCTTCTCCTCCCCTAATCGAATTACTGAGGTAACCCTCCTGCGGTGCCCTCGCTCCTGCGTTACTCAGTAGCTCCTAACGCTGGGTGTTTAACTCTGTGTTGTTAGATGCAAAGCTGCTGATTCCTGTTGTCTTTTCCTAGGATCTATCAGTTTAGCCAGGATTCTGGTCATGATTGCTGATATGGGAGCAGGTATTTGGAATTTGAAAGAGAAATCGCCTTCAAAACAGCAAAACCGTGACGTGGCAAGGTTTTTAAAAATTATTTATTCTCTTTCTGGTGCTCAAGTTGTCATGGTACTCAGTACCAGAGAACCAGCCAGCATGGGTCTATCCCAGCTCTAGTTTTCTCCACAAAGCTAAGTATTGTTGCAGAGCTATTATTAACCTAAAATAAATGTGTGTGCATACTCCCTGCTATAGAATTCTGTTTTTCACGCATCAAATCAAGTCCCTGTGGATTTTCACCTCCCTTCCAGATCTGGCAGACAGTGAAAAAGGGAGCTATTTTAAATCTGAAATGTTCTGTGTTTTGAGTCCAGAGTATGAAAATGTAGTTTTTCTCCTGACAAGTTTCATGGATTGTTGCTGTAAAGCTTTACATCTTTAAAGGAAGGATAAAACTTCCTTCAGGAAGGGCAGAAGTTCTGATTTTGGGGGTTAGAGATTTTTAGTTCCTTTGAGAAACTGAAAAAACAGTGGCAGTCACTGTCCTCATATTAAAGAATTTACCAAGAAGGAGGAGCAATTTATCAGAGGAGACAAACACAAGTCTTGTATGGTAGAGTGGTATCAAAAGACCCAGTTCCCTTCCAGGGGGAAGATGACAGTCACTGGATTAGGAATCATTTGCCTGTAACAATATTTCTGGCAACCAGAGAGATTGGCATCACTGTCAGAATGGTGCTTACAAACATTTCATCATCTTCTTGCTGTCAGTACAGTTTTGTCATCCCACTGGAATGCCTGCTCCATCTGTCCTCCTGGAAGGCTGGCATGTATTGTCCAGGAGAGAAAATGAATTCCTGGTCCAAATGCAGTCCCTGCCCAGAAGAAATGGATATAGTATAAGTTTCCTCCTTTCCCCATTGAATGTGCCCTTCTGTGCCTGAGCCCTGTCTGATGGGCCAGAGGGGAGGTCACTCTCCAGAGCAGGTCCATCCTTCCATGCTGAGTGTCCTGCAGCCAGGGGTGTGGAGATGGCATAGCAAGTTGTTACCAGGGTGCAGAGCCTGGTCTCAGCAATAAGGGCTGAGGCCACTGGCTTCTATTTTGCTATAGAGCGAGGAAGAGGGAAAGAGGCAGAGCAGATCTGACTCTACAGGAAGGCTTGAGCTGGGGAAAAGCCGAGTGCCCAGTTTTGCAAGGTAGCTTTAGGTCGGGACTTAAGGCCAGGCAGTAGGCAGGAAACCTTGGATACGACAGGAGCAACATCCCCATGTCAGCACTGAACTGACACTGATGGAGCTGCTTCAGTGCAAAGCCCAGCTCAGCTTTTTTCTGGCTCCCAGTGCTGAAGGGGCTGTTTATGACAGTCCAGGTGGTCTCTGTGCTGGTGCCCCTTGAACTGGGACAGCTCTCACTTGCCCTGCTGCAGCCTTTTCACACAGAATTACAGCTAATGAAACACAAGGTAAGAGGAGTTCCTTGCTGTTGTTTACTTTTCCTTGCTGAGTAAATTTCCACCCTGGTCTCCACCTGGCAGCACGCTGTAGGCACAGCCCTGGTCTTTGCTGTCTAATGCAGCCCATCGGTCACAGATCTGGCCCCTGATAAGGCTCAGGGGCACAGCCACGCTCTGAGCCCAGCAGTTCTCCCATGGGGCTGCCCTGCAGTGTGCTCCTCTCTTTTCTGCCTGATAGAGCAGAAAAGGGAGGAGCAGCAGTTGTCTCTCAGGGCTGGTCAAGTCATTGGTGTTTCTGCATGGCCATCCTCTTGCTGGTGTTGTTCACCAGATATGTCACTAAACAGCAGCAGAGAGACCCAGTGGCTCAGATCTGATTAACCTCTACAACTTTATCCTGTGTCTTAATTGGATTAGCTGCAGGGGGGTGGTTTTGCTCCTGTTCCTGATTTTTTCTTAAACAGGTACTTATCACTGTGACATCTGATGGAAGCAACAAGTTTGAGTAGCAAAACCTGTGAATAAACAAGCAGTGTTTGCTTCTTCCCCACTGCTCGGCTATCAGCTCCTGCCCTTCCTTTCTAAGGTAGTGCTGATATCTTAGATGATAGGTAGCTGATGCCTGTGAGATGGCTTGGCTTTGAGTAAACCCTGCAGTTAGATCTCTTGGGAGGTGTGGGCTTTGCCTAACAGCCTGAACCCAGAGCCCCTGATTGGTAACTGCAGTTCTGTCACTTTTGGGAGGGATTTCTGCTCAGTAAATGTTCAAAGCAGTATTAACTTTCCATGTTCAGTTTCTTTCATCTTTTGTCTGAGCTTTTTAGTTTCCTTCAGGGCCTGATTCTTCTGCACCTCAGGGTTTTTGCATGTGTCCCCACAGTGGCTGTGGGTTGTAGGGAATTGGCCTTATTCAGCGCTGTAATAGAACTTCCTCTTCCAGGACTTCAAAGCTCGTTCTCCACTATCAGTTCATTTAGTTTTATAGGTAAGAAAATGGAACAACGAGATCAGTAATCATATTCTGTTACAATGGGGAATTGTGAACAGACCTAAAAAAGGAATTGAATCAGTTTGACTGTGGGATTGCCTGTAATTCCCAAGGTGTTGTCTACTTGTGTGGTGCCCAACTGAAAAAAGGAGAACCACTTTAGAGGAGTCTTTCCCCCATGTTTATTCTTCTGACTACAGCACCCAGTTTCCTTTACAAGAAGCTTAAAATTGAAGGCTCTTTCCTTGCCATAGCTGTAATTGGTGCTGGATTGGGCATTGGAGAGGTGATGGAGGGGGTACAGGCTGCTGAGAAGCTCTCTCTTACATCTGTTTCTAGAGAGCTGTGCACAAAGAGTGAATTGTAGGTGTGATACCAGGCTACAGTTCTGTTCCAGGAGGAATAATAGATGCACCAGCAACAGTCTGGCTGTTACAAGATCAAAAGTGCTGTTACATTAAAGCTGGTAATACTGCCTGGCTTGGCAAAAGCCTGACAAAACGTTCCAGGGTTTTAATGTATATTCAGATAAACTCTCTTCCACAGTGAGGCTCAGGCCTTTGAATTTAGTCCATGTACAATAGCAAGGGTTTTAGTAACTTGGTAAGAAGGTAGCTCCAAGGAATTCCCTGTCTGTACAGGGCTTGAATGTAATTAATTTGCGAACACTGTGTGCAACACAGTTGTAGTCTCACAGCAGAGGGTTCAGTGCTTCTTGGCACCTGGGGTGGCTTTGCAGGGTGTGTGGTGTTCAGGCACAGGAGCTGCTGCTGCTCCTAAAGAAAACACGATCATGAAGTTGAATTATAATGGACATTATTTTCCTTTTTCAGATTTAATGCATTCATGTATTTTGCATCCACTGGCCCCTCAGTAGCTTGCAGGCTGGATATGTACATTGTTAGCTGCAGAGGATGACTGATCTCTTAATAGGTGGAATTTGATGCTCATAAAATGAATGCATTTAATGTTGTATGGCAATGGTTTGCTTGAATTTTTAAGTCTCCTGAGGATCTCTTATTTGGGATTCTGTGGCTCTGGCTGTATTTGTTACAAAAAGCAATACAAATGGAGAGGCCCTGTGGTTTCTGAGGGCTGGCTGTTCTGTTGTCTGTGAGTATCACTTCTACTTTTTCTGTATCAAATATTATTCCAAGGAAGCTGTGAAAGTGGGAAATGCAATGATATCTGAAAAAAAAACCCATTGCAGTCAAATTAATGGTGTCCATAGAAATAGCTGTCTTTGGAGATCTGCTCAGATATTATTTTTCTGGAAAGCCAAATTTTAATAGATAAGTTTTCATTATTAGGCTTTCATTGAGAGATACAGAGGACTAAAAAGATTTGGTAGGTCATTAAAATAAGTACAGATCTGCCACTGTGGGGTTTTAAACACAATATGAAATCCTGGCCTCTCGGAAGGGGCCTCACTTGCTTCCTTTGGGCCCCATGCTAGTTCCACTGCTGGTTTTAGGAGGGTAAGGACTTCCACTGATTTTAATTTTACAATGTTTCTTTTAGCGTGCAGACATTGAAATACTCAATTTCTTTTGCTGAGGATTTCATTAAAGGAAGCTCTGTGCCCCTTCCATAGCAGAACATTTGTGTGATAAATTGCATTTTACACACACGAGGTGGTGATGATCCCTCAGATATTGCAAAGCTATACTCTGAAGACCTTGGTGTTTCTTGTTTTTCCCTTTAGCACTGTGAGACAAATACTTCAGCTTTTCATCACTTCCACAAGCCTGGGCTGAAGGGACAGTAGCAAATATACAGGGAGAATATTGTGATATACACCATTAAGTTGTGCCAAGGTGAAAGGAATATACATGCTCAAATGATCCCTTCTCCTGAGGCTTTTATGATTTATTTTAATATTTTCCAAGGTGAAGTGCTGGATCCAAGCCTTGCTACCAGCCAGTATCTTTCGTGTCAGGCAAAAATCTTTTTCTTGTGTCTTCCTTGGCCACCACCCCTCCAGATAATGGTGATTTCAGCACAGCAGAGTTTGGCAGTGGAAAGTCTATCACTGCTGTCATAATGTGCTGCTCTGTGGGTACTGATGCACCTCTGCCTGGTCTGTTCTCAAGGGATGTGTGGCAGGGTTAGACTGAACAGTGGCTCAGTTTTGCAGCCTGGTTTGCTGTGTTCCTGAGAAGGCCATTGAAAGAGGCAGATTTGCTGTGTGGGCAGCAGGAATAGAACCAGGGTGAAGTACCAGTGTGGAATGGCTGAGACTGTGGGTGGCACCTCCATGACATTTCTTTCTCTCATTGTGGCATTTGAAAAACACTCCCCCAGAGGCAAGCAGGGTGCCTGGTTATGATGTCTTGGCTCTGAAGCTGGCAAGTTGTGATTGCAGCCTGCTCTGGGTTAGTGTAAACACAGCTCTCAACTTGTAAGAAACCTGCTGTGTTTCCTTGAAGGACACCAGCAAGTATGTAGGCAAACCTCAGCTGCTTTTCTTCTGGAGGCTTATCTCCCAAATAAGATTCTCATGAGTATTTTCTAAAGTCCACAAGTTCATGGCAGCTTTGGGTCTTTGGCAGCTTTGGGTACCAGTCACTCCCTGGGGCTGCAGAAGGCAGCACTGCACTGTGGACAGGTCACTGTAAGCACCAGCTCTGTGCCACTGAGCTCTGGTGTCACAGAGCTCTGGGTGGCATTGCTTGTGCTGCCTGAGCTCACAGCCCTGCTGCACACAGCTCATGGGGCTCAAGGGGGAAGGAACAGTCAAATCTGGAGGGCTGAAAATGATCTCAAGGCATTTCCCAGCTTTCCCATCAGCCCCCCACAGCAGATCAAAGTTATCTAGAATGTTCCTTTTCCTTGGTGTAGGAGGGATTCTCACTTCAGCTTGTCTGAGACCAGGGCCACAAATCCTGGAAAGGGAAGAGTGAATGGAGAAGCTGCTCACCAGGACCTGCTTCTTCTGGTGACACTAGGTGGAAATTTCTGAAACAATTTTTACTTTAGCTGCCTGTGTCAGGCGTAGAGTTGAGAATTGGAGCAAGCAATACTGTTCAATTAAAATGGCTATATAATTTTAATTGACATAATAAAGACTAATAATGTATGGTATAATTAATTTTTCCTTTAATAAATTAGGACAGGAATTAATCTCAGCTAAGCAACCAGTCTCTTGTCCATCCTTACTTGCTACAATGAACATTTTTCTATGCAGTGAGATTTTCTAGCATAGAATGCTAAGAGTAGAGGGTGATGGCCATGGGCTTGCTTTCTAGCTGGCCCAAGCATGCTGTTGTGCAGTACTTTACTGAGGACTAACCAAAACTAAAAATCCTGTCTGTATCTCCTGTCCAGCTCCTCCAAGTCAGTGGGATGATCAGAACCTGGTTATATCTGCTCTCCATCTGTCCCTTCCTCCCTCATCTTCACTATGGTTAATTGTTAATGTCTGCCATGAGAGATTGCCTCTTAGCAGTGTGCTGATGGGATCTTTCCATGGAGGATTAAGGCTGGAGTGGATTGGCAGGAGACAGTATCCTTCACTGGGAAGTTTGCCAGATGTGTGCAAGCTTGGTGCTGCTGCTCTTCCAGTTACTGCAGTTCATATCTGGCCACAGGCAAGGGTCAGTTGCAGCTCCGTGACCTCTGACCAGTACATCAGGCCAGATGTGGTCTGGTCTGGGTTTGGGAGAGGCCTCCTGCACCCAGCTGCTGCACATGGCCTTCGAGGAGACTTTCTGTGTGTTTATTTCAGCTGCACCATCCCATGGAGGTGATTTCACATCTGGTCAGGTGTGGACCACTGTGTGCTCACAGGGCTTTAATCAAGGCAGTGATGATGCTAACAGAGTAGTGGGAGTGCTGGCAGGGGCAGTTGAGATGTCATTTCTTGCTCTGTCATGCTCCCCAGGTGGTTAATGTGTCTGGAAATCACATAAGTGCTTTCCCGTGGCTTTGCTTTCTGTTACTGCCTCAGCTGCCAGGATTTCATGGGACACAAATCTCAGCTTGTGGCAAAAGCGTGGCCTCCTTTCCCTGTAAAAGTACTTGGTATGCATTTCCAGTGTCCTGAAGCATAGCTGAGGGCCCTGCCAAGCTCACTGAAACCAGGCTCTGAGAGATTATATTTAATTTTGTTTTATCAGATTTGCTTTCCCATGGAGTCTGTATTTCTTCCTGTGTCTGCAAAGGGAGCATGGGAATATCCCATGGCATTTCAGAAGGTTGGGAATTTCCCCTTACCTGGTTGGTTTCCCAGTCTGCTCCTGGGAAGCCCTTGGAAATCCTTGTTGCTCTTTCCCAGAGTGTCCTGCAGTGACCAAAAGGTATCTGTTACCTTGCAAGGGCAGCCTGGGGCTGGAGGCGCAGTTGCTGCTGGCTGTCAGTGGCACAGGTGGTGACTCTCTTTTTGCTTACTCAGGAAACTTTCTGTGCTTTGAAGCCATCACACCAGGGAGGGTTTTGATACTTTCTACAGCTACAGCAGTTGCAAAAAAGTTTCTCCCAGTCTAGAGGGAAACATTTGTATCTAATTCATCTCAGACTCTAAATCTTAAAGATAGCCAAGTAAAACCAGCAGGGTTTGCGCCAAAGGGCTCAATTTTGTTGGCTTCTTGAAGGGGATGTCAAGAGATGTTCACAGCATTTAGAAGCATTTATTTATTCATTTTTGTATGAAAATCTCACTGGCTGCTATTCCCATGTCCCTTTTAAGCCATTTGAGATGACATTTATTTTGTTTCTTTCATTAAAACTATTTTTATCCCGGTTCATGGGACTGTACAAGTAGAAATTAAAACACTGCTTAGTATTTCCTTGCCCATCCTATCTGTTCTTCCTCCCCAGCTCCTTTCAGCTCTCCCCAGCTCTCCCCCCTTCCCTCCCCAGCTTGCCTTGAAGGGCTGGGAAAGCCAGCGCTGGCGCATTATGTTGCCTGTGTGATTGTTGTGGGGTTGTGTTTGTGTGGGGAAGGTCACGAGACACAAAGACCACCAGGCAGGGGTGGGTGTGGGGTGTTCAGTCCCTTTCCATTCAGGCCCTTTGGCAATGGGTGGGAAGAGTCTTGTTTGCATGACAGGATTTCAGGGGGCCGTTGCTTTTTGTTTAGGTTCCTTCCACTGCTGCTGCAATGGGCCCTGGAGGGCTACAACAAAAGTAAAGCTTACATTATGGGATTCGTGGGGCTGAAGCAAAGCTGTCAGTGCAGGAGTGACTGAGCCTGACCAGCCACTGTGCTCTTGCAGCCTGGAGACTGTCAGCAATTGCTCTGGCTGGGGTGTTTGTGCCATGTCCAGTTGTGGCTCTGGTGGGAGCTCTGACTCTTGTGGGCTGAGATCCTTAGTGGGATAAATGCTCTGGAAGTGTTCTGTCTGTGGAATGAGGGTTGGAATGCAGGGGGACTCCACAGACCTGCCACAGCGGCTATGCTTCCCTGAGTATTTCTGAGACTTGCAGCCAGTGACTTTTATGTGCAGCATCTGCCTCTTTCCTTGTTATCAGGCTGACATTTTTAAGAGCATCCTTGTGTTTAAACAGTGCTTACTTCCTCATCACCCCTGTGAGAAGTGAGCTGCTGTCCCTGGGTGCTGCTCTCCCCTCACCCCATCCTTAGAAAGCAGCTCAGTCTATATTTACCACTGGTGTGCACAAAGGCAAACGTTGTCAGGGACTCATTGTAACTGTCCCAATTACCCTGATTTCATTTGCATGAGAAGATTGACCACCCTGTGGTAGTGGCATTGCCTTGGCTGTCTGATATGGGATGCTGGCATTTGGGAAGCAGGAAAGAACTGGAATACCCAGGCTGGATGTGGGATGGGGAGAGAGGGGCTGTTTTGCTCCCTACCAGCGTGAGTGCTACAGCAGCCCTTCCTGGAAGGAGGATAACTTGTCAGATCTCAGGCACTGGAAGTCCCTGACCATGTCTGATTCAGATGTAAGAGCTGCCAGCTTCCAAAAGATGCACATTCCAGGTACCCTAAGCATGTCTGAACATCTGGCTGTCCATAAGAGTAAATCCTTCCCCTGCATAGTGTGTATGTGTGTATTTATCTATTTTTTTGTCAGTAGGTGTTGACCCTGCTCGAATGCTTCTAGACTAAGCAGTGACCTGCCATGTGTTTGTCACTTCCCTCAGGCACACGTAACCTCTCCTCCTTGTGTTTGGACTTTTTCCAGAAAGGTAGCTGTTCCTGCAGGCAGGCACTAAAGCAAGAGGAAAGCAGCTGGGATGGAGCAGAAGTGAGGAAGCAGGCTGAAATGGTACAATCTCTTGACCCAAAGCAATAGCTAGTGCTGCTAGGACTTGCTTGCACTGCAGCAGCTGCACAGCTCCAGCTCCTCTCACCAGATTGAGAATGATTCATTCATATTTTCTCTCCCTTCCCCCCAAGGCCACATGTAATGTGATCTCCCTGTGCCCAGGCCCAAAACTCTCTTCTGTTTGCAGTAATGGTTCTTCATGGGCTCAGCTGGCCTATGAAGCTGCAATGTTCAAGCCTGTGAGCTTTGACAGAGCAGCCTTTCTGTCCCCCTGCCCCTGCTGAGTGTGTGCCTGCACAGACCCACAGCCATGCTGCTTCCAGGAGAGACTCTCTCTCTTGGACATCCTTCCTTGTTGCTTGTGGATATCACCAAAATTAGCATGCTTCATGGAGATGCTTTGACCTTTACACCATCTTACCCCATCCTTCAAAATATCTCACCTAGTATTTGGCAATTTTAAATGTTTATTGGTTAGTTATTAGGTGGCAATACAGGAGTGTGTCATGGAGGTGGCTGAAGCACAGACAGCTCATCTCAGCTACATTGGTATTTTAAGCCTCTTGCATCCCTGGGTGAGATATTTTGTCTCTGCAAATTACTTTGGTAATTTGGTAATTACTTTGCCTGTTTCCCAGTTCAAAAGTGGAACTCTTTATGAAGTGATACTACTGTGACTCATAAAGGGCACAATTTATCATTTCAAAATGTACTGTGTCCTAGACACCTGATTGCCAACAGCCAGATCCCAAGTCTCTGTCCTTATATTTTTGGAGCTCTCTGAGAGGGATTGATGATCCAGCCCAGATTTCTCAGGAATTCCTTTGTTCTTTCTTTGGCAGGACATGGAGCAGGGAAAGAAATCCTTATGTGTTTTCTCAAATGAGATGCTGCTTGTGCTCTGACTCCAGGACACTCACATTTTTTGCCTGAAATTACCCACATTGGTATTGTTGTTTGCTTGGTGCAAGGAACATCAAAAAAGGGGCAGAACAGAGTCTCAAGTTGGGGCACAGATGGGCCCCTCATGGTTCCTCTAGCAACCCTTTAAAAGCCAACTTGCATGTTTGACTTCCCTGATATGTTGAAAAGGCAAAATAGGGTCAAGTCTTACATTTAAATTTGGGTTCTTTCCACTGTGTTTGTTTTTGCAGGGAGTGTCCTACCTTCCACTGCATTTCTATGACCTCTCACTTTATCTAATGTGTTAGTGGGGTCTATTTATGAGCAAGCAAAACACGTGCTCCAGACACTGAATTAGCTTTTAAATGGTTGTTCCTAACAAATATGAAGTGAAATACTATGATTTAAGGCCTTACACTATCCCTTTTAAGCTGAGTCCCTGTGTCTTTTGCTTTGCATTGGGAAAATACCTTTGGCACAAGTTCACACAGGGGGGACTGATAGACCTAGGAGGAAAACAAAGACAATGGGCACCCAAAAAGGATGGGAGGGCACCCAGTTTTTGGCTCTGCCAGTGAAGTTCAAGTAATAAGATGTGCCCTTTTAAAATGCTTTGCTTTCCCCAGCTGTGCAAAAGGAGAAAGTGGATGAATAATAATACAGAGAGGTTTTGTTGTTTTCTTTTTGTTAAAAATTCACCAGAAGACTGGGGAAAACACTGCTTTTTTATTTTCAAGCAAAATATTTAATTTTATTTGAGATTAACCATCTGGGGACTCTGAATAGGAATGTAAATGACAGTTTTTAAGGATACATTTTGAAAATGGCAATGTCCAGTACTTGGTTTTTTTAGAATCTGAAGGAACTTCTAAACAATCAATATTCAAATCTAAGGCAAATTCTCAGGGAAGTCTTGGCATGACTGAAATCTCAGGAAATCTCTTTGTTTGGAAAAGTTTTGTTTTGAAAAAAAAATCTTTACTTTGTAAGGGAGAAAAGCCCTGCAAATAACATTGCTGATAAACAATATCATGCATATAAACTGCATCTTGTCCCGCCCTTGGAGCAGTGTTACACTTGCATCTCTTGGGCTGCTGCTTGTAATTATGCTGGTGCTTTATCCTGTGGGCCCTTTCCATGTCACTGGTTCAGTTTTGCTGCAGCTCCCTTTGATGGGGCCAGTGTGACCTTTGGTGGCTGCTGTTTGATTTGCTCTGGGTTCATGAGAATTTCTTGGCTGGGAGCAAAGGAGGTGCCCGATGGTGGAGGGATTATACAGGGACAGACGATGGTGGCACTGTCTGCTCCAGGCAGCTTTTCTGCTCCTGGATTAAAGTTCATGCTGTGTTACTTGTCTGTCTCTCTAAGGCCTTGTCAAGTCCATGTGGGAAGCTGTTCTGTCTGCAGTGTTTCACTTTGTGCTGCTCAGCTCTCTCCCTGCCTCATTTCGCCTCCCTCTTTCCCCTTCTATTCAAGAGGCATCTTTCAGTCTTCCCCATTCAAGGTCTGTCTTTGCTCTCTGCCCTGTGTAAAAGTTCCATGCCCTCCCTACCATTCATCACCTCTTGCTCATTCACCTCCCTGCTTTCCTTTCTCCATTCATCTGGGCTTCCCCTCAGCCAGTCTGGGCTGCCCTCTCCTCCTGCCCCTTCCGCAGTTCTTTTGTGTCTTTGCACTCCCTTCTCCGTGGCCATCCACAGCCCAGCAGTCTGCACTGTGCTCTGTGAGGATGCTCTTCTAGGAGTTGGCCCCAGCTGGTGAGCAAATTAATCCTCAGTGGAAGCCTGGTGGGACTGTTTTGAGTGGATTTGTCTCTCTAGTTACCCTGCAGGTGAGAAGATTTCTTTTCCCCCCACTTTCTGGAGATGCAGCACGATGCATGAACAGGAAGAGTATCACAATTTCCTAACCTTCCTGTTCAGTCTGGTCCTTCTGTCTCTCTCTCCTGGCTTGTTTCCCCTTTGTTTGCAGCAGTTACAGCTCTCAGGTGACTCTTTGGGAGGTTGTTTGGATTCCTCATTCCTAAGGAACATAACATGAATTCTCTTAATTATGCTGGCTCTGTAATTACGGTTGTCACCTGTGTCTTCTCTGCTTCCTTCTTTTAAGTCATCTACTTGGAGACTCTATCAGTTTTATCAAGCCATCTCTGCACTCCAATATGTTTTTAAGTGTTCCCCAGGAAACAGAGCTTGTGAATTTTATTAGCCAGGGCTTGTTGTTTCTGGGTCTCAATGCAGCCATGACCCTGTGCTTGTGATGCAGACACAGGAAATATGGACCCCAGCCTCCACCAAAGATTTTCCAGCTTGCTGAGCACCTGGTCCCCTGCAGCTCCCACGGTGCCAGCAGTGTGCAGATATCACCCCATGGTACTGAAGGAGCAGTCTCTGCTGCAGTGTGGCAGGAAAACAAAGTGGGAGGTCTGCTGGCCTGTGGGTGCCCATGGGGGCTTCAGCTTTGAATGGTTAAACTGCATTCAAGCCAGTCTGGTCAAATAAAAGGGGAGTATTAGAACTTGGGAAGAGTGGGTAGGCTTGGAGGAAACAGGTGCTCTGAAAGCTTGTGTGCACCCTGTGCCTGTGGGAAATCTGATCAGCTCAGTAATGGAGGCAGAAATGAGGTGGAGAGGGCAGGGAGAGGGGCCCTGTGAGTGTGTGCAGGTTCAGCTGACAGGGTGAGCTCTGTTGTGTGGGAGACTGTGAAAGGACCATCCACTGCTGTCTCAGGAGGCTAAAAGGAGCCCCTGATACTGCCTGGCAGGGCTTGTCAATCCTCTGAGAAGGACCCTTTCCCAGATAACTGCCTCAAAGGGGGATTTCAAACACTACTGTGGTTTGTTGTCAGGCTGGTGAGTGTGTAAAAGAGATTCCCCAGTCATTGTGCTTGTGCTTCACAGAGACATTGAACCTGCCAGGGCACATCTGACCCCATCTAACCCCTGCACCTTGTCACCTGCAGGCAGAAGTCTCTGCTCCAGCAAGGCTTGGGCCGGGAACCCTGCACAAACAGCACTTCTTCCTATGAAGTTAGTTGCATTCCTGTTATGGAGTTTATTTAGTCCTGATTTGCTTTAAAATGTCAGACACATTTTCTTTCTGTTTGAAAACTTGTGGCAGAGAGAACTCTGGAAACACTGTCCCTTGTATCCAGTAAGAGCATACAGGAATCCAAAATGTAGCCCGATTTTTCTGATTTGTGGTTTTGCAACTTTGGCACTTGGACAAATCTCTTCTACCCTTAAACCAAAGCATATTTGACATAGCAGACACTGGTAAAGTGCAAACACTGCAGAAATTACTATTGCAGTTCAATGCAGGGAACCTGCACTCTGGGTGTCATCCAGGAATAATTTGGATAGATCACCTAAGAAACAATGCAAACCACCACAGCTTCCAGCAGTCTGGCTCCTTCCTGCAGCTCTAACTCCTGTGATCACCCTGGAAAGATGCAAGTCAGGATTTATTGCTCTCAAGCAGTTAAATGGTAGAAGTTAGAGAATTATTAATGCTCCCTGCTCCAGGCTGCATTTGCAACCAGCCTGTCTGCAGTACCTTTGAGATGATTATGTCATTACAGTGTAATGCCACTGCCTACAGGGCATTGCAGGGAATTGTGTGATACCTCTGTCTCCCCTTCACAAGGCTGACCTAAACTTCTGCTCCAGTTTAGCTTGAAAAGCAGAGTTTCTTTTGTAGCTTCTAGTCCCCATGACTGAGCAAAGCCAGCTGTAAGACCAGTATGAGTTAAATACCTTTCCCAGCCTGTTTGGCAGGACTTTTGCTCCATGGTTTTTGCTCTAACCAGAAGCGTGGTTTGAATTCCAGTACAGGTGGATCATTTTGGCTACACATGTGCTATGGCACTTGTTAGCTGGAGCTTTAAATGCATCAAACAGACTTGAGCTTTTCTGAACCCTAACAGCTTGCTGTCAGGTCAGAAGAGAACTGTTGGGATCATCTAATCTCGCCTAATGTAGGCAAGAAGGTTTTTCTGAGTGATCTTCTGCTTGACCTCAACCATACTTCATCTCCTAGGAGAACTTGCAACTCAATTGTAAAACTTCTGGTGAAGTTAGTGAGACATTTCACTTGTTAATAGTAAAAATAATCAACTTACTCTAATCTAAGGCTGTCCAGTTTGACTTCTAGCCCCTAGATGTGATTATACCTTTGTCTTGCTGGAGACTCCTGTAATCCCAAATTTCTGTTCCTCTGGACAGTGATCAAGTCATTGCTTAACCTTCCCTTTCATAAGATAATGAATTGAGCCTGTCAGTGCAGCCAGTCAGACTGTACCAGTAAAAAGTGCCAAAGAGGTAATGTCACCTCATTTACAAACCTGCAGGTCACAGTTCCTTTTTTACAGGCAGTGTTACCCTGAGAACACTCATTATAACAAGCAAGGGTTTTTTTCCCCTGCCAGCAGTGGCTGCTGCTGAAGATGGCATTACCCACCCTGTACACTGTACATTTTTAAATGTAATATATATTGTTTGCAAGTACCCATATTTTACAAAAGACCTTGCTGACACTTAGTAAGTTGCTGATTTAACTAATCTGTGAGCATGATACAGACTTTTCCTTAGTTTGCTCCAAAGTCACTAATGAGAATTCTGTAGGAAAAAGAATGAATTCTCATGGGACCCCATTAGTGCCATTGCCACGTGATGGTGGCTCTCTGGCTTAGATTTATTTTTGAGACCTGTCAAATAGCCAGATTTCAGCATGTTGGACATGTGACAGCCTGAGTTTGTGTCACAGTAAATCCTCAGACTCAGGTTTGTCTGGTGATGTCAGATGCCCTGCAGAAATCAGTCATGCCAGCTACCTTGGCTTATGATCTGCACCCAGTTTGTGTTCTCATCCAGATAATATCAACTGGACATACTCTGTTTTCTATGGCCTATTCTGATTGATATTAGACCAGTTCTCCTTCAAGTGTGCATTACTCAGTATCAGTCATTTGTTCCTTTGCTGTGGGTTGCTGTTAGACCAACAAGACCTGCTGTATCCCATTAAATTCTTGCTGGGCAGTTTAGGGAGTGGGGTGCATGCCTGTCACTGTGATTGCACAGGAGTTTTGGAGCCATGCTTGGAAGGGCTGTACTGCTGAGTCAAAACTGGAAGAAAGGGAGCAAGATCTTGATGTTCTTCCAGTGTTCCCAGACTTGCAGAAAATCAGTATTTGTAATGACTTTTTAAAACCTTTTGGATGAAAGTTACCTTGACCTGCTGATTCAAAACTAACTTCAGCAGCTGCTGTGTAATGTTCTCCAGAGTTACTGCTGGGACAGAAAATGCATCATCATCATCATGTGATAGAGATAATTCATTGGGCTTTTGTTCACATACAGAACAAAAATATTTCAACTCCACTGACTCTTTCACACTGGTATCACCTATACAGCTTTTTCCAGATAATATCAGACCAAAAACCTGTTTTGAATGAGAAGGCTCATCTGCCTCATCTCTACTAGCATAGATGCAGCTGTGGCAGGACACATTATCCATAGGAGTGAATTTTACAAAAATCTTAGGAATGATTAGTTGACCCAGGGGTAAGCAGGGATCTGACTGCAGGAACTTGGCCTGAAATATAGCCCCCCTGAACAGCTCTTCTCACTGTTGTGTGTTAGTTTCTGGTTTGCTTTGGTTTTTATTATTATTTTATTTGTAGCAGTTGTGATTAGAGCCTGTCTGTCTCCCAGTTGTGAGACTGACTGTACATGCTTATGTCTTCTGGTGAGTTATGTAATCCAAATCAATGCAACATCTCACCCAGAGTGTGTTGCATTTTGGATCTGAATTAAGTAACATATATTATGTTCCCTCATGATGTAGAAGCCCTGAGAGATGTAATTAATATTAATAGAGAATTTTGAGATTTTCCAGTCAGACATGTCTAAAACCATATAAACAATAATTATGTGGTGGTGAATGAGAATATCACGTGTCTTATGATACCATGGATATTGCTGTTTTCAGCTTTTGATATTTAATGTCTTACACCATCCAGATGAAAAGTGGGGTTTATTTTATCTAGACTGCAGAACTCATTGCTTCAGGAGATTGTGGAGGCCTAAAAACTGGAGGAATTCAAAAGGGAGAGCAAGAGATTGGGCATTCATACATTAAGAATGTTGAGGCCAGTGCTGACAAGCAGTTCTGCAAAGTTCTAAACCCCTTGCCTCAGGATTTAAGAAAAGATTTTAACTGTTCAGGTGAGTTTAGTCACACCAATCACTAGGTGTTCTCTTGTTGGCTTCATTTTGTCCACAATCTCAGGAATGAGAGAGCACCAGAGCTGGGGCTGGTGCTGTTGGATACATGACTCACCAGTCTGGGTCACAGCCTGCCCAGCCTGTTACTGCAGCTGAGACAACTTCCCATGTAGGAATGTGCAACATGGCCGATGCTGGATCAAGATTAAAAATAATATTTTCACCTAAAAAACCTCACCTGTGACTTTTAGAGTGCCTCAGCTTTTTTCCATTAGTCTTAATGCACTGCCATAAATAATAAAACAGGAAGAAGCAGAGCTGGAGAAGGCTCAGTCTATAAACATGTCTCTTTGCATTAAGCCTTGTGGTGTAATGGAGGGCATCTCCTGCCACCCATGCTGTCTCGTTAATCATGTAATTATCTCCCTCACTTTCAGTGCTGCATCTCCTTCCCTGTCAGTGCTGCTGGTAATGGAGCTCCTATTTACCCTGGCTTCTTTCTGAGGAGCAGCTCTGGTTTCAAAGCCAGCACAGTGGTATATTTTGAATAATTTAGTTCCGGGTGGCTTGAACACTGTCTGTAATTCCCCAGCGGAGACTAGAGGCTGATTGCTGGAAGTATTCTGCCAGGTGGCTGATTTGGAGAGAGGCAGTGGGATTGCTCAGAGTGGTGGGATGTGGAGGTGGCTGAGGACTCAAACCTCAAAGCTCAAAGCCCCCTCCATGGATCCTGTGAGCTCCTCTCAGCTCTGTCCTCCCTTAGTGTCTTAGCAAGGACTTGTAGCAAGAAACCCACAGGCAGAGGATGGATAAGGAAGAGAGTTGTATGAAAAATGAGCATGGAAAAAGAAGTATGAATTTGGGTACATGGCTGAGCATGATAGGCTTCCCCTGCAAGCTGTGGGTCAGAAATTACTGGAGTCTCCAAGTGCAGGATTTGCTTGGCCTATGGTGGTTATGGACCAGGGGAGTGAGTAGAGTGACTCTGTAGAGTCAAGAAGTTCAGTGCAGTGTCCAGCTGGTGGTAGAAAGTTTGATAGATTTCTGCACCTGAAATTTCTTCAGGAGGCATCTCTGTTCACAGTGTCCCTGTGCTGCTTGGCCTGGTGGTTTGGCAATTGCCCTTTGCCTTTGCAGCCATCATCCAGCCACGCTCTGAGTTCTGCACAGCCCTCACTGTGCTGGATCACACAAACACAGTTGTGGTGCTTGTGCCCTGTAGATGTGGAGGTTGCAGCACCACAAAAGCCTCTGGGCTCACTCCAGCAATCTTGGCAATACCAAGAATCAAATCTGGCTCCAAGCCCTCTTTCCTGTCTGCCTTAGAACTGAGTAGTGGCACACTCCTGAATCTTGTATTCTCTCATTCTTATTGGATCTGTGCTTTCACTGTCTGTTTAGATGAAGTGATTCTGCAGAAGGTAACAACAGATGGTAGTAATGTAGGTCCCTTCCTTGTCTTTATGCCTAAGACAGTAGGAGAAATAAATTAGAACAGAAATGCCTCTATAGATTGGCCAAGTAGCTCATGAACCTGGTCTTTCAGGCTATGCTGCTCTTCAGGGAAAAGGGAATCTTATACCAACCCCCTCCATCTCCACTTTGGCATGTGCTGCCTGCAGAGACACACCTAAACCCAGGTGCCAGGCCCTCTTCTCTGGAGTGCCTCTGGCCTGGGTGAGTGCTGAGCTGGGCAGCTCGGTGCTCTCCCAGCAGCTTTCCTGGGGAGCAGGTGTGTCTGGGGGCACTGCTCGCTGAGGGACTGTCCTCTGTGCCTAAAAGCAATCTGGCTTCTGAGAGCTGGGTGGTGTTCCCAGCCCTCGGGTTCACCTCAGGTCAAAGCAATCTAACATGCCCTAAAAGGACTGCTGGACAGCCCTTAATCACTTTATATTGTCTGGGCAGTGGTGAGTAAATTCATTATTTACAGGGGAGGCGAGTGTGCGTCACTGGAGCCAGCAGTAATGTGTGTTCAGGCAGCTCAGATGAGGTGACTTTAAATGGTGGGAAGCTGGATTTCAGGGTGGAGGGATGTGCATTTACCTCTGACTGGCCTTCCTCTCTGCTGGATCAGGGTTTCTCACGTGCACTTCTCACCTTTGGAAGAGAGAGCAGGATCATTAAGCATCCCTAGATTGCAGAGACTGTGCCACCTAACATCTGAGTTCCATCCAGCAAAGCTCAGAGTGGTTCCTGAAGTCCTTGGAGATGAAAAGATGTTGCATGCAACTGACTCCCCTTTCCAGTGGAAAAGGGCCAACATGTAAATAAGAAACAGGACAACTGTTGAGAGCTCCTTTCTGGTGGGAAATGAATCAGGAGTTGTGATTTCTATATAATAGGGAGGAGAAGCTAAAGCTGAGGGCAATCCCTTTGCAGAATTTCCTAGTCTGGAGCAGAGCTGGGGTCAGTGCCAGGAGGCCTGACACTGCCAGGCCAGCCTCTCCCAAAAGTGAAGACACCACTTACAATGATTCAGATTTTAAGGAACTGGTCCAACTCAAGGCCAATTCCAAATTAGATGAAGTTGCTTGGAGCCTTGCCCACTGGAAAGACTGTGCCTTTGGTGCTGTCGAGACAAAGCCCTTCAATGAGGAAACTATGGGTGGTAGCAAGCTCTGTTCCTGCAATCCTAAAGGCAGCCAAGGATCCTCCTGTCGTGCCCAGCTCAGCTGTTGACTCTCCAGCTGCCCCGATGCCCCTGAGGGCTGTTTGCCATGGGGAGAGGAGCAGCTGGCTGCGCTCTGTGAAATGTCTGAGTTTTCCCAAGATACTCATTGTCTGTCTGCAGCACCAGCCTCCACCCTACTTGCTCACTCAACCGTGGCTGATGTGCCTTTAATTAAAGAAGAGGAACAATTTGAGATTTCATTTTCTATCCTCAACCGAATTTCCTATTTTTGTCACAGTTTGTGAGGCCCCCTCACCTTACCTTTATCTTGTAGTTTTGCTGTGAGACCTTTAGTTTGTGTTGTATCTCCTCTAATGTAAGGAAGAAACGAGAGAAAAACAGTTTGTTTTGGGCCAGGGAATTAAGATCCTGGGTCAGATGGCTGCTATGGTCATTAACATATTTACATTTTTGCTTAAGAGCCTGGTTGAGGATCAAGGGAGTTAAGGGTGATTGTCATTGAAATGCGGAGGAAACCTTGCATGAAATTGCCGTTAGTGTTCTATTGTCTGGGGGATGAGGGGGGCAAACGGCTTCCTCATCCCCATCACTTGTCTGCCCGGCTTCCTCATCCCCATCACTTGTCTGCCCGAGTCCGTGGGCAGGCACAAGAAGCTGCGCTGAGGGAAGGCACCGTGGTGCCTGTGCCGTGGGAGCTTTGCTCCCCGTGGGGCTGGAGCCGGGCTCTGCACAGCCCTGCTGCTGCCTCCGGGCTCTGCCTGTCCTCGGGGGAGAGAGACGGTGCTCGGCTGGGCTGGTGGAACAATTGGCCCCAAAGGAGATCGCCATGGATAAATGCATGAAGCGGCTAGCAAAGGTCAGTTGCCTGTTTTATAATTGATGGAGCTGAGTGGTTTGAGTCTGCTGTCACATGTTTTTACACTGGTGCAGCGTCACCTGCAGTGCTGTGTGTAGTTTTGGGCATCACATTATGAAAAAGACAAGAAGCTGAGAGAGAGTGTCCTAAGGAGGCCACGAGGATGATGCAGGGTCTTGAGGGGAAGCTGGGTGGCTGAGGTCACTTAGTTTGTTTGGCCTGGAGGAGACTAAGGAGAGACCTACCTCACTGTGGTCTTCAACATGCTCATGAGGGGCAGTGGAGGGGCAGGTTCTGATCTCTTTGCTGTTCTGACCAGTGACAGGACTCAAGGAAACAGCTAGACCTGAGCTGGGGAGAGGTTTAGGTTGGATATCCAAGGGTGGTTGTGCACTGGAACAGGCTCCCCAGGGCTGTGGTCACAGCACCAAGCCTGTCTGAGTTCAAGAAACGTTTGGTCAATGCTCTTGGGCACCTGATGGGATTCTTGTGCTGTCCTGCATAGGGCCAGGAGCTGGATGGAGCATGGATGACTCGATGATCCTGATGGGTCCATTGTAGCTCAGCACATTCTGTGATTTGCCATGTGTAGGCTCAACCTCTTCAATTTGTGGATAGCTATGATACCAGAAACAGGGTTTGAAGCACTTTGAAGTGTTTGTGTGGATTTTGAGTGGTGACAGATGAGATTTTAGATGCTTTTCGTAGAGAAATGTTACACAATTTAAAAATTGTTTAAGCATAAATGAGAGGACTTCCTTACAGCTGGGGTTGACAGTAAAACATTCTGGTCCAAGTTGTGGGGCTTGTGCTCTGGCCCTTCCCTGAGGCATTTGAGTTTAGATGTCAGTTGTTCATTATTCATCTCTTACTCTCACATTGTTCAGATCCACTGTTTAACTTCAAACTTATTTATAATTATTATCATTAACATGGTCCCCAAAGATAATTATATATAATAACATGGAAGAAGAGAAGAGACTCGATAGCCAAATTACACTACAGAAAACACCAGGTCTCTTCACTACTGCTTTGATTTTTGTGGAGCAAGCAGCAAGACTTCAGTGAGCTGAAGGAGGAATGCTGGTGCCTATTGGTGTGAGAAAGAAGCAGATTTCATTGTAGCCATCAGACAGCTACAGCTTCAGCTGTGCCTTTGGAAGCCAGCAGCCAGTAACAGCAACATCCTGAGTGACAGGATGTATCAGCTCCAGCACTACAGAGTCTGAAGTCATTAGTGTGTCCTTGCGGGCTGGTTTGAAGCTGTTGTGTAATTTCTGTTCTTGGTTACAAAATGCTCTTTTTTGGAAGGCTTTAAAGCAGAACAAAGTCTGGGAAAAGTGGTTTGTGATCTCTGCAGTTCTTTTGTTCTCTGGGGGCCTGTGTGCTTCAGCTCTGTATCTCACCTGCCCTTTGAAGGAATAGCCATGCTCCCTGGGGCTGCAGCCCTTGGTCTTTCCTACAAAGTCAATGAGCACATGGCATGGGGAGAGTCCCACACTTTGGGTGCTGACCCTGGCCCTCAAAGTAGAGAGGTACTTAAGCCTTCAAGGAGCAAATGGTTTTGTCCTAGACAAGCTAGGTTCTGACATTTTAAATATCAAGATACAGTTAAAGTGGTGTATTTAAGTAAGATGTTGGTTAGGTCAAATGTTTTTGGGAAAGAGGGATGAACAATGTCTGTGGGGTTGCAGGTCTTAGATCCGCTCACTGAATGACTCATGTCCCAGCTCCTACAAACTCCCCTTGAGAAAGGTCATCCCAGGTATTGTGCTAATAATACTTTATTTCCTGGGTATGTGTGTCTGGGATTTGGCACCACAAACAGGCTGGCCTGAGAGTCACAGCAAGAGCCAAAAGTCATCAGAGATGAGCCTGAGTGCAGAAGCCCTGACTTTTTGGGTTGGTTGTAGAGTTTGATCTGTTAACACAAAGCATCAGAGTGGGCCGGAATAGGGGAGTTAAACTTCTTCAGGGATTAATATTAAGCCTTTGTTTAACAGTAAACAGCTGATGAAATCCACCTTTGGCTCTGGGTGCCATCTGTCAGGGAGGTACATCCAGGCCACCTTACAAGGGCAGGACAGCCTTTGGCAGAGAACAGGGGAGAGTGCCCAGCTCTGACTGTCCAGAAGTCACTTGGTTTATCTCGTTTTGTGTAATCTACTGCCCCCAGCAGCTTCTTCACAGAGGGGCTGCTGCTTTGACCAAAGGCAGACAGTCCTACTCCAGCAAGGAGCTGTGACCTCCCCTGCTCAGGTTAGACAGCACCTCCTCAGCCAAGCAGCTGGGGAGAGCAGAGCAGTGGGACAAAGGTCTTCAGACCAGAAGGAGATGGAGCCAGATCCTTGCATATGGGCACTGCAGACTCTAAAAAAGCAGCCCATGCCTGAGGCTGGTCTGTTTTATAGCTGTACTGCTCACTGAGAGCTGTGCCAGCCCTGCTGCTGGCAGGCATCATCCTCTGCCACATCCTCCTTCCCACCTCCTCCCTTGCCAAGGCAGCTTTTACTCCACTGTGTCTGATCGAAGGCCCGGCGCCTGTTCAACTTTTGTTCTCCATTAGGAAAGAGTGAGGATTGTCAGGACCTTTTTGGCTCTGCCAAGGCCCTATTGTGTCCCAAATGTTTCCATGAAAAGACTCCCTCCTGACCACCCTGCCCCCTGACAGCCATTCAATCCAGCCAACAAGCTTGATATCATTATCTACAAAAGGAGGCCAGCAAGCACCAGGGTCCTCACAGCCAAGTTTGGGAAATCAAAGGCAAAATCTCCCAGCAACAGAGAAGTGGTAGAGATCAGACTGCACCAGGGCTAGTGCAGGCTGGTCTGGCAGCTTGCAGCCACTAGTTTTCCAAGCACATCAGAAATGTGCTTGGTGTGGTGCCAGCACTGGCTCTGTCAGGGCTGAGGCTGTGCCCTGTGAGCTGGCAGCCCCTCACAGAGTGCCCTAGAGGCCACTGGAACAGTCATAAGTTTGGACAGCCTTGTAAAGGTGTCTCTTTTCATCAGTGGCATTTCTAGATTAGCCACTTAGGCTCAGGGAAAACAGTGATTTTTTTGGTCAGAGTGGGATTCACTCCAGGTCCCACCTGGGACTTTCCTTCTAATGACTCTGGTTTATGTTCTCCAAATGGCATGTGGCTGCCTTGTCACTTTTAGTTTGACATGGTGTTCATCTGCTTTGCTCCCTGTCCAAAGATTTTCTTTCCTAACTGCTTAAAATAGCTCTTCAGCAGTGAAAGCACTTACTATAGTGAAGACATCTGTAGAAATGATCTGGAAAGGTGACTCTCAGAAACACTGAGCATGGAAAGGGCCTGAGGAGGGCTGGCATATTCCTGTAGCTGAATTGTGTTAGGAAATAGAGGAGTAAAACTGTTTCCAGTGCGTTTTATCTCACAAACTGCATCTCTGATTTGCTTGATGTTCCAGATAGAAAGAGATGTAAAAAACTAGGCAAGAAAAATCATGATGCAGAGGGAAGGAAGATAAAGGGAGGAAGCTTGGGTGGAGATGGGATGGTGATGTGGATGATGGTGCCAGGACTCACCCATCTCTGCAGCTTTCCAGTCCCTGTGTGCTTGCAGGGCAGTGTCACCAAAGCCTTGGGCAGCCCCTGGGTCCCTGTGGGTCTGCAGCGAGTGATGAATGCATAAAACAGTTGTGTGTAACATGGGATTGTTAATTGTGGCACTCTCCCCTCCTATCCCAGTTTGATCCTGACAACACTGGCTACATCAGCACTGAGAAGTTTCGCTCCCTTCTCCAGAGACACGGCTCGGAGCTGGACCCCCACAAGCTGGAGGTGCTGCTAGCCCTGGCAGACAGCAACTCTGAGGGGAGGATCTGCTACCAGGACTTTGTCAACCTGGTGAGTGCTCTGGCTGGCAGGGCCTGTCAGTCCTTGGCTCTGCTTAAACATGGGCTGTTGAGGGACAGTGTCTCTCTTTCCTTCCCTTTATTAACACCAGTCTTTGCTGCATCACATTCTGCATGGACTTGCTGAGGCATTGAGTGGTGACTGAATGCTTCAGCGAGAGTCAAATTGTTTCTTTTTTTCCCAGGGAAACAAATTTGCATGGGAAGGAACTGTGGGAGCTGTAGTAAGATCCTGAAGCAATGACTACTGCTAGTTTAGGAGTTTTTGCTCTCAGTATCAGTTGCTAGTTGCTATAATGAGCCATTTGTTTGCAAGCAGAGGTCTGTCAGTCTGGATGTCTCCTGTTTTATCTAGAGATTTCACCACTTCCAGACAAAAATATATAGATAACGTTGTGTTGACGTGCTAGGTGGAGTCATATTGCACTGCTGGAGGCATCAACAGCAACAGGGATAAAATGTTTCTAGGTCACGTTCCTTTTATCCCAGGTGAGGTGTCTCAGAGTGCATGAGTCATGATCTGGATGCCTCTCTATCTCTACTAATGAGTCAATTAGTGAAGGGATTACTCTGTTTCTTGTCAAGGCTGTTTGTTGAGTCAACACAATTGTAGGCGTGTTGTCAGGTGCCCAGGATGGCTTAGAAATGTTTGCAAGAAATCTTGGACACTGGCCATTCAGGGGCTTTGCCTTGTTCTTGCTCTGTCACTGAACATCTGAATCCCAGCAGATTTAATGCAATATTAATATAAGCCTGGGTGACAAAGTCAAAGAGGAGTGGGAGTTGTTGACATCCCTGATGTTTCTCTGGAAAGCTGGATGTGTCCTTGATGCAGAATACAGTAATTTGCATCTCTGTGTGTTCTGCAGACAACGTGGGGATTTGATCCCTTCATTTGTCATGGTCACTCACACATGTGTTCTTGCTTTAGAAAGGAAGTGTCTTGCACATGCCCTGTTTTCACATTAATCAGAAGGTATGATAACATGGCCCAGCTGTCAAGGACCCAGGTCATGACTTCCATCAGGCTGTGGGGCAGTGCCAAGGTGAAGTTACTTTGTTGGAATGACATAAACCTGCTGCATCTAACCAGGCTGTCTTATAAGTCCCTTGCCTGTGTCTAGGTACAGAGTAAAATAAATGCAGCAACTCTCAAGCAGATCACACAGCGTGAGGTTTTCCTCAGCTCCAGCATAACAAACAGTGTGGTCCTCGGTGATCAGCAGAGTATTTATAGTAACAGCTGCTTGTTCCACAGTTGGGGATATTCAAAGCACTGTGCAAGCATTCACTAATTGGGCTGCACAACACTTAGGTAGCAGGAAGAGGCATCGTCGAATTTCTTTTACGGAAATGATGGCCTAGGGCCAGCCAACACATTGGCAACAGGCTCGGGAGTAGAACTGAGCTTTTTCCTCTCTCCTCTCCACAGGGCTCGGGAGCAGCACAAGCTAATGAGAGGTAGGTGGGAGGTGAAATGCTTGGACATTCTCCTCCTGTGGGAATAGGAGGCTGTGCCAGCTCACACCCTGCTGATGTGGTTTCTGCAAAACGGCAAATTTCCTTCACTACTATTGAATGACTCTTATAAAGAATCCATTGATTTTCCTGTCATCGGCCCCTCTATCCTTGTCTGCATTTTTTGCACTTTCTAATCTATAGGCAATGCAAATGCCAAAACATTAAACTGCTTAGAAATGACATCTCTCTTCTCACTTCTACTCTAGTTTCTATTGATTTCCAACATCCAAACTTTTTTTAGGGCTCCTTCTCTTTTCCCTGCCTTCTGAACTTTCTTTTGAACTTCCTGATGGGAAGAAACAGTACAGCTGATACAGAATCACTGTGAAGTTGGGGATTTCCTTCACCCCCTAGCTGTCAATCCTCAGTGTGGTGGTGTTTAAGTGCATGTTTGTGCTTGATGATCATTAGCCCTCTCTGCTTTTGGCTCAGGTTAATTTGTCTGTTTCAGTAGCTTAGCAAGAGTTGACCAGCTGCCAAAAATGATGGTGCTGGGTGTGGGGATGGAAAGGCTGACCTTTTACTAAACCAGAGGCTTTGCAAGCATGGCTCTCTGTATGTATGGTTTTCCTTTTCTCCAGCATCATTATGAGCACCAGGAGCTCTGCCTGCTCTCTCAGACACTGTGATCCCCAGCTAAAGGACTGTTATTGAGCAAAGTTGTTATTCTGTGATGTCCAAAATGTTTTGTGAACTTCTAGGTACATCAAAAATCTAATTATAGGACTTCTCACCTTAATAACAACATACTTATGCCTACTCTCAACTCAGCAAAGCAATTTAAATTTATGAAATTGAAAGTTTTAAAATATGAGACTAGACCCCAGAAAGCACTCAGGAAATAAACTGAGAAATGAATAAATTCAGGGAAGATGAAAACTCCTGGTGTGATCTGCAAACAGAAAAGGCTCAAAAAAAAATAAGATAGGCAACTCATTGGAAATTACTTCTCCTCTGTGTGTATGAAATTCAGCTCATGTAGTTGTAAAACACAATGCTGCAATCATACTCATTTCTGTTTCTGCACTGTGGTTTATAGTAACAGCAGAAAGCAGTTTCAAATGGGGATTCTTAGGCTGTGTCTGAGACAGTGCAGAGTAACAAAAGTGTTTCCTGGACAAGTGGAGACATCTCGTGCATCTCTGCTGTCTGGTTGCTTTGCAGCATTGCGAAAAGAGATGCACAGAGAAAGTTCTGGCTGTGAAAACACCATGGGCCACAGGAGGAGATAATGAACCAAGGTGTTTAACTAACTTTGCTACCTTTAGAGAAGAGGCAAGCCAGGAGGTAATTATACTTGAGATGTTATTTGCTGGGATTCTTGCTAAACAGCAGTTGCTGTTGGCAGTCCTGGATTACTTCACATAACATCCTATGAACTGCAGTAGAGCTTGCAGTAAGTAGTAAACTCTAAAACAGAGTTCATGTGACTTGGGAAAAACAAAACACTGCTGTTTCCAACAAAAATGTTTAGCTGTGGCTTGTACTAACTTGATGTAGCATCTCAGTAATGAGCAAAATATATTAACTAATTAAATGCACATCCTTTATTTTCCAGATCAAAAATCACCACCTGCTTCGCTTTCCCTGGCCTTGCTGGCTTCTAGGGACAGGCTAATTCTACCTCATTTTTAATGTGAACAACAGGCATTTTTGAAGTACTGTGTAACAATGTTATTTGAACCACAATGTTACTCTTGTCCTGCAAGCAATGTTCTTGCAAGTAACCTTGAAATTTGGAAGTGTTTTACCTTCCCTATGGGAAGTGCTTGAAGGCCTAAGCCTGGCACATTTAATAGGAATCACGTAAAACCTTAAGCAGGGTTTTGGTTTTTTTTTGTCATTCCTGCTTCTTTCGTTGAATCCCTAGGGTAAGCCACTGCTTGGCCAAAGCAGATCAGAATGTTGGGTTTTTCTCCCTTTGATACTGTTTGGGAAAGTGCTACCAGGTTGGCTCAGAGGATGTGAACATCTGTGACAGATGAACCTAATGCTGAGATATGCATTTTGGGAAAAGCTGTCTCTACCCACATTAGCATTTTGTAGAAGTGTGGGCAGAGGGAAGGAAATAAATGTGAATCTTGAAAGCAAAATTGATTGGAGAGGTTGCATTTGTAAGTAAAGTGGGTTATAAAACTGGAGCTGGCAGAGGCTTTTAAAAAGCTTGTGCTACCTTCTGATTTAGTGTCTGTCTTGGAGGATCAGAGCTGGAGAGCTGAATGCATTGCCTGTCACAGAGCTGCATGGGTTTAAAAATAGCTCAAGACCAGTCCCAAAGATGCCAATACGTAATGGGCAGAAATCCATGTTTTTCAAAACCTGAGTGAGGCTGAATAAAACCACAAAAAGGGTACTGTGCCCCACACAAGCCCTGAAATTGGAGATGGGGGAAATGCTATATGACTTGGCTATTGATTATCTGAGGTAGCCCCAGTACTACAGATACCCAAGGAACACAGAGAAATTGGTCTGTCAGTGGGGATGGGCAACTTCCTTTGCAAGTTGCAGGTTATCCCAGAGTAATTTTAGAGTGCCATGTGTGCTAAACAAAAGCAGGGCTTTGTACTTCATCAAAGTTTGTCACTGTGCTACTCTTGACAGTAAAGACTCATCCTAAATCTTGATATTTTCAGTGTTGAAAACAGGTTCAGATTTAAGTAAGAAAAAATTTTCCTTTTGCACAGAAGTATCAAACCCAGCCCTTGAGCAGAGTTCTAGCACTAAGGCTTGGTTTGTTTTGGTAGGGTGATACCAAAGGGTGGAGGTGGCAGCACCTGGGTACCAGTCAGCTCAGCTTGGTTCTTCTGCAAGGGATATTTCTTTCTCTCAGCATAATACCATTTTGCAGGCAGGAAGGACTAAGGGGATATGTTGTTCCCCACTGCTACCTTCTCTCTCCACATACTATTTGTTGAACTAATCTAATTGCAGCTTAAATATCACGCTTATTAAAGAAGTCCTAGATCAACTGCATGAAGAGAAGTGAGGTGGGCTGCCCTGGGCTCCTGGAGCCATGATAATGTGCAGGCCAACAATGGATCTAGTGTTCTTTCAGCTGATGATTAAATACTTGGCTCATAAATACCAGTATTATGTAATTCCAAAATCAAGTCAGCAAATTGTGACCATATGCAAGACTGGGAAGATTTGAGTCTTCCAAAGTCAGTCTGAGGAACAAAATAGACTCCTCATCAAGAATTGGTGAGAGCAGCAATACTGACTTAATCCTCTGTCTCTCCTTATTCCCATCTCCTCCTAGCTTGATCCAAAGGCCTGTGAGGTCATGTAAGTAGGGCCAGGTAGTGCTCTGTTTGCTCGAGCCCTGGCAGTCAGCTGTGCTATCTCCTTGGAGATCATCTCCCCCTTGGTGCCATGGGCAATGTGTGAAGGTGGGGACCAGCTGGATGTCTCCTTCCTGAGGGGTCTAATTTTAACAAGGCCTCAGTACATCCCCTTATCCACATCTTGTGGGATTGTGAAGGCTTTTCAGCACATCTGGCACACTTCTGACACTGTGTCCCTACCTCACTGGGGTGCAAAACCACTCCAACACTGCAGCATGTAGAGGGAACCTGGACCTTCTTTCCATATCCTTTGCTCTCTAAAGAAGGTCTGGAAAATATTTTCATGTCTCTTCCATGTTAACTTCTATGTGGGGTGTGAAAGGTCCTGTGATTGATTTTCCTCTCTGGAAGGAGAAAGGCAGAGCTTTCTGCTGAACAGAAGCCTAGTTTCCCACCTCGTCAGGAGAGCCAGTGGAGGCTTTGGTCATCTGAGGTATGACTTACAGTGATCCTGCAAGGTTTTGCTCTTAAATCTAAGAAGACACTTCCCTTCTGTTTTGTTAGTGTGTTGAGAAACACTGTCAGAAACATCATGGTGATTAACTTGCCGTGCCCTGGCTGTTTCCTGGCTCCATGGGCAGCAGAAGCATTATTGCAGAGAGGACACTGAGCTGATGGGGCTGTGCTGAGTTCAGGTGTCTGAACTGAGCCAGTCCCTTGTGTCATACTCAGCAGTAATAGATGAGTTCAGGGGTGCCTCTGTTAGGATCCTCTGCTCAACAGATGCAAGGAAATCTTTATTATGAGCCTAATCATGGACATCAGCAGCCTTTGGAGTTTCCTGCCCATCTCCCTCAGCAGTCTCTGCACTGATGAGCTGATCATCTGCTGAGGGTGGCCAGGACTTCTTGATGCTGAACTGATATGATGATTTTCCTTGACTCTGGAAATTATTATATTTTCCACTGAAGTGCTGCAGCAGGGAAAAGCCCTGACTGTTTTGTGATAGGCAGGAAATCCCATTTACCACTGTAACTGGAATAAGCAGATCAGCAGCTCTGGTCAACTGTCTGGTATCTTCAGGCAAGTTTATAGTTTCAGTCTGAATTTATTCTTGCCCATAAGAGGGGCAAAGCCAGAGAGAAAAGAATGAATTTTGTGAGGGAGCTCACGCAGAACATCTCTGAAAGGCTGTTCTGAGCTAACCTGGAGTAAAGCTTTCTATTGTGAACACAGTGAGGGCATTAGGTCACTAAAAATATCTTTGAAACAGAGGTACATCTCTTACCTACCAAAAGGCATCTCACACATGCTAAGGAAAGCCTTCTACCTGTTGGATGTTTCTCTATGAAAATATTGTCTTTCAGTATATGAGCAGGCTTTCTTAATGCAACAGAAAACCACAACATTTTTTCCCCCTCAACTTCCCTTGGTTTAGATACAGGCTTTTGGGTGATACACTTGAGAAGATTGAGAGAGAGACTTTGTGGACACTTTTTTTCTTCTTTGTTTTTCTGCCTTTTTTTTCCCAAAATGTTATTTTACAAGTGTTTTCTGAATGAAAAAAGGAAAGAGAGCAAAGGAGAAATTCCAAAATGGAGAGAGTTGTTAGGGTAAAACATCTTCTCACTGAAACAACTCAAAGAGAACAACAACAACAATTTTTTTTTCCCAGTTTAAAAAAAAATATAGGAACATCAATTGACAGTCAATGCTCCTCTCTGTTGGAGGGACAGGCTGCAAATGAAGGCTAAGGAGGGACATGCAGAGTGGGTCGCAGTGCCATCACCTCAGATGGCCCCTTGCCTTCTTCCTCCAGTGATTAACAGGAGGTGGCTCCCTGCAATGATTACTGTGTTTAAGCAGCTTGGTCCAGCTTGGAGCAATTCCCTGACTGCCTGGGCACTGAGAGCACAAGCTCTGTGCTCAGCTGGCTTTGGTATAGCAGCTGAAACCAGCAAGACCCAAGACAACTGGAAGCCAATGCTGTTGAGTGTCATCTCTTGCTGGGTTCTGTGAGGCTGGAGGTGCTGCTGGTTTGAGCAGTTAGCAGCTCTCCCAGATGAAGGACCAGGCTGTCGTGTTCGCTTTGCTGCTTGTTACAGTAGAAGGTCCCCCTGCAGCAGCCTGTGAGCCTTTGGAGCTCCCTGCCAAAGATCCAGCCAGTACAGACAGTGGCTCTAATGCAGCAGGTTTGTTTGACATCAGAGCTAATTAACAATTACACAAATCTTGGAGCAAGCTCTTTCAGACCGTGTTTGTTCCCCCGCCCCCAGCAAGCTAAGCATAAGATTCCATCTGCCTAATTTGCAAATGCAATTGCTTTAATTATGCATCCAAACTGGGAAAGTGTATGCTCAAAAAGATAGCTAAATCTATGCATGTAAGGTGATAATGCAAATACAAATTAAGTCTGTGCCATCTCAGAACCTGCCCCCTCTGAGGATAACTTCTGAAAGAAGCCTTGTAAAGACTTGCAAGCTTACAGGAGCTAAGACGGCCTGTACAGCCGATTAATTTGTTGTTGCTTTTGCTCAGGCAGTTTTGTTTTACACAAAGAAATAATTTTCTTTGCCCAGAGCTAACTCCTGCCACAAGGGTTAGATGTGCTGTCAAAGTGCCTGCTGCTCCATTTGAGAAATTTTCTGCCCCAAGACTGCAGGGAAGTGTGACGGAGCAGGGGGAGCAGAGGGAAGGAGGACACAGGAACACGGATTGTGATAACCGATGGTGAAGACGATGCATGGAAGGCTGGAGGATGGGCCATAGAGCTCAGCCTCTGCTGAGCCTTGCCAGAGTTCTGCCCCGACCTCATTTATTGGCATCATAATGGCAGACCATGGTACTGCTTTTCCTTGCATCCCAAGTAGGTCACCCTGTCATTGTCCCGAGACTTGGTTCCTCAAGCTCAGCCTCGTGGTGGCTCTCCTGCCTACCTGGATCTGGTGCTGCCGAACCGGCACTTTTCTCCCTGGTGACCGTGCCAGGCCTCGCACTCACGGTTTCTTCGGTTCCCTTTTACCCAGATGAGCAACAAAAGGTCGAACAGTTTCCGCCAGGCCATCCTGCAGGGGAACAGGAGGCTGTGCAGCAAGGCCCTGCTGGAGGAGACGGGGCTGAGCCTCTCGCAGAGGCTGATCCGGCACGTGGCCTACGAGACCCTCCCGCGCGAGATCGACCGCAAGTGGTACTACGACAGCTACACCTGCTGCCCCCCACCCTGGTTCATGATCACCATCACTATTGTGGAGGCAAGTACCCTCCCTGGAACCTCCCACACTGCCAGAGCCTCTGCTGGGACACAGTCGAGGGTCAGAGAGGGCTCCTTCAGACCTGGACAAGGACAGACGTGAAGCTAGTGGCCATTTTGGTTGTCTGTTGGGATGTGTTTAAGTGGAGACTGTGATCCTGTCATTGGAACAATTTGTATATGGGACTACACAGTTTGGGAAACTAGAGCAAAACTGTTTGAGGTCTGAAAACAGGACAGTTCTAGAGAAACTAGGATAGGTCAATGGAATTAGAAATTTCCATATGGCTACCTCTGTTGTGTGAGTGGAGAGAAAAAGGAGGGAGAGAGTTTCTGGGTTAAATATTCTGACCTGCAAATGTGTTGCCCAAATGAGATCTTTGCCCCTTTGCTGAGTAATTTGCTCAAGTAAGTACAGAGTAGGATATGACACTGATAGTAGGGTGCTAACTGGGAACAGATTCCTCTGACTGTGTGGGGCTGGTGTGTTACAGAAGACCACAAATACAGTTATATCAATGTATTACAGGTTCCTCAAAACAGGAAATTTTCATGCTGTGCAAAACTGTCAAATGGGAGAAAAGTTTTTGTATATATTATTTTTTTCTCCATTATTTTGAGCTAAAGTGTACTTTTTGGTGAGAAGATGTAAGAATTTGCTAACCAGTGAATCTCTCTGCTCTTCTAGGTTGCCTTTTTTCTTTACAATGGAGTGGTCTTAGACAGATTTGTGCTGCAAGTCAGCCACCCCCTGTACCTGAAGAATGCATTACTGTACCATCCCCAGCTTCGGGCCCAGGCTTGGAGGTACCTAACCTACATATTCATGCATGCAGGGTGAGTACTTACAAACAGTTCAGGTTCCCCAGAGAGAAAGAGGAAGTGGCAGAATCAGCTCAGAATTAAATTTTTAAAACTCAATTATAAATGACGTGTAAAAATCTGAAGATGTTGTGGAGTGTTGGGCAATGAGGTACAAACCTTCACAGCTCTCTGAAGGGACAAGGCCACAAAAGGAACTTAACAGATGCTGCTCTTCTCCCCAGCAGTGTTGGAACCACATTTTCTTCTTACTGTGCACGTCCTAAAACCAGGTCAAAGCCCAGTGTTCCACTAAAGGAGCTGTGCATGTGGTAGAACAAGTCTGCAAGGATGCTGGACTGGTATTTAAAAACTACAGGTAGTTGGAAGAGTCAGTTAGATTCCTTGTGCCTGGGATATGTCATCACTCAGTAATGTTGGTCCCTTCTGTAGGGACTGAGAGAGTGCCTAGAAGGCTGTGTCAAGCCTGAACTCCCATTTTGTACACACTGGGCAAACACCAGTGTTCCTGAAGAGCTGACAATCTTGAGTGACCAGATGGACAGGGAATGGTCCATCTCATGCAAAATGATGGTGCACAGTAAAATGAATCCTCCTTCATCCCATAAGAGCTATGTAGCAGACTAGGGAAAAATATACAAGGTGTGGGGATTCTAACTCTGTTTTTCTCAGCTGTGCTAGTCCTCACAAAATTCAAACAGACTTAATTGTGCGATGTTTGTGATACCATGGTGATGAGTAAGTGTCACTGGAAAGTTCATCCCTGTACAAAACATTCTACCCCCTCTGAGCAGTTTCTGAGATCATTATCTTCACACATTCCTGGCAGATAATTGCAATTTTCTTTAGTTCTGTCATTGAAAAATGACAGCAACAAGCCTTTTAGCAGTAATGTAGAGTTTGAAACTGCATAAGGACCCTTTGTTCTTAAATAGAAAGCCTATAGTTCTATCAGTCAATGTTCTTCTATGAAAGGCCAGAAAGATCAAGTTGATCTTTGCCTTTTTCCATGTCTCTGATGGAAGACATGCTGATGTCTCTTCCCTGCCATGGAATAACTTCCTTGGTGTGTAAATGTCCTGGAGCACAAGATGTGCCCCAGCTCCCTGGATAAAAACAGACTCCACCCAAGAGAAGAGTAGGGAAAAGTTTTTAGAAGAAACTTTGAATGTGGCAACATCTGTCCTCTGCCTGCTGAATCCCTTCAAAGAGCCCATATTACAGAGATTTCATCCTGCAAGTGGGGACTACTGGGCTTAGACATGAGGCTGGTTACATAAATGAGAAGTGGAAATTTCCACCACTGAAAATATGGGGAAAACTGGGTTTGTAAAAGAAAGAAACATTTGATTTTAACTAATGTTAATTACTTTGTATTTGGGCTTTCTTTTGATGGTGGTGGTGTTTTACCATATCTCTTCTATGACTACAGATTTCTTTAGGATACATTGTAGGAGAAACACCTGCACAAGGACAATTTTCCAGCATTAAATGCCTTTCTGTGGCATGCTTTCCTAACCTGTGCCAGGTCACCCCTGTAGCAAGCAGTTCTCCAGCATTCTTCACAGTCACTGACCAAAAACTCCCTCAGGCTTATTTCACCTCTGGCTGGCTCTGAGTGGAACAATGGAAGGTGGTGAGGAGGGGACTCATCATGATGGACCCCAAGTCCTTCAGCTACACAGCCTTTAAAACAATGGATAGTCCCACTGGAACAATAAACCTTGTGATTTATCTGCAGTATCTAGAGTTAAGCTAAATGTTCCTTTATTTCTAACTTCTCCCATGTTAAGCTCCTTTCTTGTGAGGAAAACAGATAAATCTTGGAAAGGTAATAATGTTTTTAGTGGATGCCCATCATTCTGGTCTCATTTTCAAATGAGAGGATAACACAATGCCAGGGGTCTATTGTTACCCTGCTTCCAGCTGAGACTTTTAAATGGTAATGTGGACTGCTCCCTAATTTAGTGCACTCTGTCTTTTTTTTGAAGAGCAAGTGGCAGCTGGAAGGTGCTTGAGAAGGCAGCAGTTGCTAAGGCTTGGCTGGCTGTGCCTCTAGAAAGATTCCAAAAATGTAAAGGCTGTGTGTTGGTTCTGATGGAGGGAGCTTTGTCAAGGACTGAAAAGGCAAAGCTGTAAATTCTGCCTTTCTGTTTTCATGGATAGCAGACGTTGATATCTGAAGCCCACACATTTGTATCGCTGCCATAACTAATGACTTGCATTGATGCTCAATCCCATTTGTTTGGTCCCAGGGAAGGAGAAAGTCCTTAATAAATCAATGAAATTGTCATTTCAAGAATGACACATTCAGCACTGGCAAAGGGTAATTATATTTTATGGGTTCTTATTGACTCTGGTGCCTTCAAAGCTCTTAGTGTGATGGGGAAGAGAAGTGAATGGGATTGCTCCTGGGAAGTCTTTTAAGAACAGCTGTGAATCAGAGCAGTTACTTCAGAGTCCAGGATAAACTTTGCTGAACTCTTACAAAAGCTTCCTTTGAAAAATAAGACCCAGTGCTTTGTGCAGAAATGTCAGGTGCCACCTCATGATGTTGACAGTGTGCCAGCCAAAGCTTCTTCCCTCCCTTCTGTGAAAGGGCACTTGGATGTATTGACTCATCTCAGTGATCTTGATTTGACCTGTGCTGGTTGTTCCTAATTTAATCCCCTGGATTCTGTGAGCATGTGGGATCAGGGTGAGTGCTGACCATCCCCAGTGGCTTCAAAAGGCTTGGGGAAGGTAGTAAAAGAACTCAGTTACATGCAGCAGTTTCCCATGATGAAAAATTGCAGTGCTGAGTGTACTGTGAAGAAGGCAAATTCATCTTTGGAGAGAAATTCAATGGAAACAAACTTATTAAAATATCAGGAGAGGAGTGTTTTCTGCTGTATCATTTCTAGCTCTTTTTTTGCAGTTCAACTTTAAATTCTCATTTTTGAGACTGTTCTGTCATTACTGCATCTCACCATCAGTGTTTTTCTCTGCTGTGTATGGGAAATTGCTATGGTAACATGAAAAAGATCAAAACAGTGGAAATGCATATAACTTAAACCAAAGTTTGTTAGTGCCTGCCTGTGAGCAACCCTTTTCTTATATAAAATGGGATGTATATTTTCAAGGCATTAGGTACTTTGCTCTCTTTTCCCCAAAAGATGCTGGCTTTCTGCATTAAGGGTACCATTGTGCCATTTAGATCCATTTGTTTTGTAAGCAGGTTCTCTTCATACAAAAAGCAGGATACCAGTGGGATGTCACCATTCAGTGAGGTCACAGTCCTGCGAGCCCAGGGTAAATCTCAGACACTAGCAGAGTGTTGAGGACCCTGTTCAGGGTCTGGTGCTGTTATTACCTCACTGGAAGAACTTGGAGATGAATGTCTGTATAGAGCTTTGAAAGGTGGCAGGACAGGTTTGTTAAGTAGTATTGATTAAAGCAACAGAGAACTTTGAAGCTATTGATTCAGCTCAGGGGAAATCTGCTGCACTGGAGTCTTTACCCAGTGTGCACATCTGAGCTGTCACACTCTGCCTGCAGGCTGCCAGTGGTCCTGCACAGTGTGATACTGGGGCTTCCTGCAAGAGTTCCCTCAGCCCAGCTTCTTCCTGTGTGTTCAACAGGAGTTTTGCTGTTGACTGTAATGGGAACAAGGGTGGGTGAAGAGAGAGCATTAGTGAGTAGATGTGGGCACCTGAGCAGAGATCAAAATGCCCTCTGCTTCCCATTCTGACCACTGAAATAGGCACAGCAGAAAAGAGTGAGAGTCAGATAGCCAATACTGTAAAGCAGCATTAAACACCAGGAAATGGCAGGTCTCTTGCAACTTCTACACTCACCTTGTTCTTAACAACCACTCCCCATCGTGGCAGTGTGATGTGTGCAGGGAAAAGTGGAATCATTAGGAGGGGAGAAGAGAGGAGCAGGTAAAATTTCTGGCTTCTCCTCCAGGGTCTGCTGCCATCTTGCTTCTTTCTTTTTTTTTTTTTTTTTTTTTTTTTTTTTTTTTTTTTTGTCCTGCGCCCTCCTGTCTTTTTTTTTTTTTTTTTTTTTTTTTTTTTTTTCTGAGTCATTTAATTTCATCAAGCAAAGAAAAAAGAAATAAAATGTCTGACTAAGAAAGAAACATTGTACAATGTCATTGGCTGAAAGGACCTCTGTGGATAAAAATAAAAGCAGCAAGGAGGGAAGAAACATTGCAGCTCTGGGTCTGATTTTTTCTTGGAATCACTGTTTTTCCCAGCATTAGTCTACTTACGTGAATCAGGTGCTATTTGATTTTCATTCCAAGATATCCATGTCTCAGTGGTAGAGAAAGGAGATGAAGAGTTGGAAAAGAGGACAACTGTTGTTTTTCCTTGCTGCAGGATAGAACACCTTGGGCTCAATGTTGTCCTTCAGCTCTTGGTTGGGGTTCCTCTGGAAATGGTGCACGGAGCTGCGAGGATCAGTTTTGTGTACGTGGCAGGAGTTGTGGCAGGTAGGTGACACCTCTGCATGCCCCAGATGGAGAAGCAGTGAAAATGATCTGTGCTGGCTTTTGAGTTGGAGAAATGTTTTGTGATATTTGGGATTAGGAGAGGAGCATTCACTGATCTTCTCTGCATTGAAATACTTTTGAGGCTGGATATAGAAAATATGGTACAACTTGACATCTATTTCTATGTAGCACAACAATCTGTGTTTAGGAGACCTGCTAAAAATGCACCAACTACCTGTTATTTTAAAATAGCCTTGCTTTAGATGATCTTCCTGAATGTGGAGTCATGCTGGTCCTGTGCCAGTTCTTCCTCCATTTGTCCTCTCTGTCACCTTTCTACAGCCTAAGTAAGCAAGAAGTATTTGGTCATAGATTGTGAGCAATGCACAGAAATCTGGAAAATTCATTTCATCATTAAACCTGGGGTCTGATTGATTTTTAGTTTGTGCTGAATTGCTTTTATTTATGTTTAGAATTTCCAGCAGTTTGGAGGTGATGGAAGTTAGCTGACAATAGATCAACATCTAATTAAAACAGGAGGAGGGTGTGAAAACAAGCAAGAGCTTTACAGTGGAACTCAGACAGCAATTGACTGCCTTAGTTGAAGATTTATGGTGTTTGTTTTTTTCCAGCCACATAACTATTTTTTTCCATAAAAAGCAGATAAACCCTTTGTAGAATGGGCTACATTGGGCACTAATAAATCCTGCATTCCAGGAGAGAGACTGTGGAAAGAATAATTGGACTAGGACACAGGACTAGGCATGGTACAAACACCAACAGTATTTAATGCAGAGAAAGGAGTTAGCAGAGCAGCTCCACTGTCCCCTGACTGTTATTTTAACAAGCACTAACAAAAGTTGTGCCCAATTTACAACTTTCCAGACATAGCTTTTCTATACAGATACACCTACCAAACCCCAGGTCTTCACTGGTATCTTAGCCAGTTATGAAACATCCTTTATTCTTTGTCATGTGCCAGGAGAGAGGGAAATGGATATATTCATGCTGAGGCAATATAAAGATAATTCAGCTCCTAAATAATCAGGAACAGATAGTAAAATGTAGTTAGGCCACAACTTTTATGGTTCTTTCTCATTTGTCTGGCTTTACTAAGAAGACACATTGACTGGAAATTGAGGCACTCAGTGCAGTGTCTGAGAACTTAACTGCAAGTTCTTATTACTCCTTCCTTTATTTCTCATTAACTTTTTCCTTAATGGCAGTGTTTAAGAGCTGAAAAGTCTCAGGGCCATACAAGGAAGGAGGGAGCTATCAGCAGAGTTGGTTGGTGGAAGCTCAGCACTTTCTTTACCTGGAACCAGTTGGGCAATTAGCAAAAATTAGATGCTGTACTACTAAGGACTCTCTCAAGATTTGCCACTGTCTTTTTCCCATTCCCTCTCATCACAAAGATCTTCATTATCCCTTCCTTGTGAAGCAAATCTGCCTTTCCTCTATCGCTTAAATTATTCTTAAAGTTGACAATGAAAGGAGCTTTGAGCAGATCCAAGCCTCCAACTGGGATAAGAAGAAGCAATGTCTATGTTTGGCTGCATTGTTATTAGTGGTGCCTTTATGTACTTGACCTGTCATTTTGCTGTCATGTGCCTACTGCCTCCATCCAGTTTATTTTTGACTAGTTTTATTCTGAAGTTTCACAGGTTTCACAGGCTGTGCTTTGATCAGAGCCCTGTGCTGTTACAAGTCCCTAGTTCTTCTCCCTGTGCTAATATTTTTCTTGCCAACATGGGAGCTATTTCTATTTCATCTTCAGGTGAGAAACAAACACAGACATTTGTCTGTCTCCTGCTTCCTTGTTCCTTCAATCAGGGAATAAATGCCTTTTTGCAGCACAAGTTTAAAGACACATTGCTGCCTTGCTTGGCTGCTTTTAAAGTAGCTGCAGAGGAATCAATCAGTCACTGCTTGACAAGACTGAGTTGGCTTCACAAGCCAATCAATTTCCCCCTCCTTCTCTTTCTGTATTCCTGACCTGCAGCAATTAGCACGTAGCAGGGATGTAGGGTAGGAGAGAGTGTGTTTGTTTGGTGGGCAGTTGTCACAAAGCCTTGTTGTTTCCCCAGGGTCCCTGGCAGTGTCAGTGGCTGACATGAGGGCGCCGGTGGTGGGCTCCTCTGGAGGTGTGTATGCTCTTGTCTCCGCTCACCTGGCCAATATTGTGATGGTGAGTACCACAGTGACTGTCTGGCCTCAGAGTGAGCCACGGCTGGTGGCCCAAAGGGGCTGGAAGTAAGGCCTCACCCAGCTGTTGGTCATTCAGAGCCTGCCCCAGCTAAGAGTCTTGTCTCAGTGGTGGGGTCCTGGAATGGAATTATTACCCTGCACTTGATGGCTTGGTACTCTGATGGCTAGCAGTTGCCAGGACAACCTAAAGATGTTGGTAATCCAAGATTTAGCAGTGTTCTCCAGGCTAGCAGCTCTCCATGCAATGGTTGACAAATGTCTGAAAAGCAGACTGGCTCTGCAGAAGTGGCAGACCTGTTTCTGTCTGCATGTGCTATGTAATTTTAGTGGGTATCTAAGGAAATTCAGCATTTGGTGGATTAATGTGCAGGATATTCCTTATCTCCATTTGCAAAACCCAGACTGAAGCTGAACCCTGGGTGATCTAGTGATGCATTTTTTTGTTGTTGTTGTTTCACCTTGTGAAATACTTTACAAAGTGAACAAATGCCAGCATTGCCATTCTTCTAAGGCTGGAAACAGGAGCTCACCCCCAGCCCTCAGCTAGGTGGTGGCAAAGCCCAGGACAACTGCCCAGGGCACTCCTCAGCTGACACCGAGCAAAAAAGGCTTTGCTGGTAGAAGATTCTTGTGTGGTGGCATGTCTGTCCTGTACCAGCAACATCAGAGTTGAATGACCATAAAAATTAGGATAAGGCTCCTCCCCTGGATCTGAGTGGGAAAATAACGTGAGGTGGCTGGAGTAGAGACACAAAATCTGTTATATGGGTGCTGGAAGATGAGTGTGTGTGGTGGTGTTGGAGTCAAGCCTAAAAGAAAACCTTGTACTTGATGCTTGTCTGCAGTCAAGTCAGCAGGCTCCAGCTGTGACCCACAGTGGTGCTGCTCCAGACAGCTTTGTGACAGCTGGGAAGTGAGAGATACCCTGAGCAGAACTGGTCTCCTTCACCCTCTTCAAGCTTTTCAGAGCATGAATGAGCTGAGGCTGTTGTCCAAATTAGACAGCTGAGTGGCTGGCAGAGAGGTTAGGAGTGGAGGAGAGGGGCTACCCCAATAGCAGAGGGTTTCTGCTGGGGAATTGCATCCCTACAAACAGTTATGTTCAGTGTGACTGTGTTCCCTGCCACTGTGCCAAGAGAAGCAGGAGGGAGCTTCCTCCGTCTTTCAGGGTGGTAACAGAGACACAGGGGTTTTTAACACCACAATTCACAGGGTTAGAAGGGACATTGGAGGAAATTTTGGTCTGCTTTAGAGGAGGAGGCTCTTCCAGAGGTGTGTAGAGAGTCTTGAGCAGTTACTTTCACAGACTTAGAACATCACAAATTGATCTGTCATTTCACTACTCATTGGCCTCTTAGCAACTGCTACCTCAGTATCTTTATTTCTCCATTATCCACTGCCTCTCTTCTCATCTGAAATTATTTTTACTGCCTTTCCAGTCCTGGTAGAAGGGTTTTTTGGCTTTTCTTTCCCTCTATTGTCTCTCTGTGCTCACTTGTTATCTAGATGTGATGCTCCTGCATGCTGAAAGATGCTCTGGCTGTTTGCTGGCAAAGCTCAGTCTGGCACAGCTGGGGAGAGCAGGGACTGTGGCAGGGAGGGTCTCTGCAATCTTTTGTTCCCTAGTGCCTCCTGGTAACCAAAGGAAATGGAAACATTCCTGCTTGGAAAAATAAATATTATTGGAATTAAATACATAAAATAACCAACAGGGGGAAGCAATAAAACGTGTCACCCCAAGGAAAAGAGTGAGGGGAGGGATTCAAAGCAGCTACAGGGAAATGAAAAGTGATGGAGGCAGCACAGTATTAATCAGCATGAGCTCAGAGCTTTCTAACTTGGTTAGGTCTCTCTGTGGAGAGAGAAAATCAGTTACTTATTTTGTGGACATCTATAGCACATCCCATGTGCTATTAGAGATAGTCTGAAGAGTTTACAAGCATTCTTTTTATTTCTTCAATGTGACAAATAGGGAGCATTTCACAAGAAACCTGATTATCTTGGTATCTCAGTATGCCTTCAATAGGCAAATTTTCATTTAGTCACATAATAATAATAATAATAATAATAATAATAATAATGTTGTCATACATCTGAGTTTCTCAAAACATGGTCTCCTTCCCTGCTTTAAAATTATGTGCAGGTGGAAAAGGAGGAATTTTAATATTTCTCCCATGATTTCTGATTATCATTCAGAGATTTTTATTCCACTATATTGGTTAATAACCAAGCCTGAAGACAGAGGAGACTAAGTCCAGGCTTTCTTATGGCACTGTTTCCTTGACATGCTTTTATTGAAGTCTTTATTGTTTCTCTATGCTCTGCCAAAGATCTGAGCGGCAGAATTTCAGGGAGCCTGAGGCACAGAAAGCAGCACTGAAAAAGCACAGTAGGGCTTGAATGCCCTGAGAAGTTGCCTGACAAGTGACAGATCTCAGTGTGATATCCCTTCAGGTTTGTGTGCAGCATTACTTTGTTTTCCTTGTCTCTTTTCCAGAACTGGTCGGGAATGAAGTGCCAATTCAAACTGCTGCGCATGGCCGTCGCCTTGATCTGTAGTAAGTACCATACAATGCTTGGCACACGTGTAGCCAGTCCTGTTTTGTTTGTCCTTGTCATAATAGTTCGTGCTGATTCGGAGGGTTTTGACTTTGCAGCAGTTTTGGTAGGAACTTGCAGCTGGACCTTCTGGCAGCAGGAACCACATTGCTCTCCATTGCAGATTTTGGCTTTCGACACAAACATTTGTAAACAAGGATTTGTCGTTAGCCACCGTCTGTAGCTTGTGGTGTTTGTGAAGGAGTAGGACTTAAACATCTTCTCTTTGCAGTCTCAAACATGCAATGCTTTCATAATGATAATACTTGAGTTTCCTAGAGCCTGTCCTGTCTGGGATGGCAGCAGCATTATACCCACATGGATGGATTCACTTCCAGCCCTGTCCTCAGCGGGGCACAATCAGGGACACTAAACGGTGTGTTCATCACAGACAACTGTCTTCAAATTCTCACTCATGTTTGTTATGGCTTTGGTATAAATTTGAGAAGGTGAATATTCCCCAATCTATCTACACTCTCACAAACCCAGACCACTTTCCAGCCCCTGGAGAGACCTCATGTCTGTGTGCCACAGCCCTGACATAGCCACAGCTTCCCTGTGCTCACTATACAAGGCAGTTTCTCCTTCTCTGTCTCCTCAGGGATGCAGTGCTGCCTGAAACATGGACTTAAGAAGGGACAAACCTAGACAATGAATTTATTTTTTATTCTTTGTTCCAGTGAGCTTTGAATTTGGAAGAGCCGTGTGGCTGCGATTCCACCCCTCCGCTTACCCCCCGTGCCCCCACCCCAGCTTCATGGCTCACCTGGGAGGGGTGATGGTTGGGATCACCCTTGGAGTTATCATCCTGAGGAACTATGAGCAGAGACTCCAAGATCAGACTTTATGGTGGATCTTCCTCTCTATTTACGTCATTTTTGTCTTGTTTGCCATATTCTGGAATATTTTTGCCTACAGTCTGTTGGATCTAAAGCTACCTCCCCCTCCTTGAAAACATGGGACAGAAAACTGGAGAGCAGAAGTCATCTGTCAGCTGTGTTAAATGAATGAAGATGGAGGATCTATTTTTGTATTTAACTTAGGGGAGGATGACTCTTCTGAACACACAAGTGTGCTGGAGGAGGTGCTTAAGGATCTCATGAAAGAATGGGCTGATCAGTTTGTTCACAAATCCAGCAGGTTCTGTAACTCTGGCTGGCCATGCCCTGCAGTGTCTGCCCTGCACCTGGGCACTGACTGCTTGGGTTGTTATCACACATCAATATTTTCTAGGAGATATTTGTATTTTCCAGGTCAGTGCTGGAATCATGGCCAATTGTTCAGTGAATTTCCTCAATGTTACTGAACACTAAAAGGGAAAAAGAGCAGACATTTACTAATTAGAGACTCAAATGGTACTCACAAGGCAGCTTGAGTCTGGTTTCTTTGGACATGCCTGACTGTTCAGCCATACCAGTGCCACTGTCTAATTACTTGAATGGTTCCTAAGATATTTTAGCCTATGCTGAAACTTGTCTTGCACAACTTTCAAAGGAATCATCAGAACTTGATCACACAAAGTGATGGAGACTGGTCTTCAACTACAGGTCAAATGAAATTGCACTATAAACATTGGGAATCTTAGAGTGTTGTGGACACCCAGCCAGAGATGACTTTAACTGTGCATGTTTCACTTGATTTTAATTAATTATTTCCCCCATCCCCAGCCTACTGTGGCTAGAGGCTGTGGCTGGGTTGTTTGTTTTTTGGTTTGGTTTGTTATTGGTTTTGGGTTTTTTTTTGAGGAATGAAGAAAAGGAGGGCAAATGTTCATTTGTGGTTTTATCAGATGACAATCAGGTGCTGTTTCCTTCTCACTTTTTTTTCTGGGCACACTGACCTAACACCTGACCTGCAGTGAGCTCCTAGCAAGGATCTCAACTCTTCCAGCAGGTTCTTACTTAGGAAAGTGGGACCATGATCACCTCCAGCAGCCCAGGGTGGGAACTATCCAGTCTTTACAGCCATACAGTCAATTTGGGGCCAAGTCCACTGAAGGCAGTGGAATTAAATCAGTTTGTATGTAGCACTGGTTTCCCAATGAAGTGGAGAGGGTGTTATTTGCTATAGTGATCATTGTGAAATGGATAAAACTGGTTTTAATATGACTTCTAAATTTTGAGGATGCCTCTTCCTGAGGCAGTGGATGTTCAGGAGCTCCAAACAGCAGTTAGTTGCAATGATGCCTTTTTCTTTAACACTGGTGAAGCCCAGTTCAGGCAGCCTGTCAGTGGGCTGTGGCACAGTTCATACAGTTGCCTGCATGGACCTGGAGACCACATGGGGACATTTGTAACACAACCAGAGCTCTTAGGTACTCTTCTCTGTAAGGTGCTTATTGTGCTTGTCACTTCAGAGAGCTGTCAAATTACAACCCAGGAGTGTGGGTGCCCTCCTTTTCTCTGCCCTTCACCCACCAATTCAATGGTCTGGACAAAGCAGCCATAAGAGTCTCTCCAGACAAGCTCCTCTCTTCCTTTTTTCTATTTCCTGCTGGTGCCCAGGCACAGCCACCAGAGTCTTTCACAGCACATCCCATGGGCACTGTAGCAGTTGTGCTTGCTCTGTAGAAAAATGTCTCTGTGTTGTGGGCTTTATTCTCTCAGCTGTGCTATCCATGCTGCCAGATGCTATCACAAGCTAGTAGGAGCCTGTCCTTCTAGAGGGGACATCCACAAGTGCTTATCAGCTGCCCCCTTCTTTGCCTCTTAAGGAAAAATAACTGGGTTGAGGGGTGAGGTTTTCTCCCACCAGATGCACTCATAAAACTTCTGTTGCCTCAGGAGAGAAGAGCAAATATGTGTTTCTACAGCCTGGAACAATTTTTGCCATCTTTGTGCATGTAAATAGGATTTCTGAGGGCGATTGCACTTTTGTTGTTCTGTGTGGCCAGTACATTGCTCATGGGCCCTCATCAAGGACCAAGAGGAAGGGATAAGGGCCAGAGCTCTGATCATTTTGGAGAAGGGATTGGTTCCCTGAGCCATTTTACCTCTGCAGTTTGGGTGCAGAACCCAGCAGGCATGAGAGTTCCCACAGATTGTTGCAGGTGCTGGCCCAGTGAGTGTCATAGCTGAGGATCCCCTGGGAGCAGGCAGGAAGGAGAGGGGGAGAGAGGAGAGTTCTGACATAGTTAAGAAGTATGGAGGACATTCCTTCCCTCACCTGCTGCTAAGCCTTTCTCATTAAAGATGCCTTGAAAACAGGGGTGACCAGGAATGGGAGTTCTCCTAAGATCTTAGAAAGCTCTTAAAATTTTGATAGAAAATTTCAATTGAAAAAAACCCCCAGATTATTTTGCCTATAATTTATCAGAGTGCAATGTGCACCAACTGACTTTTATTTTTGTTTTCTCAGCTGAAAGCTACTTAGTGCCCATGAGTTTCTTACCAGTAAAGGTGTCAGTGCCTGCCAGTATATGCTCTGAGGTGAAGCAGCAAGATAAAAGTTCAAGAGCCACCAGTTTCTTGATCAGCTTCATGGTGAAAATGTCTTTACTGAGCTCAGGAGTGGGAGGGAACTGAACAGAGTAATGCAGACAGTCTTCCTTGGTCCTTTTTCCATAGATGAGTGTAGTTTACATGAACTGGTTGAAAACAGCTCTGAAGTTGATCTTATGACTTGTTCTTTTAAACTGTTGTTCATCTGACTTCATTCTGTGTCCCCATACCCTGCCTGAGCAAGTCTACAAACAACTCTGGAGATCAGAAATGGCAGACTTTAAGGCAGTGTTTGATTTATTGTAGGTGAAGGAATGAAACCCTCTCACATTCCTGTTCATCAGAGCTGAAATCTCCCCCCATTCATGGAGCAGTTTGTGCACAGAGCCTGTTTTCTGCTAAGAGTCAATCAGCTTATGGAGCCAGAACCAGCACAAAGTGCTTAAGCTTTTAAATTATTTTTTAATCATTAAAATTACAGTCTGAAAACTCGCTATGTTTTTACAGAGTATCATGAATTCCAGTTATGGCATTTTTTAGCACACCCAGGAGTGCCACAGTGCTGCAGCACCACAGAGCTAACAGCAACCAGGCTTTTCTGTTACCTCCAGATGTCCTTGAAGCTGCTGGCTCATGCTGGAGATGTAGTATTCTCCATCCTGCTCATCTGTGGTTCCAACCTGTCACAGTCAGCAGCGTGTTCCTGAAGGAGCATCCACTGAGGGACTGGTTTCAGTGATTTGATGTGGTTTTATTTCAGCTACTGCCAGGATTTTCCCTCAGTCAGATAAAACATGAATCCATCGAACCTTCTGACCGTGCGGCACTAGAGCAGAAGGCAAGGACTGTCACCAGTGTACAGGTTTGAACAGAGCACCTCGGAGCAAGTTATTTTACGCTGTGACCTTGAGTGAGGACACAACACCTGGGGGAGAAAAGGAAAAACCAGCAGCCGTTTGTGCGGTGGATTCGCTTAGCAGTGAGTNGCCGGCCGCGGGCAGCAGCAGCGCCCGGCACAGGGGACACGGGCTCCGACAGCCCCGGGGGCGAGGGGGAGGAAAGAGGAGAACCAGGCGGGTCAGAGTCCGCAGGGACTGCAAATGGCACCTTTTATTCCTCGGTGCTTGGAGACAGGTAAAGATTAGTTTTACACGCAGCGGTAATAACAGAGATAGGAGGAGGGAGAGAGTTGTCACGCAGCCGTGGGAGAGGAGGTTTCCAGAAACAATCTCTGAGTGACGTGTAGCAGTCATAAAAATGCTGATGAATTTACTTTTCCTGAGTTTTTGAGACAACATCTTGTGTCACTGTTTTCCTGTCAGTTGATGAGGAATCCTAGCACTTACGTGGCATATTGTGCTTTTTCACTACTTGCTCCTTTGGCAGTGGGAAGTATGTTATCAACAGGGAAGGGGGAAGCTAGAGAAATTGTTACTAGAAATAAAACTCAGGGATTCTGTATCCCAACACCTTGCTCCTTCTGATGGATTATACTGCCCATGTGTTTTAGATCAGATTGGGCCCTTTCAGTTCGAACTGGGCTATGGAGGACGGCGTGTTCAGAGCTAGTACTGACATAGCTGACTGCTGACCTCACAAAGCAGTTTCTGTTCTCTGCCAATATTTAGTCTCACAGAATGGTGAGTAGGACTTTCACACATCCTTCAGTGACTAAAGAGCTCAAAATCTATTCACAAAGATTCAAGTTCAGCCCAATTGCTTTGGAGCACCCATCCACTGGCTTTGCCCAAAGTGGAACTGGAGAATGGGGACATGGCACTTCAGCACCAGCCACCTCTGGGGGCACGCTGGGAGCAGAGAGCCCAGGCCAGCTCTGCTGCTCCCCTGCTCCTCTTACAGGGGCTGCTCTGCTGTGCTTTGTGTGCTAGAACTCAGAGATTCCTTCTAATCACCAATGCCAAGAGCTGGTTATAAAGGAGTGCAGTGTGTTTTGCAGCTCTGTAAAAAAGAATCACGCCTAATACAGATGCCAACCTCATTTAAAGTCAAATGTATTTTAATGTCACCATTAATCATTGGCTTTTAATTGGAAGAAGCTTTCTAATATGCCAGTAGGAGTACAGAAAAGTTATGTTTCAGGGTACTTTCCAACACAGAGCACAAATATTCCCTGTGATTTAAGTAGCTAAAGTACCTTATTTTCAGCAAGCTTGATAGACACGTTGTCACTGACTCTCTCCTGACTCCCACAGTGTCTGTTCAGTTTGCAAATAAAGCCAGATTTATGCAGCTTTTCTTTTGCTTACACTCCTAATGCTAACAACACATCCAAGTGTTAAACACAAAGCACTAAACTATGTAATTTTCTGCCTTAAAATACTGAACAAATGGTACTTTCCCTGTGAAGGGCTAGTAAAACAAAATGATATTTGCAAGGTAAGATGCTATTGTATGTTTCCAGATATTTTTGTATTGTGTACATTCTGTATATTTTTGTTGTGACAATATTATTTGAGCACAGAATCCATTAAATTTTTTTTTTGGTGTTTTGTTTTGTTTCATTTATCTTTTTTCTTTTTTTTTTTTTAATAAAATTGAGTTGTTCTATATCACATACCAAAAAAAACACCAAAAAAGAACTTTCAAGGACAGTTTTTTGTCTACAGTTAACATGGTATTTAACACAAAGCCTTTGCTTTGGAGCTCTGTCATGTGATCTAATAATGACACTGGTAACTTATTTTTATGTCTGTCTAACAGATAAAGGGGAGAGTGAACTGCAGCTTCATTTCTCCACAAGATCTAATGAGGATGCAGAACTGGCTTGGGATTTGTATGGAAATTCAGGTGTTGTCCCACCTTTTGCCAGCTGTCCCTTCATTGCAGTAACCTCAGAAGTGCAGGGAAGTTGACGACATTTGAGTAATTTTTTTTCATTTTCTTTAGATTTCAGTAATTTTTTTTTTCTGGGGAGGAGGGTTTGCTCTTTTAACATCAGGCTCTACTGAACGTTTTCAAATCCGAGAGCCAATAATCATCTCTTGAATCAAGAGTAGAAACAACGTATCTATAAAGTTCTGCAGTAAACCCCCAACTGATTTAAATAGAAATCTTTATCCAGTGTGGAAGGGGGAGGCTTATTTTGAAAAATAAGTTGTTTTTGTTGGGAAACACTGGGTTAAAGTGTAACTTCTAGGAATGAAGATGTATGTAGGAGCAGTTCCTGTCAGATGTGCTACTCCAAAGGGAGGCAGATCACTGCTACCATGTGTGGGACTCAGCTCTTGCTGTCAGTTCTCTGCACTGAACTAAACTCTCCAAGACACTCAAATCTCTCTGTTCATTAGCTGAGGATTTTCAGCACAAAGGTAAGGTGGGTTTTGTCAGCTTTTGTCAATTAATACAAAAGGTGTTACAGCCTACTAGCACTGTACATTTTCGTGCTACCTGTTCTTCACATCCAACTTATTTTAAGCACTGAGCTCTTTTTTGTGTCCCTATCAGCCAAAAATCTGAACAATCAGTGCACCAACTTTGTTAGAAATGTACAGAGCAACAAAGGGTGACACATTTTACTGAGTGGTGCTGCTGTACTCACTCATGAAGGAAAACACTTGCTACTTCTCAGAGCTCCTGCAAATGACTGAATGAGGGGGTTTTTTTTCTTTCACACCACTTTTCTTCTCTGACCTGCCCAAATACTTGCTATGCCACCTTGGCTGCTAATGCCACACTTGCAGCTCCTCTGCATTGAGAGACAGAGGGTTTGAACAGGAGACATCAAGGACCACGCTCATTAACAATTTATAGGCACACTATTGAGGATTTCAATGTGTTTTATTGTCAGCCTTATTATAGGTTCAACAGGGTGGTGTCACAGGAAAGCAGCAACTCCTGCCCTCACAGTACAGAGCACCAGCACAAGTCACACTGAACCACATCAGTTACAGGCACTGTTTTGGGGGAGTTCAAACACCCTCTGCTGCAAAGGGAACCAACAGGAAATTCTGTATCAGGCTTGGAGAAATTGTCCTCTTTATGAGGTTACTCAGAGACTTCATGAGTTTTTATTCCAGCTGGAGCCAAACATTTCCTTCAGGTATTCTGCCATCTGTGTGTCCCATGATGTGGTCCAAGAATCCACTGTAGATACAGTGAAATGTTTTAAAGTCTGAGATTTGGGAAGTTCATTTACTTGAAATTCTGAGAAAGTTTTAATATTAAATAATAATATTAATTAATAATACTGATTTAATATTAAATGTGGACATTTTTTAGTTTCTTCGTCATTGAAAAACACAGAACTATTTACAGTTATGCAAAACTGTAATATAAGAACATACAAAGAAGATCTTGATCACATCTCAGACTAAGGAAGAAGGGGATACATGAAATAGCCTGGAAATTTCAGATACCTGCTGTGTGTGTGTATGCACACATACAGACACACACTGATCACTGCAACAGTTCAGTCTTAAGGCAGCTCTGTTTCATACCAGTCACCAACTTGTTTACCCGGTAGCAGCAGGACAAACCAGCAGTTTGAAAGCAGAAACCAGCTACAGCCTTGGTACCTAGGTTCTCTTACCTAAACTAAAATGATTAATTCATTATCTAGATCTATCCAGATGTTTGTGCTTCTTTACTAAAACAAAGTAGCCAGATCGAAATGATTTTTAAGATATTTAAAATAGTGAAATGCTTGCCAGGTAAAGGATTTGGGTTTGGTTTTGCAATGACTGTAAAAATCAAACGGCATGATTTGCTCAGAACAGTAGCAAGTCAGTTTGACAATCTGAAAACTCTGCAGGAGTTTGTATTACCTGATATTTACACATTATAAAAGCTCATAGTGCTTTGTCTAAAAACAAGAAAAGGAAGGTGAAACTTCAACTAAGATTTGACTTGGGCAATACTTTAAAATATAAATTAAAAATCCTGCAATAGCTGCACAGAAGAAATGAATGATTTATACATAAGATCATTTTAAGCCCCTGATGTTTCTCTCATGAATTCCTCCAGGACAGTCACTACGTTCCTGGCTTCTGGCATTTCTGCATGTTCTACTTTGACAATCTTCAGCAGGATGTCTCCACTGCCACAGTTCTTTAGGAACAGGTAGCACTTGAACAAGGCGTAGTGGTTCATTTCAGCCTGGCGGATAAACCTCTTCAGGTTGTTAATGTCCTGGATGGCCTGGGGAAAGAGAAACAGCAGTTCCTGATCCTCCTCCGTGGAGCAAAACCACACTCTTGTGGAAAATAAAGGATAACTAGCAGGAGAAGCAAAAGCATTACCAATAGAAATTCTGTATTACTACTTAAGAGTAATGCAAGAATTGAATAGTGTCCTGGATGCATATTGTAGCTTTTACTGTAATGATGCAAAATGTGTGGACACAACATGATGTGTCCAACTTGTAGCAAGAATTCTATTACGGCAGCTCACTTAAGAAGTGATAGCTACTGAAGCCATGTTACTAGTTACATGAAACTGTGTGCAAGGCTCAGATTTAACAGTACTTGAAGAGAACAAACAACAGCAATAAAGAAGGTGGGTCTTATTTTAAATTTGAGAAGGCACCTTTGAAGCATTCACTGAAGAAACTTTCACACTAATTTACAGCTGTTCTTGTCAACTACAGTAAGCCAGCCCTCAAATTAAGCTGCAGAGTTAATCAGTTAATGACATATAGACATCATAATATGTTTATTCACTGCAAAATATTTTGCATATAGTATTTACTCCCTCAGTAACCCCAGTATCTTCTTCAAGTCTTTAACATATATGAACAGGTACCTTCAATTTGAAGTTTTCCAAAATCTGCCGGAAGAGAAATGGATTTCCACCTTCAGCACCATTCACAAAAGCTTGCATCCAGTCCTCACAGAATCTGTTGTTTCCTGTTAAATGTTCAGGATCACAGAGGAGAGATGAGAAAAAGCAAATGAGCTCAACTCAAATATACAGCTGCATTCACCTGGTCTAAGCACTCTCACATAACAAGTGATAGCAATATACCTGGGCCAGGAAATGAGTCTTAAGGAAAAACAAGACATGTGGAAAAGAACAGCAGACACAGCTACAGTGACTACACTGTAAGACTGTGATCTGATTGTTGAATCCCTTTTCCCAACATTTGTCAAAACCACAACAGGAAAAAAAACCGTTTTGCAGAGTCCCTGAATTGTACAAGGCATACTTTCATGGTCCACAAACTAAATGTACTGTGGATTTTATTACCAAGCATTTTCAAACCAGAGTTCCAGTGTCTGGTGTAACAAAATACTCTGGTACCCCAGAGGAAAACAGAACCCAAACTTCTTGGGCAGGAGCCTATGAGCTTCTGAGTATCCTCAACTGCCTCTAATGTCACAGCTCTCAGCAGCTGATGGATCAAAGGAGCAACATGAAGCATTCCCAGCTGTAATCTCACCTGCATTGTGCAGCTGGGGCTGAGGTCCACTACAGTCTATAAGCATGGACTTGTGCTGCTCCTCTGTCATGGCAATGCACAGGGAGGTCATTGTGCCTTCCTGGACAAGTCCTTGGAGGCTGGCAGCTGCCAGGAACCTGACACAGAAAGTTCTTGTCAACTGCTTGCTCCTTTACAACTCCTGGACACCAAGGTGACCCTCAACACAGTAGCCAAGTTACTCAAAGGTTCCTTGGGCTCAAAGTATCTTTACCTGCTGATGTCCTTTTCTGTTCTTTCATCAGCATTTTTGACTTCTACAGGAGTGTAACTCAAAGCCTTAAAAAAAAAAAAAAAAAAAAAAAAAAAAAAAGCTGGATGCAACTTCAGTATTACTTTTGTTGCTATATTGCAGTTCTGAGCAATAAATACATAATGTGGTACTTTAAAAATTGTTCTTGTCAAGACAGAACTCTGTATTATTGCCATTTCAGCTGGTTCTGCACTCAGAAGAAATTCAGCAGCTATACCCTGTTAGCTATTCCATCCAGAGCCTCCTCAAACCCAGGGACCAGAGCTAGGATTAGTCTCTTTTCTGTTGCCAGTGAATTACACAAGGCACACACTCAATATAACACTCCTTTTCATTCACAGGAATTATGGCATGGACAGCCTGTTCATGCTATTTCTGATTTTCTTACTCTAATTTCAGCGTGGACACCATTAGGTAATTTTTTTTAAGTGATAAGAAATTGTTAAGTGCTTCTTTAACAATAAACAGAGGAAAAGTACTTGCCCTTCAACAAAAACAAAAAAGAGTTTTTAATTTCTTCCTGCTAGGAAAGCAAATGCAAGAAACATTTTAACCATGCTGGAGCCACTGAGATGCCTTCTGGAGGTTTTTTAGCTACCCAGTTTTCAGTACACTTACAGCATGTAGCAGAGAGGCAAGTTTGTCCTGGAAGAGCTGCACCACCCTCTGGATAGGGCAGATGGCATCCTCAAACCAGCTCCTCAGGTAGGGGCTAACACAGGCCTCCGAATTTTTTTGCTGTAATACATTGAAACATTAAAACTTTAACTACAAATCAAATTTCTACACCAATAGAAATATTAATAGAAATATTAATAATCTGCTCAACCTAAGATAATTGGATGTTGGAACCTTCTTAATCTCAAACCACTGTGAACTAAAATAATGAGTTTGACATTTAAAGCCTCACTTTATCAGCACTGAAAGGCTTTGCATTTCAAGCAGCAGCCAGAACTGTAATATGGTATATATTGAGTGAAGACCATGCAACAGCAGATGGGACGACAAGAGCCTTAAAATGCAGAACTTCCACTAGAAAAATAAATGTGACAAGAAACCCACAAATGTTCTTTCTTAACATTCAGAACTGGTAAGAATCGAGGTGGACATTGATAAGTTCCTTGTAGACCATTACCTTTTATCACTTATTCTCTCCAAATTTAACTGTAAGTGATCTTAAGAGATTTATGACAGACATAAAAAGGTCTCCCCTTTCTTTTTTCCTTTTAAGTTGTGTGGCTGATAGCACCATAGACATTCATTGTACTACAGCAAGTCAAGTATCTCTCCCAGTGTTTCATACTGGTACTTGAGACACCTATTTTTTCTCTATAGATTAGATCTTCCAGATGGTTTTGGCAATTAATCTGCATAAACACTTATTTTCACCACTTAAAAAAAAAAAAAAAAGTTAGGCTTTACCTCTAAATCAAGGTTTATCTTCAGATTTTGAATGTATTTGTCCAGCTCAAGTCTGAAAGTATCTTCTTAAGGAAAATAAGATGCATCAGTTAAGCTCTGTATTTTTCCTTTCAGTATATGGCTGTTACTGACATTTTCAGTTACTGTGCAGAAACGAGCTGATTTCAAGTAGGAACAGACAAAATGACAATTTTTATATCATCTCCCTCTGCACACAGGTAAAGAAAGTTAAAGGTAAGGATATAGTTCCAGACCTTTCTCTGAGCCACCTAAGAAACAAACCACATATTCTGGAACATTGACGTCTGATTCCAATGTTGCCATTTCCAGAAGACTTTCTTGTTGGAAACGACAGTAGTAACAACCAACTTTACCTTCTGGTATGCTATGAGAAAAGAGAAAAAAAGAGAATTACTTTCTTCCAGATACATCACAATAAATAAGTACAAAAAGCAGACATACATGATTTCTGAGGTAATTTTAACCATTAGCACTGGTGCCTCCTATGGGAGTGGTAGGTGCAGCCATAGGTGCAGCTCTTAGACCTTCTCTTTTTTCTTCTGTGCGCTCAGAATAGTTTAAAAGGAAATTATCATAAACATCTGTAGTATTTTTTAAATATTAAAACAGTAAATTATTTAAAACAGTATTTTTCTCAAAATTAACTATAAAAGGAAAGTACCATTGCGTAAGGCTGTTATTAACAGCAGCCACAGACTGAGAACACAGAATCAGGATTAAACCTAAGTGCAGCAGCAGGCAGGCAAGATGTGCCAATGCTCCTTACAGTTCTCGTTGCCAATAATTTCAAGTATTTACCTCAGCCCCACTGCTGCTACATTCCCCATCCCTTCAAAGAGCGCTCCTTTAGTAAGACGCTTAGCAATGAAACTGCGCAACTCCGTCTCCGCTTCAGCTGGTAAGTTGGTGTCCAGCAAGGAGAGGCTTTAAAAAAAACCAGAAGAAATTGTTACAAAAGTCAAATGTTATTATTTTGTGTTTCTCAGCAGGTGCAGGACCTGCCTCTAGCAGGGGGGTCCCTGCAATCTCTCTCTTCTGACAGCTAAGGCAGTTCTGTGACTTTTGGCCCATCACAAGCAGGCAGTGGTTTGCCCACTCACCAGGAGTCTGGAGATGTGGTGTCAGTTCATGCTGACCTTCCCAGCAGCTACGGACAAGACACTGCCCTCTTTGTTCCTATGCTTCCCCAACTGTAACACAGAGCTTATGGAATGATGTCCATTGAAAATTCATAAATTTTTGTTGCATGTTAACTACATGAAAAACTAAGTCAATCCAGCAATATCAAGTACTAGTAGCAAAAAAAAAAA
>WEIU01020671.1:0-53318 GCA_013389925.1 Aegithalos caudatus | reverse complement strand
TACTTAAAGTAAAATTATTTTTCCCCTCCTCTTCAACGTAGGAGTTAAATACTATAGAAATTCTGTTGAAAGTCTTTCCTTTTTCTGTTGAATTTTGATGAAATTCCAAAAAACTTGTAATGTTGTTTTGGAAGAAGAAAATCAGGGTTTGGATTTGTCAGTTTCCTCATATGAATGAATGTAACATTGTTCATTTTTCTATGTATGCAGTGTGTATTAGAGAAAAACCTGAATTTAAGAAAAAAATCACTTTAAAATGGTGAGGGGTTTGTTTTGGTACTTTACTTAAAATGTAATCTCAAGCTTTTTCTTATTTTGGAGTAAGTGTATTACATTTTCTGTACCCTGTAAGAGATACTGTCAGTCAATTTTTCAGTGAATTAGAAATAGACTCACAGTGTGGAAAATATATTCTATATCTGTATTTGGTTTTTAAATGCCCTTCAGAACAGGGATAGATTTTTGCTGTCACTTCTTTCAAAATGAGATACTTGTCTTTTGTAGTATGCTCTATATTATATTAGTTGTTTAGTTTCCATTGTCTTTTAAGTAAAGTTGTTCTGGTTTTAAGAAGTTCTTTGCCTTCTCTCAAAATTGTTAAGCTCTTCCTAGCAGACCTTTTTTTCTGCTAGGTTAGTAAGTAATTTGGTTTGCATTTTGGTACAGAACTCATTACTGGAATTTTTTGGAGTTAATTTGTTGCTTTTAATTCTTTGATTACACAAAAGATATTTTTCATATTTGTACAATTCCATATTTACACAATACATTCCAAAAATTGTTAAAAGAATGCACCTTTGTTTTAATTTCATGAAGTGCTAATTTTAAATAGACATCATTTCACTTCAGTGGTTATACATGTAACTTGAAGTAGTAAATATTGTTTTTCTTAATTATTTTAAATGATTTGTGAAGCTGTGCTAACTCTCTAAAATGTACTTTTATGTTGATAAAACTTCTCATACATTTGGCTATTTGGAAGGGAATTAACCTGCAGAAATTCTTAAGGCAATCTGAAGTTGAAGCCAAGCCTGAAAACTGTAAGAAGCATTTACTTGCAGATGAAAACAGGTTATTGTGAAAATTGCAAATTTAATTAGCTTTTATTACTACTGAGGAGCCTAAATTTAATGTATGCTGTAGACCATGCCATTAGTTTATAAACGATTTCTCTGTGATAGTGTACTTTTTTTCACCCTGCTTTTACAAGCCTCTTTTTCTTTTGTAACATTATTATTTATCTAATGGGGATTTTAAAACTAGCAAGCTGGAGTATAAAAGTGGGAAGGACTGCTGAAAACTAAACTTTAGTATTATCCAGCCTGATATGTAGACTGATACAAGATAGCCTAAGTTTTGGGTGCTAAACGTTAAATGAAAGGCTGTCTGCAGAGAAATGTTGCAGTACAGTATTAACTATGAATTGGATTAATGATTGTATGAGTTAGGCTGGAATTCCTGTGCCTGGCACTTGAGTTCTAAAGCAATAATCTCCCTTGGAAGTGACTGCAGTGAGTACTGTGCAGTGGACTGAGACTTGTGTAGTAGCAGTGGTACTTCTTGTTTCCTTCCATATCACTGGAATATGAGATTGCTTGTATTGTTTCTCTAGCTATGCTCCAAGTGGGCTTTGTTTCGTTTTTCACTGCTACACAAGCTTGCAGCCTTTGTGGCTCTGAAACCTCAGGCAGTAGAAACCTGAGCCAGCTGCTGTCATAATGGTGATGTAGTAGGAAGACAGTGTTGTCTTTGATATCGTTCTGTCTCATTTTTGCTTTCTTATCTCTTCATGTTATATATAATAATCTTTTAATCTGGGAGGAGAATTCTAGGCTTGTGGAACATGAATTAGAACAAGAGGTTCAGACTGAATATAAGGAAAAGGCTGAGAACAGTCAGACAATGCAACAGGGAGCAAGAGGTTGCAGGTGGCCAAGAGTGCAGTCTCCATTCTTGGAGTACATTCTTTTGACACCACAGTGCATAAAACTGAGACCAATGTGATGTGATTTCAGAGCTGACCTTCCTTTGAGTAGGAGATTGATTTGGAGACTTCCTAACACTCCTTCCAACTGGAATTATCCTTTAATAGCTACACTATTTGGTTGCAAATGGAGAATTTGAAACATGACAGCAGTCCAAACTCATGTCATGTCATGTTTAACTATGTCTTCAGGTAATCAGTAGTAGTCACTGGGGCAATTCTCATGCCCTATACTAATTTCATGGGAATCCTTTATTCTGAATGGTTGCTGGAATGTCATCCTATTAACATTAACACCAGCAAAGAAATAGGGAAATTAGTGTGGTCAGACAAAAATTCTGAAGGAGGTGGGACTAGGACTTGACTACATGGAAGGAAGAGTAGAATAGGTTTGGAAAATAAAATTGCAGAAAAGACATTATGGAGGGAATTTCTAGAAGCAAAGATTGAAATTGGTCAGGGGACAAGGTAGTCTGTGTCTGTTCCCTGGCTGAATACATCATTTATTTGAAAACCAAGGAGAGGTGTCATATTTCCATCCTCCCAATAAATGGGAGGCACTAGTGGTTACAGGTCCTGGTTATGACATGAAAAAACAGAATCTGTGAGCTGTGAAAAGATCTGATGCTATTATTGTTATATTACAATTATTATATTGGGTTTGATCCTATTAAAATCTTCTGGTGGATACTTAGAGCTGTTCCAGTGGAAAGCCCTTTGAAAATGAGGGCAAGGCAATTTAATTTTTGCTCCTCAGACTGCATTTGCATTTTGAGTTCTGGAGTGACAGACATCCTACCGCTTACTGGTGTTACTCAATAACGTAGAGCAAAAGAACTACAGTCCTAAAAGCTAAACTCAGATATAAGTGGTAGTCCTAGAACTGAGATCTGATGGGACTGTTTTGGTCAGTTTGTTGCAAGGAATAGATCAATTATGGTATGATAAATTTAATGTGGTGATACTGTCTTTATATAAAAGTTACTAGTATTGCTTTTTCCACTAATAAGAATATTTGAAGTTACTATGTATGAAAAGTGTAAGTTGTCTAAAGCTTTTGGGTTTTGGTCGTCAGAGTTCAGTGGTGGGTGGGTTTTTTGTTTTTTTTGTTTGTTTGTTTTGTTTTGTTTTGTTTGTTTTTGGTTTTTTTTGGTTTTTTTTTTGTGTGTGCTTTTTTCTTTTGTTCCCCCCTTCCCCAAGGATATCTGTGTGATTCAGATGAGCATTTTCATTTTGCTGTAAGGAGATACTCTTTGTTTTCTTTCTTGTCTGTCATATGAAAGGAAAATGAAAGGATAAAGGGATTCACATACTAAAACTTTATCTCCAAATTGATGTTTTATTTTCTCTAAAGAAATGTGAAATTATTCAGTGTTTTGTGATAGCTTCTGGATTCTGCATACTGGCAGAAGCTGGCCTCAAAAACACTTGGTGTTTCCATTGGCAAAACCAAGTTATCCCACGTAACTGACTATGAGGCTTTTATTTAAATAGCTGTGAAAAAAGTGTTCTTTACCAGGATAAGTTGTCATAGTACAGATTGCTACTCCTACCAGCCAAGATGTCTACTAAGTGTTTTTTCAAGTACATATCTTAAATTTAAATTCAAATATTAGATGGATAAATAGAGAATATATAGGGCACAGGAATTTAATGCAAAGGTCGTGGGTTCGTTCACTGGTCTTGTGGATCCCTTCCAACTCAGAATATTCTGTGAATTATAGCTATATAAAAAGATGAAAATGTGTTCTGGTTTTTGATCCAGTAACATTTTCTTAGTAAGTATAAACTGTTTAGACTATTTCACAGTATTTAATGGATGTAAGCTCAATTAAGAAAATGTTTTCAAAGGACAAAATATATGATTGCTTATAGAAGAAGCAGCTCAAATGTTAACTAAATGTATAATTTTTATTTGCTGTAATGCGTGCTTGAGACTTTCAGTGAAAAGTTGCTGTCTAATGAGAGTATGTCTAGTTATCTTTTAGTATTTAAATGATGTTTTGCAGTCCTGACAGACTTATGTTTGTACCAGCAAAAAGCACTTGGGAAAAAATACTGTGATTAAATTAAGGTAATTTTTAAAATGAGGCTTATGATATGATTTGACTTTTTGGTATCAATTTTTTTTTCAGATTCAGGCCATCAAGATGATGGTTCGGTGGTTGCTAGGAATGAAGAACAACCACAGCAAGTCAGGAACGTCTACTCTGAGATTGCTAACAACAATATTACACAGTGATGGAGATTTAACAGAGCAGGGGAAAATAAGGTAAGTAACAGATGGTAATGTTTTCATGTCTGTGATGATGGAGTGAGGGGGAGAGTTTTAATCGAAGTAGTGTGTAAACTGTCCTGTTTGACTGCTTAACAATTTATGCATCTTATTTCATAAGATGTGATGTAAGCTTGGCTGGTCCCTATGTAAGTTTGCTGAGTCTCAGGTTTTGTAACACTGTACACACAGCTGAATTTTAGGTTTTATATTCTTGCTTTTATTTATCTCTTCAATAGGCTATTACTCATACTGCAGGAATAAACTGTGCAACTTCCTTCTTCCTACTGAAAATTGGTTTTAAATTTTATGCAGCTTGCTGTTCCTGGTGTACCAATTGCTGTGTATGCCAAATGCCAATAGGTGGGCTTTCTAATAAAGAATAAAAGTGTGTTGTATAAACCAGGTGGAAATACTTAGTACACAAGACACTTCTGCTTGGAGGCAGGTAATCCCTTGAGGTCTCTAAAAGTGAAAGCAAGAAGGAAATGTGTAAACAGGATTAAGTCTCAATAAATAATTTACCTTTTAGGTGACTGTTAGACAACTTATTTTTCTGGGTATCTTCTTAATCCTCTGTGGTAGGAAAAGTGACAAGTTGTCAGCTACTATTGCTTGCCAAACATTGAAAATTTATGTCTACAAAAGCCATTAAGAGCATGGGTAGATGGTGCCAAGATGTTTAAAAAGGTTTCTGATTTTCAGGTAGAGTTCATGTTACACAGCAGTTGAGCAGATAGAACATAAAATGTGTGTGCAAAATTGCAAACCTGAGAGCTGTCTAGTATATTATCTTTGTAGCAACTGTATAGTCTGTCCTAAAGTTCTTTATAAATAATTGTCTCATAGTTTTAAGTTCTGTAATGTGACCGTTTGTGGCAGTTGCCAGAGAGTTTGGTGGCAGTAATTTAGCTTTTCAGCACAACTGCTTGGAGCACATGGTTGGCTTAGGCAGTAGTTAGTGAATAGATTAGTTCTGTAGACCCTGTATGTTTTCATGCTTGGAATGATGATTTCCTTACTGTGCATGTTTTAGAAATTTAGTTTTCCCACTTCTTTTCTACTCAAAAGTAATAGTAGAAACTTTATATAATGATGTGATCAGTTCTCCATTTTTAAATCAAGTTAATGGAGAGCTAGGGAGAAAGCTGCAGTGACATGTGATGCTGCTGTGGAGGTAACCCTTCAACTCCAGAGCTTGGAGCTCTGCCTGGGGATGGATGTTGAGTCAATGGAGAGCTTATGGGTTAGGATTGAAGAGCAGACTCCTCTGGGTAACATTGTGGTGAGTGTCTGCTGTGGGATCCCTGACAAGAAAAAGGAAGTGGAGGTGGCCTTTAAACAGCTGAAAAAAACTTCATGTATGCAGTCTTTGGCCCTCATGGGGAAATTCAACCTCTCCAATATCTGCTGGAAGAGTAACACAGCAGTTCATAACAATCCAGGCAGCATCCATGACAATTTCTTGACACAAGTGGTAAAGGACCTAATGAGGAGAGGCTCTCTGCTGAACCTCATACATGCCAACAAGGAGAAGCTGGCTGGGGATGTGAGGGTTGAAGGCAGCCTTGGCTATAATGACCCTAAGATGGTGGAGTTCAAAATCCTGAGGGCAAGAAGGGGGTCAGAAGGCAAGATTGGATTGGACTTCAGGAGAACAGTCTTTGGTCTCTGCAAGAATGTGCTTGTAGGGTCCCATTGGATAAGGCCTGGGGGGAAGAGGGCCCCAAGAAAGCTGGTTACCTGGTATTCAGAAATCACCCCTCAGTGCTCAAGAGTGCTCACAGCAGAAGGTCGGATAGATACTTCTGCAAACCATACCTGGATGAGCAAGATGCTCCTGGCAAAATTGAAACAGAAAAAGAGGGATTGAGAGCAGCCCTGCAGAGCAGTACTTGGGGTACTGGTGGACGAAAGGGTGGACACAAACCAGCAATGTGTGCATACATCCCAGAAAGCCAGCTGTGTCCTGGGCCACATCAAAAGAAACGTGGCTAGCAGGGTGAGGGGTTTGATTCTGCCTCTTTAGCTCACTGTGGTGAGACTCTGCCCAAAGTACTGCATCCAGCTCTAGGGTTCTCAGCACAGCAAACACATGGACCTGGTGGAGCATATTCAGGGAAGGGTGACAAAAATTATCAGAAGCATTTTTATGAGGAAAGGCTGAGTGAGTTGGAGTTGTTCAGCCTGGAAGAGAGGGGTCTAGGGAGACCTTATTGTGACTTGTCAGTACTTTAAAGGGAGCCTGTAGATAGAAGGAAGAAAGTTTTTTATGGTGAGGGTGATGAAACCCTGAAACAGGATGCTGTGATAGCTGCCCCATCCCTGGAAACATCAAGATCAGGTTGGATAAGCCTTCAAGTACCTGCTCATTGCAGGGGATTGGACTAGATGAGCTTTAACAGTCCCTTCTGGCCCCAACTGTTCTATGGTTGTATGAGGTACACAGAAGGAGGAGATGGGTTATCTGTCAGGAATACAGGGAACACCATCTGAAATACAGTTAGGAAAGTCAAACCCCAAACTGGGATAAAATCTAGTGAGAGGTGACAAAGGCAACCAGAAGAGCTTCTTTAAGTAAATAAGTGACAAAAGGAAGACTTGGGAAAATGTTTGCCCACTGCTGAGGCAAAAGCCCTGTTTACAGGACATGTAATAATAATTTTTTGATTCTCACTGTTGGTTTTCACAAAAGGGCCAGTCCATTGTCTCTGTGTGATGTGTACTGCCTACATTAACAATTACTCTGATGACCTGAAGCAGAGGAGATGATGTTTCAGGCCTGTTAGTTCTGTACGGAACTTGCTGACACTTCTTGACCTTTGTTCTTCACCCACTGAGTGCAATAAGGATATCTTCTTTCTGGCAATGCTTACTGTGTCCCTTCTGTGCAAACCTGATACCGCTCCTTCTGACTTGGTATGGGCTTTGAAAAGAGTAAAATTGTCCATTCAGTACAGAACATAACTTTTAGACTGTACTTGATGTGAGGTCATTCTATGTGAGTCACTTTTAATGTTCATGGCTTGCACTTGTCTTTTAAATAGTGTTTAATAATTTGCTAAAGATAATTGAATTAGGACAAAGTGGCAGGGCTCAGAAGCCTTTGATGCTGTTGAGGCCATCAGTCAGGTTGTAATCTTCTTGGTGTTATTGCCCTCATTAGCCCTAAAAGTGACTCTGCCCCCATACCTCTTGAAATCTACACAACTCTACCGTTTAGTGACCATGTAAGGGAATTTATTTTTTTTTTACTTGAAAGCTTGGGTCAGCCTGGAGTGTCAGATGAAGGCATGGTCCCCCTTGGACAACAGATCCCTCCTCTTGTTCATCCTTCACACTTTGAAGTAGTAGGATTGATTACTTTCTTGAGTTGCTTTTAAATCAACAACTGATTTCTTCAAGATGTTAGCATATGTAGGTTAAAATCACCGGTCTTTTTTTTTTTTAATACCGAGTTTTAGCAATAAACAGTATCTCAACTGCCCTTTGCAAGTCTTTCTTTTTAATTTTATAAGTTGTGAACAGTCCCTACAAAATTCAAGATGGATTCAAAATTTTCTGTTTGTGGTTAGGTAGAACAGCTAGGTTGAATCTTGCATGTCTTCGTAGTAGGATTTTGATTTTAGTGTATACAAAGCATGAAATAAGACTATTTCAGTATCAGAGGACACTAGCAGTTGCTGAAAGCATTGATATTAGGTAAGAAAATGAATTGAGATTTTCTTGAGATACTATCTGCTTTTTTTCTTAAACTAATGCTCACCAAGAGAAAAATTAATAAAAATCTTTTGGAGTTTAGAATGTCATTGTTCTGTGCTGTAGAAAATTTGCTGCACATCTGATATACAACGTTTTCAGTGGTTGCATTCAGAAGACGTTTTGCTGTTGTCTTAAAATAAAATTCACTTAGTCATATATTACAGTGTCTAATTAATCTTAATTTATGTTGGCCTGAAGCATGAATTTTGAGCTAGAAAATTTTGGCAACTCTGGGGATTAGAAATGGGCTGGCAACTTCTTTGGCAGGGCTCTCCTGCTGAAGGAGGACCAGCAAGCTGAACAGAAGTATCTTGCTGCAAGATGTGGTCTCTGAGGGGCAGCATGGACTGTCCTGGCCCAGTGCTCAGCTAGAACTGTTTCACACCTGTGTGAAACTTCTCGGAAGTTTGATGGAAAATTTTTATTGCCAGGTTACGGTAAGTGGGCATAGGCTGTAAAATGTGGTGCCATGAAAATTGCTTTGGGTTTGAAATTGCTCCTGCTGGCATGGGGGTGGCTAAGCTCACAGAAACTTCTTTCCTTTTAAGTACTTTTTATCAGTGATGCAAACTTACTGGATTTAATTAAGTCAAACAATTACATAGTTTTTTTACTAATTAACCTTCACAATCCATGTGCTTGTTTTTCAGTAAACCTGATATGTCTCGCTTGAGGCTGGCTGCAGGGAATGCTATTGTGAAGTTGGCACAAGAACCTTGTTACCACGAAATCATCACCTTAGAACAATACCAGCTGTGTGCACTAGCCATAAATGTAAGGAAATTTGTTGAGAGTTGTAGGTTATCAGCAGATGTATGAGTATATAGTTGTTTGTTCTGTATGTTTTGTATATTTCTGCGAATCTGGTTTTATAGAAAATATTCAGCCTTGGCATGAAATTATTTCTCCATTGCATAATCCTGAAAACTCATTTTGGGATGAGAATTATATGTGTAGTACTGGGCTGTCCATTGGGGGAATACTAACTTAGAGTAGTCAAATGTTAGAATACTGATAAACTAAGAAATGCACTATGTATTTAAGTAATACCACAGCTGCATTGTAACATTACTAGAAGTTAAAATGTGATGATGTAAAGTATGTTGAACTGTGGTCAAAACAGTGACCTTGGTTTCTCAGTACTTGGGTAGAATATATTTGCAATGCAGAGGTCTGCAAAAATAATTAGCATCCTTCAAATATTAGAAGAAATAGGGGAGATATTCCTTAGCAGATGCCAGAATTTTCATCCTTAACTTCTGCCTGTGAACCCATAGTAAGGAAATAACTTTCAAATTGTAAGTAGAGATGTAGGGACCCTCTCTATTTCTGGCTTGTAGACTTAGCAAATTGTACAGAAATTGATTCATATCCCAAGAGTAAGGTGGTCATGAAGGGACTTCTGTTGGTGTTTTTTGTGTAGCTGCTGGTATTCTGACTTTCCAGAAGTCGAGAATTCCTCTGGAAGGAATCCTGTCCAGAAGATACCTGCAGTAATAATGATAGGCCACTTTATACTTTAATTCCTGTGTCCAGCTAAAGTTTAAAAACTGTGACCCATTTTAAATGTCAGAAGACTTTAAATTGGCATTTAATGTTAGAAAATACAGAGTATGGTTCCTATGTGGATATTGTTTACTTTCATACAGAGTGTCTTATTTAGTTTCTAAAGTTGCTTGGAGCTGGTTGCAGTTAGGCTAGAAAAATCATTCCTGTACCAGAGTAAGACAGTCCCTATTAGACTTATATATTGTTTTAACTATGTTTATGTGGACTTTGAGCTTCTGTGTTCCTATGGAAAGGAGCCCTTACTCTGTTCCCAAATGCTATGAAAAACAAGAGAAATGGAACAAAGCTTTAAACTACTTAAGCAGATGAAATCTAGCAAAACTACAGCAGGATTTCAGTAGTAATGACTGAAAGTCTTTATACCCAAAGCAAATACTTTTCAGCTTTCCTATTCCAAAACTGAGTAGAAATGTTAGTTTTGTCTCAAAACGAGTTAGAAAGATTTTTAAAGTTCAGAACAAAATTAGTCAAGAGAAAAATAGGTACTCAATGTAATGACAAGGAAGTTCTGTCTCTGCTCCAGAAAGGATGCTCAAGCTGGATAATGTCATGCCAAACTAGTGTTTGCATGTTCTGTTTTCTTGTGAACCCAGTGATCAAAATCTGTTCATTTCTTCAGGCATTTCCTTCCTGTGGCAGATCTTTCCTTATTGCAAATGTTAGCCTTGTAGTTCCTATCAGAATTTTGCTTCATTGTTTTGATTTTCTTTTTAATACGTTAAGGTGCAGACTCTTTGCTCTTCACTGTCTCTCACTTTTATTGCTTATTTTCCAGCTATAACAGTCTTAACTGTTAGTGGATATTCTAACAGATGTGTTGTCACCTTTTTTGTGTCTAATGCTTGCTTTCCCTGAATTTTCAAAAGGGAATTTTGAGAGATAAGATTCAAATTAGAACATGATAGGGTTCTCAGGATTTATAAACCAGTTAGTATCACATTTTACTGTAGCATTATAACCTACTTTGTACGGGAAGGAACCCATTAAGATCTTCTCACTAAACACTCCTGCTGTGGTCAGAGACATGTTCCACTAGAACAGGTTGCTCAAAGCCCTGGACATCTCCAATGATGGGGTGCTCACAAGTTCTCTGGGCAACCTGTTCCAGTGTCCTGCCACTCTCATGGTAAAATCTTTTCCATATGTCGAATCTCACCTCTTTCAGTTTAAAACCATTGCATCAGAGCTGGATACAGCACTCCTGATGGGGGTCCCATGAAAGCAGAGAAGATGCTGAGGATCCCCTCTCTGACCCTGCTGCTGCAGCCCAGGATGTGGTTGGCTTTCTGGGCTGTGAGCATATGTGGCTGGCTCATGTCCCATTTCTCACACACAACTGACCCCAGTCCTTCCCTGCAGGGCTGCTCTCAATTCCTTCATCCCTCAGCCTGTATGGATACTGAGGATTCCCTGGAGCCAGGTGCAGGACCTTGCACTTGGGGCTCTTAAACCCTCTGATGTTCCCCTGGGCCCAGTCCTCAAGCCTGTCACGGTTCTTCTGGATGGCATCCCTTCCTTTCCTCCAGTGTTACCAACTACACCACTTGGCTTGGTGTTATCCACAGGCTTGCTGAGGGATGTTCTCAACCCTCCTATCTGTGCAATTAACAAAGATGAACAATGCCAGTCCCAGTATTCCCCCCTGAGCGTACCAGTTGTTACTGATCTCCATTTGGACACTGATTTTTTTTTTTTGAGTGCAGTCCTTTGGACATGGCCATCCAGCCTGTTTCTTGTCAGTTGAATAGTCCATAACTGAAACCCATATTGCTTCAATTTAGAGACAACAATGTTGTGTATACATGGGTCACAGCCCTTATAGAAATCCAGGTAGGTGACGTCAACTGCTCATCCCATATCCATTTGCACATTCACTTGATTGTAAAAGGTTAGACCAGTCAGGCCTGATTTGTCCTTTATAAGGCTGTGTTCTGTCTCTAATCCTTTCCCTATGGATATCCGTATGCTTTGTCATCACTTCCAGGAGAATCTGTTCATTTGTAGTATCATTTCTGTCACTTTTCCCTCTTCATTTATTGATATTTCTTTGCCTTTTGTGACTTTCTCAGTTGTTTTCTAGAATTTAGATTGTAAGGTCTGTTAGGTCAGGAATTCTGCCTTTCATTTTCACTGAAGCTCCTAATGGGTTTTGAATACTTAGGAATAACCCTTCTAGATGTTTTTGAGGCCTTCTCCACTTTTCTTTCTCACTGTCAGAGGAGATGCTTAGATGCAGAGTAGCTGTAATAGCTTTAATGAGTTTTTCACTTAAAAGCGGTACTGTATTTTTTTTCTTTTTTTTGAGATTTGGCATAAGCACATACATATCTTAATACTTAGAGTAGTTAGTATTGGAATCCATTTCTTGATGGTAGATACTGATTACTCTAAAAGTTTATTTTTAACACTTTCAAGTCTAGACACAAATCAGATGACATCAAGGCCAACTAGATTTGTCTTATTTAATTCACAGCAAAGGTTTTTAAGTGGGTAGGTCAGAAAACAGATTAAACCATCTTACTTTTTAAAGCCTGCAATGGTTGCACAGGTTCTGCTGTGGTTTTGTGCTGGCACTTTTTTCTTTTTTTCCTCTGATGCTGCCGTTTTTTAATGTGTAATGATTGGAGTGCAGAACACATAATTAAATTTTGTCACTAATTGCTGTATGAAAGTGGCACTGGTAAACAGGGGCTTTATGATGATGAAATGCATGTAGTTTTAGTAATTTTAAAGTAAGTTACACTTGTGTTTGGCCAATCTTATAAGCCTACCAGCAGCTGACTTCTTTGATCTCCAGAACAAATTTTGATGTCAGCAGAGCTTCATATTAAAAGAGAGTGAAAAGTAATTGAGGGTAGTACTTCAGTGTTTAACAAGCTTTAAGGTCAGATTTAAGATCTGATAAACTTTTCTGTTGAAAATGCAGTTCAATTGTATTTAGAATAAATCTTGTAGATTGCATAAGTTTAATTTGTTTAAAAAAATTGAATGGTAGTTTTCTTTGTTAACTCAAGGTGTTGTAATGGATGAATCAGAGCTGTGTCTAAGTGGTACAGGATGTTTTGCAAATGTGTATTTTTTAATGCTTTTAAATAGTGAAATTCTGATGAACTGGCATTAAATTCAGAGATATATATACATAAAAATGGATTAATTTATAGAGTTTGTGTATGCTGTTAGAAATAGCATACCTTAAGTTTTGTCCCCCTTTTTCTTAGTGAACTAGTGTAACTGAGTCTAATTACCAATATTAAAAGATAAAAAAAATTGTAGTCATTCCAATTGGCCATGCTATACCATCAGGCACAACCAACTGTACCTCCCTTGCCCTCTGAGACAAAGATGTTTCCCTGCTGAAACATCAACTGGGCATCAGTTTCTTCTGAGCTTCCTAAAGGCTTTAGACTTTGGTGATACTGAGGAGGAAAAGAGGGCTCTATCTTAGCCTCCTGTGTGGGTGGATTTGCTGTGAGGAGACGAGATGTTGAGCAGATCTCACGGTTTGGGTTTGTGGGCTTGGGTTCCTTTAACTCTGGCTGCAACAGGTGGTTCAGGGTTTCAGTCCACAGAGGGGACAGAAGCACAGAAAGGAGAAAATGGGGCTTGATTGAAAAAAGTTTCTTCTCAACGTCATTTTTGGTGGGGGCAGAGGGAGGATTGTTTTATCTAATGTGTGATCTCTTTTGGTGCCATTTGCAAATTTAGCAGAGCCAGTGTTTCCAGTGGTGAGGTTTGGGCTCTGTGCTTCCAGTCGACTGATAACTGGAAATCCTCTTCAATTCTTTCTGACTTCAAAACTATCATTTGACTAAAATAGCTGCTTTCTCCTGATAACATTTTCTTTTCTTCACATTTACAGATAAATCTTTCCTCATGACCTCTTTTTTTTTTTGGCAGGTTATATGTGCCAAGCTATTTTGGTGACCTTGTTTACCTTAAGCTTTTCTGTATGTTTTCTTCAAAGTTTTTTTACATGTGTTTCTGTTAAGCTTCCTTGTCCTGCGTTAGTAAATGGTTTGTCACGTATTAAATGATATATGTAGGCTATTTTCACACACACCCAAAAAAAAAGGTAAAGTTCATGCCTTTTCTGGGAACACATTGCTTAATAAACTGTAGAACTACAGTTGCTGCCTTCATATTGTTTTACTTTGTGTTGTTTGGCAGCTGTTAGACAGAGATAATTCTCTTCCAGTTGTAGTCCATAGGTTTCCACACTAATGGAAATGCTTGTTACTCTCTTCAGTGTTTCACCTTATCTGGTAATTCTGTTGATTTTTTTTTCCAGTTTTTAATATTAATGTCTTGATGAAAATGTGTGAAATCTTAGCAGTAAAGTCAACATGGTGGTGGTTACTGGTGGCTAAAATGTTTTTGTGTAGGTCTTTGACTTTGGCTTTACAAAACAAGTGACACAACTGTAAACAATTTCAGTAACTCCATGCCTTAGTACTATGCTAAATTAGGTCTTGGGTCCTGAGTGTGATATTTCCTGCACAATTTTTGAACCTTAGCTCTTCTTCTGAGCTTAAAGTAAGCTTCAGCTAATTAATTCAATTAAATTGCTCTGAACTGGCATTAAAAAAAATTCTTGCAATTCCTGTTTCAGTGGCTTCAAGGTCTAATTGATTTCACAATATTTACCTGAGTTTGACATGCTTTATTTTACAGTTTATATTGCTTTAAGAAAAGTTTACTGTTATATTTTTTGGTTTTGCCTTTTTTTTTTTTTTTTAATAGGATGAATGTTACCAAGTGAGACAAATATTTGCTCAGAAACTTCACAAAGGCCTTTCTAGACTACGGCTGCCACTAGAATATATGGCTATTTGTGCACTGTGTGCAAAAGATCCCGTGAAAGAGAGAAGAGCTCACGCTAGGCAGTGCCTTGTGAAGAACATAAATGTCAGAAGGGAATATCTGAAGCAACATGCAGCAGTTAGTGGTAAGAGAATAGAAGTCACTTTATGCTACAAGTGCTGTAGTTCAAATATACATGTGGGTAGACTGAAAACATTGATAGCTGTCTGCTTTATGTACAAGAACCATTGTAAATTTGATTTGGAGGTTTGAAAACTGAAAATTTTCAGGCTTTCTGGTTTTCTTTTGTCCAGATTTTCTTTTGATTTTTTTTTTAACAGGCTCTGCCGAGGTCTTTGAGTATTGTTAAATACTGTGCAGATGCTTATGCCTAAATATATTGGAAGTGAAGTAATTTTCAAAGGCAATTATGTGTACTGCTTGAACTTAATAACATTAATAATGTTCTAAGTGAAGTGACAGTGATTAATTTTATTTCAGCAATTACTAATAAGTAATTTTAATACATAAATGCTGTAATAAATAGACTGTCTTTGCACCACTGTATTGAGGAGCATCTTGTAGTATTCCTGCAGAGGGCTATATTTGTTGGCACTTCAGGATGAGTTTATGCAAGTCTTCCTTCTCAGCGCCAGCAGTCTGATCATGGGAATGCTATGGGAGTCACTATGGACTCACGTCAGCTATTGTTCTTGTATTCAATCAGTCCTTTTGACTTAAAGCTACACACATACAGTATTACAATGCTGGTACAGGGTCGTAGGAAAAAGTAGACCTTTATGAAGAGCTATAGCATTTTTGAATAAGAGGTTTTGAAAGTTTTATTTCATTGAAAGATTACTGATGGTTTGAACTTTGTGAAGGGGATTTTTTCATCCTTGTAGCCTAAACCAGCCAGACCTGTTTCATGAATCTGATCTCAGAGATGCTGTCAGATAACTGACTTCCTTCTTTATATATGCTGTGTCAGTCTTTCTCAGTCCCCTTAGACTCTGATCAGAGAATAAGTCTGCTGCCAAATCCTTTTGTGTATCATTAATTAGAGTTAAAGAAAAAAGTGGTACCTTTCTCCCATTCAATAACATGTAAAAAAGAATAAAATAATTGAACAAATACCTCTAAGTCATTTTAAGACTATTCCTCTTCAACGTTGAAAACTCTTTTTAGTTATGTAGACAGAAAATATAAGAATTCTCGTATGATTTAAACAGATGCTGCCAAGTTGCTATCAGAAATCTGTGGAAGCAATTAGGAGGAACCTAGGTGTGTGTGATTTTCTTTATCCAGTAGTACCTCAAAGTGGACCTGATAAAGTCTATTCTTGCTGAAATAATTGAGTGATGCCTTTGACTTGACATACGCAATAATGCATGGGGAGTCTGGATTAAATACAGATTGCAGGATTTTTTGAGGATTACAATCTTAACTTCATGCCCTTCAGATTTACCAGTCTGAGCTTTCAGCGAATAAAATGTCTTGAACTGTTTGTATCCTAAAACATCCATATTGCAGCAGTTCAGCCAAAGCTCAGCTCTGGAAATAACACGATATTTAAATGTGTCTCCCTCTGCCACTCTCCCTGCTGACCGTCAGTGCAGTGACTCAGGGTGGCAATGATGGTAGTATCTCCTCTGGAAATCTGCATCTCTTATTATTCCAGCTATTTGTCTGAATCTATAAATGTATGATTTTGTCATACATTTTGTCTCAAAAACTTAATATAGGTGAAGGGGATACCTGTTTGATATTTTGGAGGCATTTCAGCTTTTGTTGAAAATATGGTAAATTTCTGTTTACCCTGCCTGAGGAAAACTTTCTAAGGACTGGTACCAGACAGTAAAACGCTTCTTTTTTCCACACTGACTTTTTATAGGCTGGCAGGAATTATTCTCAGCCGTCTTAAATTCTCTAGATGCTATTCAGAGTGGAAGCCAATCAAGAAGAGACTTATTTTGATTGTGTATCTGTTACTAGTTTCATCTGTGTAGAGCTATGCCCTGCATAGAAATCTTTATGTTCTCATGATGGGCTTTTACTTGAAAGTCAATAAGCAGAAAGATTACAAGAGAAAGATTTTTTTTTTTTTTAATAAGTTTTCTTCCTAAAAGTTCATAAATGACTCTTGTGAAGGGTTTTGGCACATTTTAATTTTATGTACTGGTAAGAAAGCCACCCTACCTTTCAGGTAGTGTTTTCTTTCATTAGAGATAAAAGTTCTAATTTTTTCCTATTTTTTCCTATGGTTTTTTTTTGTCATGACAGTGGTTTAATACAATATGTATCAATATTTGTTCTTTTCCTGTTTTGTCTGGAACTAGCTCATTTTATTTTCCTGACCCAGTTGGAATTATTGTTATAGTTATATGAGAAATTGTCCAAGGCAGGAAGTTACTAAAAAACTGAGTTTATGAGCTCTTGATGAGCATTCTATTGAAGCTGCTAATTAGTACAAATAATAGTGGGTTGGTTTGTCTGGGGCATGTCTAAGGCAAGCCAATTTTGCTCATGTTCTGAAGTTGTAATTAAATTTTTTCCTCCCTGCCACATTTATTTTTATTGTTTAGTAATGTGAACAGCTGCTGGACAGTGCTTGAAAAGAAGTAAAGGATGTTTTTAAAGTTAATAGTGCAGTGTCAATTGAAACAGTAAAACTGCTTTGCAATGTACACTGGATTTCAATTACATAAATATGGCTTGAAATAGGAAGACATTGGGTGATTTTATACGTTATATATATTTTGTGTAGACTGTGCATTACCCCTATTTATATTGACTTCTAAGAAAGGGATATGTTAAGACTTGATGTACACATGACAATTATTTTGTTAGTTTTGTAAAACCTACAATAATGGTGTATTTTGATGTGCACAATATTTGTCACACACATGAATACGTGCATCGGAGGTGAAACTGCTAGTGTTCTAATGTATTTTTAAATAGTTTTCAAATATTATTAGTGTATATAATGATTTACAGATGTTTGAACTTACTCATAACTGAATATGGGGTAGGTAAAAGTTTACTGAAAGAAGGTTTTGCAGACTTGGTCCAGCACTTACTAGTGCAAAATGTGAGTTTTCAAAAGAAGAGCTGGGAATTTCCTTCTTCCCTTCACGTGTACATTCAAGTCATGTCACTACTATGGTATTTCATTTGCTGCAGGCACTAAAGATCTGATGTGTGTGCAATATACATGGAATTCCAGGATGCCTTCCTTTAACCATTGTCTTGCTTGTTGCAGAGGGTACAGGTTTAGTAACTTAGGTGTGCTGTGTGTCCTCCGGCTTCACTCAGGTATCAGGCTAAAGAAAGCAGTGTGGATGTTTGCTGAAAAATGTTTTTTGCTTTTGGTGTATAACTTGTCCATCTGTTGTGCTTGCCCCTTGGGAGATGATCTCTGAGGTACTGGAGTTCACGCTGCCTGGTGTTGGTTGGGTCAGGGAATTTGTCACCTTACAGGAAATGTATTTTAGTAATCATGACTCTGAGAGGGCCATTGGCAACAACCCTCACTTTTTGAATCCCCAAGGGAAATAGTCCTTTGGACTGTCATGACTTTCTTGCAGTCCTGTTTAGGATTCCAAAAGTCTCAGAGAATTCTAGAAAAACTTTTGAATGCTTTGAATGTCACAGTAGAGTTGACGGGCTCTGTTTAGGTGGGACTGAGCCTTTCAAACTCAGTGCACTACTACTTTGCTACAGCTTTCATGTGACCTTCCACTTCTCTTGAAACAGATATTGTGGCAATTTGACAGCAAAATGCCTGCAGAAAGCCTTTGTTTGTTCTCTTGACAGCAAGGCTGTACACTGCAATGTCCAAAGAAATAGTAGAAGCTTATCCTGCTGTTGTGCTGGTCTCATATCTTGCAGTCAGCGTGGATTAGAAGTGAGGATCCATCTTCACTTCTAATTTTCAAAGTCCTTCAGAATACAGGCTTTGAACTGAGTGAAGGATTGGGAGTAGGAGGTGATTGTAGTTGTATCTCAAGGTAGCTAGAAAACAAGCAGCCTCGAGTGAGAGATACTTAAAATCTTAATTGTTGCATGCATGAAACCTGCACATCAGCCATGAAATGGAGCATCATAGGCCCACATACCTTAATGTATGCTGACCTCAAAATTTGCCTCTTTGGTAGAAAAGCATACTTCTTGGTATGTAATTTTTGATGCATCTTTTTTCTGCTTTTTCAGAGAAACTGTTGTCACTTCTACCAGAGTATGTTGTTCCTTATACTATCCATCTTCTAGCTCATGACCCAGATTATGTCAAAGTCCAGGACATTGAGCAACTCAAGGACATTAAAGAGTAAGACCATTTTTAAAATGTTATTTCTGACTTTATTCTAAGTGAAATTTTAATTCATTGTGGTACCCTGTTACACAGTCCAGTGTGCATAATGATGCCAGTTACTACTGTAAAATATTGAGAGAAATAATACAGATGCTTTTTTAGTGCTCTGTGATATTTTATAAAGGAACCATTCACCTTCTGCTCATCTTCATTTAATTTTTCCAAAAGAATTGTTTGTAAATTCATAATACTAGTTAAAGCTGAACTAAATCATGTTCTCCAATGTGCTTTTTAAAGGAATTTCTTTTGTGCTTTGATTCATGTGGGATACTGCATTTCTCCTTTAGGTGCCTGTGGTTCATACTGGAAATATTAATGGCTAAAAATGAAAACAACAGTCATGCATTTATCAGAAAAATGGTAGAAAATATCAAACAGACTAAGGATGCTCAAGGACCAGATGATCAAAAAATGAATGAAGTAGGTGATACTTTTTGAGTGGGAATTGCATTTAATTCTGGCCTCCTAATGGAAAGGAGTTGCTTTTTGTTTATACACCAGCTTCAAATTGTCTTTCAATAGAATTGTATGTATGAAAGGATATTTGATGTACTGTAGTGTTTATATTTATTGTAGTTTACATAGCAGTTGTTTTCCCATGCTTCAGTAATTCTTGCACATTTGCATGGGAGTCATAACTTTAAATAGATACAAACTATAAAATTTACTGTTTAAATAATCCACTAAAGTGCTTTTTAGTATTTCTTTTCTAAAGTGCAAGAGTAAACTTAATAGAGGAAGAAAAATACATTAGAAATCTCTGGTGTGGATTGTGTAGTGATGTATCAAACCTTTCTTTGTGGTTTTAGCATAACATCATATCCAGATTTGTCCCTTTTCTGCTTTTCCCACAGAGATGTGTTTTGGGGAGTGGGAGAGTGGGATGTGTGCGCTAGTTTGATTAATTCTGTCTTAGAAACTGTGGCAAGCACAACTCTTAAGTGTAGAAAGACCATGAAAACCATCTGTCTTCAACTGTTAAACTTAAAATGCTTTTGCTTGTACCATCTGTATTTCAGTATCCTGAGAGACACTGTTTAAGATGAAGGCTAGTGTTAAATGTTTAAGTTGATTGCTTTTAAACTGATTTCTTGTGGTCCTGTGCACAAAAGATACACTGTTTGTCAAGATTTTCAACGAATTTCTAAAGTGTTGTTTTTTAAAATTTTATTATTTACAGAAACTATATACAGTCTGTGATGTAGCAATGAATATCATTATGTCAAAGAGTACAACATACAGTTTGGAATCCCCTAAAGACCCTGTACTTCCAGCCAGATATTTTACTCAACCAGACAAGGTATACTTTGGCATTTAATTTTTCTTGAATAAGTCTGTTTGAATATTTGCTAGTTGTAAATCAGGGTTGTTTTTCTTAAATACTTCTTGTAACTTCAGACTTCTCACTTTTATATTGTAGTTGAAAATGCATGTATATATTTTCATAAATATATTATATATCTGTGCACACACCAATTTCTTTTCCTCCCTACTCCCCCTATTACTGTTCTAGTTTAAAAATTCAAAGGCACAAATGATGTAAATGAAATCTTTCAGTGCAATCTCCAGAATGTATCTATATCTATCTCTCGTTCACTGATTTTTGTTGTAATTCCCCCCACCCCCTTTTTTTACAGAATTTCAGTAACACCAAAAATTATCTTCCTCCGGAAATGAAGTCTTTTTTCACCCCTGGCAAGGTAGGTATGGTGTGAAGGGTTGGGATTTGGTTTCGGTTCTGGTTTGTCTTTGTTTTTGGAGTGACAGTTTTGTTTGCTTTGTGGTTTGATGGTTTTTTGTTTGGTTGGGGTTTTTTTGTTTGGTTGGTTTTTTTAAAGAAAACTATAATGTAATTAATGAAACACTATGTTTAAGAGAACAGATTGTTTCTAGGTATAGAAAAAGAGATGGGTAAAGGGAAAGCTGCTGTCTATGCTGGGTGGTGGCAACAATAGGCAAAGCCTGTTGTCTTTAAAAGCAGAGAGTCCAAAAACACCCCAATACAGCCCATAGTATTTGTCAAGTTCACAAAATGGTTAACCTTTTTAGACTGCAGAAGACTACAGTGTTGCATACAAAGTGGCAACTATAGAAAACTCTAACAGAAATGATTTTAAAAAATCATTCAATCATTAATCTTTATATCAAATCCTTTTATCAGATAGTAATTAAGTTCTGGCAAAGCTGAATACCATTTTCCAGTACCTTACAAAATAACTGACTGTTGTACAGTTTTATTAATTTGTCCTTTTAGAATATGCATTTTATTGAATGGCAATGTTCTTTCTTCACCAAAACTAAATCCAGGTACTCTTTAGAATAAAATTAAAATCTGGTAAAGGAAGTGACAGACTGTGATTTTCATCTAGATTGATGCATCCTGTTCTAGATGACAAAGAACATTAATTTGTTACCTTGTGAAAGAAAGAAATTGCAGCATCTTCCTTACCCTTAACTTTGCTAATGAAGCATTAACTGTCAGCTAGTAACTTAATAATAAAGGAGAAATGCAAGCTAGGAAAAGAAGCAGATTTCTCTTTGAGAAATTGGAAGTCAACACTTACGGATTAGAATAGATCATCATTAAAATTCTTTTAAATCCTAAGTTAACTTTTATATTATTTTAAATTTCTAATGCGGGGTACTCTAGCTCTTCCTGTGTTGTTTTGAAACTTTGTAACAAACAGGAGAGGTGTATTTGACCATCAGAATTTCCAGTTTCTTCACTATCACAAGAGGAACATGAAATGAAAGTTGGTCTGGGGAGTCTTATTTTTGCAAGTGGAAGACTGGCTTGGGTGGATGTTAGTGGAGTGGATATAAGCAGGGAGGGCTGGCAGGCTTTGAGTGTAGATTCTGTGCTGTTTGTGCTCTTAGTCCCTCCTTAACAGGCAGTCCAGTTCAGTGTGAATTTGAAAATCTCTTTGCTTTCGAGCTCTTTCAGCATACACTGATTAACATTCAGCTCTAAACTAATAGATGTAAATTGTTAAGCTGGATTTAGTTCTCCAAGGTTTATTTTTGGAAAGCATGTGCTATTTTTTTTTTTGTGCTCAATGCAGAATGAATCTTTGTAAGTATAAAATTCCCTCTGGCTATAAAAGTATAAGCAGAACCATATTCCATGGTCCATAGCTCTGAGAAAGAAACACCCAAGGCTGATATGATATGCATGTTGAACTTTTTGTAGCTGTCACAAACTGCACACATAGCTAGAATCTAATATTGAAGGCAAAGATGGATAATGAGAAATGCAGGGAATGGTCCTTAATTCAACATTTTTATACATGGGTGTTTGGCATTCTCTTTAGGAGTAATTGAACACTTTCAACTCTCTCAAAAGTTAGTATGAGCTGGAGGCGTTCAGCAGGTCTGAAAGATAATCCAGTTAAATTAATAACCTGAAGCTCACCAGTGTCTGGAAATTGTGACACTTATTAAAAGCCTAACATCTGTGCAAGAAGTATCAGAATCTTCTCCACAGTATTTGGCTTTTAGGATTCTCATTTATTCCCAGTTGAATATTCCCAGTTGAAACTAATGTGGTTGCCAGTTTAATATCTCCTTTGCTCAAAGGGTCGTCCTGCTGCTATTTCTGCTTTGCTGGGCCAGGTGCTTATCTGATGCAAATGGGGGAGCTGGTTCAGGTAGATAAATCAGCAGAAAGCCAATGGCACACAAAGTGATGCAGTGCCTGACTGCACAGTCCAGTGAGCACACAGCACTACCAATGAGAAGAGGACAGAACCTCAGGCTAGAGAGAAGAATACCAGCTTTGGTAGCAGCTAGTTATTTGATTGCAGCTCCCTCAGCTTCCTTCTGGTGTCTGTTGTAGCCTTCATACAAAAATGTTTATCACTTTGTGTTAGAATTAACATAATGATTGCAGAAAGTGAAATCTCTAAATATTTTAAGCATAGTACATGTTAACAATATCTGAACGTGTAGCTTAAAATAAAGGAAATATATTTTTGGTTTCAGCCCAAAGCAGCCAATGTTCTTGGAGCAGTTAATAAGCCTCTTTCGTCAGCAGGCAAGCAGTCTCAATCCAAATCTTCACGAATGGAAACTGTAAGCAATGCCAGCAGCAGTTCAAATCCAAGCTCTCCAGGAAGGATCAAAGGGAGGTTGGTAGACAACAAAGGATCTTTGATATTTCAAATATTTGTAATGGTAACTTTGAATACTTCTATAATGTTTTCTAAGTAAGAGACAGAATTCTTTTATCTTACATTGAAGTAAAATTACAGTACCACATTGGTATAACTGAAACCATGAATTTGACTTTCTAACTCCAGAAGTAAACTTTCTATAAAAAAAGAAAAAAAAAACTAAAACAAACAAATCCCAGAACCAAATTACATCCAGAATTGGCTGAAGGAGGAAAGGAAAGCCTCATATTATTTTAATTTTTTTGAGGGCAGGGTTAGGGGGGGTGCATTTTAGGTAGATAGATATTATCGCCCCCTCCACATATAAATGTTCACGTGTGTGTGTATACACACAGCTGCAATCCCTGGGAACCTGCTTGTAATGCTACAAACACATCCCACACAGGGAGAACTGGTAGGCTATTGTGGTGGTCCTGCATGACGTCCTCCTAAATCCTGCACTTTGCTGGACTTTGCAGACAAATATTTTTGGATTTTAGATTAGTTTTGTGATGAAGAGGTGAGAGTACTGTAATGCTACATAAGTCATCTTCCAGTTACCCATCTTTAAAAGTACAGCTTATTTTGTGTCAGTTTTGTAGGTTATTCATCAGTTACTCTATCTTATGTTTATTTTTTTTCACTGAAAGTCACACTGTCATTTGTTTTGTTTTTTTTCACTGACAGTGAGAGATTGTGTAGCCTCCACTATTTGTATTCTTTCTGTTGTTCCACATTCTTTGAAGACTGTTAGGAAATGTTATATTCGAATTTAAAACTTCTCATTTGATACTTCTGTGACTATTCAATATATAATACTAATTTAAAATGTAGTGCAGTGTTTTATGAGAAAAAATTTCTCCACTAGAAAGTCTGCAGAAAGGCTTATTTCTTACTAGTCATGCAGGTTCACATGCTGCACTCTATTACTGGCTAATGACGGGTGGACTCCAGATTCTTCTCTATGTCCAGCAAAACAAATCTGAGATCAAATTTTAAAAAATGCTGCACTCACAGCCTAACATGTTCTGTCATCTTCATGATCTTTCCAATTCACTTAAGCTAAAGGGATTAGTGTTTTGGGTGGAGATGCCAAAGACGAAGGGAAGAGATGGGAAAGATTCAGGATGCACGATATTTCCAGTTCAGTCTGTCTGAGTACATACAGGCAGATTTGCATCTTTTGAGAGGATGTATAAGACTTAAGCTTCCCATTACATCACAGTTAATACTGATTGTACACCTGTAGAAGTGAGAACATCTTTCACTCAGTACCTGGGCCAGGGAGTTGAGTTTGTGTGTTTGAATACCACTTTTCATTTTGACACATAGCGTATTTCTTTTCATTAAAAAACGTGCACTGGTATTTTAAAATGTTGCTTCTGCAGATGAAATAAATGAGTTGTGTATTGGCTTTTGTGCATGACCTTTTATCTGTGGGTCTCAGTGTTTTACATGTGCACAAGGCATTGTTGTCCACATTTACGTTTGTAGAAACTGAAATAAAAATGAAATTGCTGCTACAAAAAGCAGAGGGAAATTTGAATTGCTGTTTTAGTGGCTAAACCTCACCCTAGAAAGGTGTGCGTGCATTGGCTGGTCGGTCTGTGGAAATTTTTGTGGCTATAGGAAAGTAGGCAATTGCATGCAAACACAGATCTCTTGGAACTCACACTCTTCTGTTTTAAAAGGCTGCTTATCTTTCCCAGTGAAAAAAGAAAATTGAATGTGGTTTATGTTCCAAACATTTGTCTTGAGACTTAGATGATGTTGCTTGTGGTACTTGGTATCTATAGTACCCACAGTGAAAAGTTCCTTCTGCCTAATTGCTCCTGGTTTTTTAATAGATTTTTTTTTGAAGATTGTTGTCCTTAGTTTGTTTTTTTTTTTAATGATTGCCCAACGAATTATAATAATGAGGGAAATATATATTTTTTCTTCCTAGACTTGACAGTACTGAAATGGACCACAGTGAAAATGAAGAATTCACACTGGCTTCACCCTTACCAGGAAAGAAAACTGACAAAAGGGACGACTCTGATCTTGTAAGGGTGAGCTGTTAAAAATGAATGTGATGATACTTGAATCATTCAAAAAATATGGTGAAATGTGAAACTGAGCTGATATTTTAAACTACTGGAAAGTGTGCTTAGAGTTGGATATGAAAATACAATTTAAAAAAAAAGGTTCTGTTTCTCATAGAATCATATAGGTTGCAGAAGACCTTTAAAGGCCATCAAGTCCAGCCATTAACTCAGAAGAGTGAAGTCCACCATGTAATAATGTCCCTGAGGTTACTGAGGCTTTGGAGAGTTGGAGTTTCCTTACTAATTCTTAACAGTGGAGATATAGCTATATATCTATCTATATATAGATAGATATACATATATACACATATATGTATATATGTAGTTCAGTAATAAGAAAGATTCCTAATGAGGATGCAAAATATTATTTGTACTCTCACTCAGATTAGTGCTTTAATATATAAAATAAGTTGTAAGCAGGCTAAATATTATCTTAAGCAGTATTTATACCTGTATCAGAATAGAGAAAAATAAACCACTGAAGAAAATATTATTGTTTTGTAGTTCTAAAAGCAGGTCAAGTAAAATAATAGGAATTTCCCATACCACTAGTAAATTTCACTTCTTTGTGCCTTAATAGCAGTTGACAGTCTGTACATTTTGTAGTATTTGGGATATGCATGAGAAAGTAATAAGATCAGATTTGCTAGAATTGGATTTTCTAGACTGCATTAAAGATGTCGTGTATCTGATGTCACCACTGCTTTATTTCTTTTTACTGTCTCTGACCTTTCTCTTTTCTCTCATTATGTCATTCTAGTGCATTTTTCTAGGTTGCTTGGGACATAAGCCACTCACTAGTAAAAATTACTGAATTTTTGCTTGTCTTGAAGTATAAATAACTTACAAATACCTTACACTGTGGGAAAAGCAAACCAGTTTATAACTAATTAAATAAGAGAAATCTGGAATCTCTTGTCGAAAAAAGCCCAAAACACTTCTGTAAACCTTAAAGTCTGAGAGTCCAGACAGCTCCTGGCATGCAATTCATGTTTAGGAACATTAGCTTGAACTGGTAACTACTTAGAAAGCTCAGTGATAAAGCAAATACAGGTCAATGTCGAGTACTTTTGAGATCATCATTCCACTTTGAATCTGTGAGTGAGTTGCTCAAGGTCATGGATTCAGGACTCATTTTTGGTTTTTTGGAGATGGGGAGCAAATTACAGCAAGCATTAACTGAGAAGCAGGATTTTGTTGATGTTAGAGGGAAGGGCTGCCATCCAGAGGAATCTTGACAGGCTTGAGGACTGGGCCCAGGAGAACATCAGGAGGTTCAAGAACCCAAGTGCAAGGTCCTGCACCTGGCTCCAGGCAATCCTCAGTATCCATACAGGCTGAGGGATGAAGGGATTGAGAGCAGCAGAGAAGGACTGGGGTCACTTGTGTGTGAGAAACGGGACATGAGCCAGCCACATATGCTCACAGCCCAGAAAGGCAGCTGTGTCCTGGGCTGATCAAAAGGAGAGTGGCCAGCAGGGGCAGGGAGGGGATTCTTGATGTCTCCTCTGCTCTCTTGGGACCCTCATCTGGAATGCTGTGTCCAGCTCTAGGTCCCCATTAGAAGACAGACATGGAGCTGTTAGAACAGATCCAGAGAGAGGCCACGAGAATGATCAGAGGGCTGGAACACCTCTGCTAAGAGAAAAGGCTGGGAGAGTTGGGATTGTTCAGCTTGGAGCAGAGAATGCTCTGGGAAGACTTTATTGCAGTTTTCCAATATGACAGGGGCATATAAGAAAGACAGAGAAAGACTTTTGACTTGTCCTGTAGTAGTGGGACAAGGGGCATCAGTCTTAAACTGAAAGAGAGGAGGTTTAGATTGGGCACAAGAAAAGGATTGTTTACAGTGAGTGTGGTGGGACACTGGAACAGGTTGCCTGGGTAAGTTGTGGATGCTCCATCACTGGAGATGTTGAGGGCCACGTTGGATGTGGCTATGAGCAACGTGGTCTAGTGGAAAGTGTCTGCTCATGGCAGGGTAGTTGGAATGAGATGATCTTCAGAGGTCCCTTCTGGCCAAACTTTTTTTTAAGGCTTGGGTGGTGGGTTGTTTTGCTGCTCAGAGCAAATGTTGGTACAGCTCTGACAATAGTGACTTGGCAGCTACCACTAATTCCTGTGCTTCCTTCTACAGTTGTAAAGTCAGGTTGCTCAGTGTCTTCTGTATTAGTGCCTTAAGAGTGCCAGCATAGGAGCCAGGCATAAGCACCCTGCAGCTCCACCACAAGAGCTGAAGCCACAAGCTGACAAAACTCATCTTCTCTGTCTTTATATTTTCCTATTCTTAGAAATACAGTTATGGATGTTCTGTCCTACTGTGTTGTACACAGCAGAGGATACGAATGACGAAGGCTTTAAACACTTCAGGGTTTTAACTACTCACCTTTCTTTCCCCTTGTCTGGTATTTTATATGTAGGTGTGTGTTTATATTTTTGCAAATGTTTTTGAAATGGCTATGGTAAAATTTTTGTGTAATTTGAAGACTGTCTTGTTGGGGGAAGCTTCTACATGTGACTTAAATATGGCAGTTTAATTTTTTAATTCAATGGTGCAATCTTGCCTTTTCAGTCAGAGATGGAGAAGCCTAGAGGAAGGAAGAAAGGCGCTATCACAGATTCAGAAGAGAAGCTAAGCATCGATGACCTGAATAAACTGGGTCAAGAGCAGAAGCTTAGAGGTAGTCAACGGGGAAGGAAGAGACCTGCAGTTGTATCAGAAGCTGATGAAACACAATGGCAAGAGGAAAAAAGGCTAAAAGAAGACGTGATAGAAAGTGAGGATGAACAGAACAGCCCACCAAAGAAAGGGAGAAGAGGACGTCCTACCAGAACAAATAATGGGGCAACACCAAAGGAAGAACCGGTGGCAAAGTCATCAAAAAGGAGCAAAAAAAAACAACCACCAGCAGCTGCAGTGGAAGAGGAGGAGGAGGAGGAGGAAAGGCAAACTGAAAATATTGAACAAAAAACAAAAGGCAGGCAAAATAGGACATCAAAAAGAACACAGCAGAGGTAAGTCCATCTTCTTGTAAGCTGTGTGGTTTTTATCTTTGGACATTAGTTATAATTTGATGCTTTGCAATTTGGGTCTTCCTCAAAACAGAGCAGAACCATCTGAAACTAGTACAGTTGAATCAGCACAGTCTACGCCACAGAAAAGACGAGGAAGGTCATCACAAACACCACCAGCACAGCAAAAAAAAGTGTAAGTGTTCTAAATCTGTGTTTAGTGAAAATTAAGTAATACCTCTGTGCCCCCAAGCAAACCTTTACTGAAAATATTTCAGAATACTGTAGTTGACAGTTAAGAAAATAAATTGCTACTGTTATTTTTAAAATGTTTTCCTTAGCTGCTTCTCCTAGGGCATCTCACAACAGAGCAGGAGGCTGTAAGTAATTTTAATGTGCTCAGGTAGCATGTACGTAGCTTTGCTTTTCTAGGAGAAAAGTCAATAAAGCATACAAAAGCCTTGAAGACAGAGCTTTATTAGGACTTAAAGGAGAGGATAGTGGCCCTGTTTGTTTTGGATAGCAGGGAAGAATGAAATTGTTACTATGGTAAAGCAGAACTGTGGAGAATTAAGTTTATTCTGATTCTCCGTAAATTAATGTTTACTTTCTAATTTATTATCCACTTGAATCATTTTCATGTGAATAAAGGATGTTGTGATTAGTGAAGAGTCATAGCTTCTGAAAATTCTGAGGTGCTTTAAGTTCCCAAATGAAGGTAAACTGTCATTGACTAGCTTCATTTTCTTGTGCCTGCTGTAGGAAAAAAGTATCTGTACCTTTTCTGTGCATGTAGAGATAATATATGTAAGCAGAGGTGCACAAGGGGTTATTTGCCCACTTGTATCAAACTGCAGCTCATAGAGAATATCTGTTTTTCCAGAACCTGATATAAATTCCTTGGGGCACTACTCAGGGACATCTACTGTCTGACACCGCTGTATATCTCTATTGTCTTTCTGGCTTCTGGGCTTAGTTAGCATCACATTGCTCTTCCTCTGTCAGTGTAGTGTACTGACTTGCCTTCTACCAGGGATCTTCCCTGCAGGAGAACCTTGCCTGAACAAGCCTATGCCCTGATATCAAAATCTGGGCTCACTCCAAATCATGTGATCTGGCATTTTGCACGCACAACATCCTGACCTTTCCATTTCCCTGCCTCAGGTCAGACCTCTGCTTCTCCTTTACTCTGTAACCAGAAACACAGGACCCAACACTGGTTGGTTACTCCAGAAGTCACTGCTAAACGTGCAGTAGAACAAGAGCTGGAAACTGCTACTGCCATGCAGGGAAGACAAACCAACAAGTTAATGTTGGGTGATGTGCTATGTGGTGTTTGTCAAAGATGCCCTTTACTAAATATTTAGATAACTTCTCTCAGTAAAGTTGCTATGTTTCTTTACTCCATTTTAAGCTCACAGTAAACTATATCGCTACCCACAATCAGGAACAAGCATAGCTCTCACTCATGTGTATGTACCTTGTTCCTGTCAGGGGAAGCCCAGGTAAGTTGTTTCAGGGTTCAAAGTTGTTGGGTCTACTCTAGACTTGATTAAAAAAAAAAAAAAAAAGAAGTTGGTTGTGTTTGTTTTATCAAACCACTCCCATTTTGACTATTTTTTTTTCAAATCTTCAGGAAAAAGGTGAGACAGCCTTTTCTCAGTCTTCAAAGTGCATTGTAGTCAAGCCTTTCTCCCTCATCAGTTTTAACTGAAGGAAGTTGATAGACTGAGCCAGCATTGTGTACTGCAAGATAAATATATTTATAGCAAATGCTTAAAGCTTTCTGGGCTCCTTGGGAATGGATTTGGCATAAGAATTTGGGATTTTGCCTATGAGGTGATAATGTATCCTGTGGGTGGTAGTGTATAACCTATTTCTGATCACAAATTGGGTTACCAATGAGCACATGTGAACAGGCTTATTTTTGTGATCCGTGAAAGGAAGGGCCTAGCTTGTGAATAATTCTTCTGCTTCCTTTTCAATTCCATTCCTTCTCTCAGTCTTGGAAGACTTGAGTTGGGCTAATTTGCATTAAGGGATGGCATGTTGGTTGGTTTGGAAATACTGTGACTGCTATGCAGTTGAGAGATTTTATTTTGTCTGAATTTTAGTGGTTCTCAGGATTGAAAATTCCTACCACTTTCATGATATAACGGCATCAGAGTACGATTGTTTTGGATCTGTGTCCCCCATGGAGATTGAAGTCTGTCTGTTGTGTGCCCAGAACTGAGTTTCCAGTTTCATTTCAACCAAAACGTCAGCGACTTTGGGTGCACCAAGACCGCAGTAAATGGGATCATGTAGTGATTTGATTCTGAATTGTGCCACTGTAATGTGGGAGCAGCTGTGGATACATCTGTAGTTGGCTTTTTTTTTTTAAAGGCAAGGGGCATTGGCTAATTCTCATTTTAAGCAAATGGGTGCTTTTTGCTTCTGGCACAAATCCCATAACCAACACAGACAGTTTAAGATACTGTTGACCGATTGTTCTTGATTATCCTGATTAAGGTATTGTTATACTGGTTATCCCTTAGATTGGCAAGATTTGCCTTTAGGTTCATTATAGTGTTAATTTCATGAGTAGCAATATGGGTTCTTCTAGGTTTGAAAAAACATAGATGCAGTTATTCAAATTTGTTGTGTAAAAAGTCCTGGAGAAGTAGAGTACATCTGTTCATGGAATTGAATTGAGAGAAAAAATCAACAAACAGTATTCAGTCTCTGGCTGTTTGGCTTTTCCTGTTCACTGCTTAGTGTTGTGTCAACCTATTTTGACCTGTATTGTGGTACTGAAGAGAAAAATCTGGCGTGTCTGTAGAGGCAAAATTGTTCAACTTCGTGCTCCTGGCCCTCTATCATGGAACAATTCTGTTTTGAAACGCTGTTGTCCAGCCTTCTAGTTTCACTTCAGTTCTTTGCATGGATGAACTAGACAGGTGTAAAAGACCAGCAGCATTTTAGAACATGAAGTGCTAAGGTGGATGTTTTTGTGAACTGGAATGTTTGCTCATACAGTTTATATATATTGCAGATGTACATGTGCTGTGAAGGTGATCTTTATTTTTCTTCTCATTGTAGCCGTGCGGGACGTTCCAAACAAGCAGCCAGTAAAGAGAATGAATCCAGTGAAGAGATGGATGTGTTTCAGAGTGGTTCACCTGTCAGTGATGACATTCCCCAGGAAGAAGTAATGGAAGAAGAGGAAGTTTCCACAATCAATGTAGGAGAAATACCTGAGCTTTTCTTTGAGTCTTTATGGTGTGCTCTGTGTATGGATGATCAGAGAATGACCCCTGTTCTTAGAATGACTTTTCCTGTTTCTAGTACTTAAACTTCTTCCTTTAAAATGAATGGGGAGGTTGTCAGATTGCCACTGTTGTGGAGCTGCACTGTAGTTTCCTAGAGAAGCTGCATTTCTTAGAAAATACCACTTTTTGTCAGGTATCTTGAAGTTTCTGTCCTGTGTAGCCTTTCTTGTATGCCAGAATTGTGTAGCATCTAACAGGAATTATTTTCCAGGGAACTCCTGCCCATTCTTCTCATCTAGATTTTAATAGTGAATAAAGCTTCTTTATACAAATCAGAAACACAGAATGAATAGTACTGGAAAATAAGCATGGAGTCTTGGAATAGAATCCTAAACTGATTTCTTCCTCTTAGCAGCATATGTTAAAATGAGTTCACTTTTGTGTTTATTTCATACAAATGCATTGGCAAGGTTAGTAGTCATACTAAGAGTGAGAATGCCTTCACACTTTTGGATATATCTCATGGTTGGAGCGTCTGAGTGTGTGAAACCTCTGAGAAAGGAAACTGGATTGTTGTGAATTCCATTAAGGATGCAGGCTCAGTAACATCAAAAGTAGTTAGGTCTTGGTCATTGACTGAGGCTTGCGGTTGTGAAAAATGAGTAATGAATGCCACTCTTTATGGGTAACTCAAACACTATTGAGTGAGCCTGAGCATTTTTCCATTATAAAATGTATTTGTTCTTGAATTTTTCAAAATTTTTCTGTAAAAATCTTTAAAATATCTTTTCTCCAAACAGGTCCGTCGCAGAACTTCCAAAAGGGAAAGACGATGAGTGAGCGTGTAGTTACCAGCCTTCCAGGTGAAAGCTTTGAAGAATGCTTTTAATATAAAGCTTGAGACTGAATGAAGCTGTTAGTGCACAAATGGGGTTGCTGAAGAAAAGACAAAACCTATTTTACTGCCCCTGCATTTGCAGTCCCTAGGTCACAAGCTTTAGCCACACACGTTGATATCATTAACTGTGGATTTTTGTGAAGTGTAATGTGCGCTGGCTTTGTAGACATATGAACTAAAGAAGAAAACTGTAAATAGTTCTTTTTTTAATGTTTCTGACTTATAAAGTGCTTGTATAGCTTTTATCTGCGGCTTTAAACTGACAGTACCCCACTGTTTATTGGATCGATTGATTTAAAAAAAAGAACAGTTTGTTGAAAATTGATCTCAAGCAATATCTGTCAGTGTTCGTATTTGTACTCTTGTTGACATTTAACTGTGAAAAACAAGTCAGTTCAACAAATAGTGCCACATTCTTTTGCCACTATTTGTCAAGGAGCAGAAGAGGAAGAAAAAAAAGTCTTTGTTTCCTTCATAAATATACCCTAGTGTTTACCTTCAGGCACCTACCTAGCATCAGAGGTGCTGAATTACTTTCTTTTACAGTTGAACAATATTGGATAGAATAATACAAGAGATGCAAATTTGGAAAGAAGTTTTGTTTTACACCTCAGTATTGATGCCAGACTTTTCTGGACTTGTAGTGGCATTGAATATTCAAAAAGGATTTAAAATATTTTAATTTTAAAAGTGTGTTATTAAATAATGTACTGAATACCCTACCCATTTTATCTTCCCTATCAGTTTTTATTAATCTACTGTATCAATAAAATTCTGTAACTGAGTTTTTAATAGTCTAGTATGTTAATGTGTATAGATATTTCCTTCTGAACATGATGTTCACAAAGAGCAAATTATTACTACATTATAATATGAAATCTGATATATAAACATTAGTGAAAATACAGTTCTTATTACAATGTAAAGTTAATCACAAAGAGAAATTTTATTGATGCAGTGTGTCTTTATAAAGCTGTTCTTGAGAGCCAAGTGTTTTGTATTTTATAGTGAAGTTGCATGTTTATGAAAAATGTGCTGAAAATGGGATGTAATGTTTTTTTTGAAACTCGTATCTAGCAGTAGTATATGGTAGGTTGCCTCATGAGAGATCCTTTTATTGAGAGTTTATTGTACCTTTCTGTTTTGTTTTTGTTTTTTTGAGCCAAATTTTTTTGGTATGAAGAGCTACATTTTTGTTGAATAATGAGCTGTCAATTATTACAGTCAAGGTATTCAAGATTTGAATGAAGCTCCATTTTTATTTTGTGCTACAATAGAGAGAGGTTAGTTTGTGTTGGGTTTTTTTGGCTTTTTTTTTTTTTTTTTTTTTTTTTTTTTTTTTGTTTTTTTTTTTTTTTTTTTTTTTTTGGTTTTTTTTTTTTTTTTTTTTTTTTGGTTTTGGTTTTTTTTGTTTGTTTGTTTGTTTGGGGTTTTTTTAGTTATAATCTGCAAAAAACACAAACAAAATACATAGAGCAGTATCCTGTATGCAGTTTAACAGTTTACAAACTGTCTTTTAACCAAAATATATAAGTTACTATACCCTGCTTAGCCAAGCACACATCATAATTTCAGGTGCTGTTCTCCCTCTGGTTCCCTACAACACATGAAAAATCAATTTCTAACCTAAGAAAACTTTATTTCATTGAACAATGGAGCATTTTCACGTAATCCATCAATAAGTTATTGCCATAAGGTTGCCTGTAAAGATTACAGGAAAGGATAATACTAAACTACAGATTTACTGATTTCCGAACTGTAAGATCACTAATAAAGCAAGCAACCCTTAGAATTTTTTTCCTTATTCATTTATTTTGGTACCATTAGAAAAAAGTATCATAAAAAATTAGATTATTCTGCCTCATCTTAACTTTCCCCCCTTCCAGTATTCAGCTTTTCAACATTTATACCTACAGATATGGGGAAAATGCTGACTAGAAAGGCAGTTATGGTTGATATGGATTGACTCTGAAATAGTTGGCACAAAGGAACTGGCTTACTTACGCTTCAGCAGTGCAAATGCAAGTTGTTGAGGGTCTTTTTTGGTATAAAATGATTGAAAGCTAGCTTTGTATTTTCCTCTTTGACAGAATTGCACTGAAAACATTTATGGAAGATGTACCTTTAAGTCAATTTTATACAAAAAGATGAAAAATTAATGTTGAAACTGCTGCAGACTCTTGAGGCTTTATGTGCATAAACATGGTTAGGTTAAACTTCATGGAATATTGATGCACCATTACTGATCATAATGTTTATTGTAAATTTAAACTATAGTTTTGCAATTTAAATGTTGATTTCTTGGGTAATAATGTGTAAATCATTATTTCTTGAGAAATAGGCAAGCAAATATGTCATTCTTGTATTCATACCTCTTCTAAGTTCATTCTCATCTCATATAAAGAAAATGAATATTTTATGTACTAACATTTTGAGATCTGCATACAGTAGCTACAGTAGATTATAATTATGTATAAAAAATAAATTGCTAACATTCAGTTAGCATGCTCTTCTGCAATGATAATGTTAAGTTTATAAAAATGTACTGTATTACATTAAAAGATCAAATTGAACTCGCTGTAACAAATTCCAGTATGACATTTTTGTGAGATTACCAAAGTATCTTGCTGTATTTTGCAGCAAATAAGGCTGCTACATTTCCTTTTTTTGCTGCAGTGCAACAGGAAACTTTCAGTGATCCATAGTTCACGTGCAAAATCCAAACAGATTGTAATCTTTATACTAGCGTTTAAAAATAATTCACTGATTCCAGAAGCATGGTGGTTTTTTTACCTGTCACAGACTGAAATAATGAATATTTAGGGCTTAGCTAACCTACTAATAGGCAGGAAACATGAAAGTGTTTGAAAGTTCTAATGTGACTATACCTGTTCCACCTCAGATAATTAGAATCCTGTATTAACTATACTTGACTCTGCCAATTGACTTTATTTTCTAGCAAAATTGAACCCTTTTTCAAATATTTTGACAACTGCTGTTTTGCCATTTGGGTCTCTGTGAACAAAAGTATTAGTTTACAAAAAGATACTTATATTAAAGACATTTTCACCAAAAATGAATATGCTCAGTTTGTGAGTAACTTGCAAAAAATTTAAGTCTTGAATCTTAAATGCATTATTCTGGCATTGTCATCTGATACTCTAGAAAAGACACCACCAAGCATGAGAGGAGTGTGTGCAGTTTTCTTGCTGCTTTTATTTGCATTGTGTAGGTTTTGACAGATTATCCAAGTCTGCTTTTGTGAAGGCACACTTGTAGGTTTTGGATCCTGCAAGTTTACTTATCATTCATATTTATCCCTATCACTCTGTGGGGTTAATTCTTAAGTGCAGTCATCCTGTGCAAGTACGAGTACAAACCCAAGAATGTTGTTTTAATATTCTCACAGTTGTGCACGCAGAGGATACGAGGATCTTAAAACAGGACACCAGCAATAAGCAAAATTTTGAGTTTATGGATGAAAGAATTTTACAAACTTGCCTGTGTTTAAATAAATATAGTGCAGAGACGGATGATCTCTACCTCATCCAAGTAGGGGCAGCACGTATTTTACAAATACTTTTTTTAAAGAGACACATTCAGGGACACCACTGTGTTTGATCAAGGCCTCACGTCTGCAAACACACATGACTAAGACGAGTTCTAGATGGCCATCCTGCTTCACTGATGGTTCTGTAATGACCAAAATGATAAAATTCACTTGACCAAGACCAGTCATCCATCAGGAGGAGTAGAAGAATCGGAATGCATTCCTTTTTCCTGTCGTGCTCACAGATTGCCATTCCAGTCTTTGCATCTTTGTTGGATGCCTTTACAAAAGATACTTACTAATTTAGGTGCAATATCCTAACACTGACTAAAGTGACTTCTGGTCCACAGACAAGCAAACTTCCTGACGTGTCAGTAGGTTTGTACCCCCATCCTTAGGATGCCCTCTCCATTGCGTACAGTACAGCTTCTGCTATTTTGCTGACCATGGGAAAGTAAGAAGCTGAATGTTGGCAACTGGTATAGAAATACAGAAAAAAAACCCTCCACCAACTTGATTTGCTTAGATGTTCTTCAAATTCTGCTGTTGAAAAGATCCAATCTCTTCATAGTGGTCCCCAAGTGCCATGGTATTTGTGTGGCCAGGGTAAGCATGGTCTTGTACAGTGTATACAGTAATGAAAAGGTTTCGTGCTTGCTTTTTTTCCAGTGCCTCAGTACAGTCACGATGTGGCTTTTAGTAGCACTCTCGTTTCTGTAATGAAGACGTATATTGTATATTCTTTTGAAACAGCAGCACCATATCGATGTGAGAAGGAAGAAAGCCTCTAAATACACGTTTCTACCCCTGGAAATAAATATTGCAGTAATTGGAGTTACATTAACATACTGGTTCTTTGAAGGATGGATAACATAAGGTGTTTGCTTTGGCTCCATGTGTTCCCCATGCTTGTATCTTGCCTCACATATCTAGACATAAAGGAATGCAGTATTATGCAAATCAAAACAGTGTTACTGACCACTGTCCCTGCTTAGTTGGAAGTAATTTTGATATTAAAAAAGAAATTGCAGGTCACAAATTTGTTAGTGGTTCTGAAGAGATCCAGTGAGCTGATGGCTTCAGATAATATGTTCTGTCATACTGTGTCAGTATTGTTGTTTTTAATTTTTTTTCTATAGGTAGAAGACAATCACACAAGTTACGACATGCAGTGTGAGAGGAAACAAGAACTTAGTAGCAATATCAATAGTGGTAACTTCATTTGCTGTTACAGTATAGAAGATTGTGTTAGAATGAAACAATCTTATTCTGAAAAGCTTTTTCTTTATTATGTTGGGAAGACAAGCTGAAAATGTAAAACATCTTTCTTCTTGATCATAGCACATTGAAATAGTCTGGTTTGGAACAGCTGGCTTTTCTGGTAGATATACTTTAAACTTACAGGTTCCTTTGTTCCTTGTAGTATATTTCTATTCAGCAAAATTAAATTCTTGTAAACTAAAGATATTTTGAAGAAGAGAAGAGTTCTTAATCCTTATTTAATAAAATTATAATGTGTTAATTTAAAGCAAAGAGATTTTGGGGGGTTGGCTTTTGTGGGGTATTTTTTTATAGTCATTCCTATAGATGCAGTAACATGTTGCATGAATGTGATGCACATCACCATTTTTCTGGAGTCTGACCTGTGAGACACTGAAAGGCTGTAGAAACTGCCTTTGTGTTTTCCCCAAAAGGAATTTGCTCTTATCCTTCAATGACCATTTCAAAAGATGAATAAACGATGGTTTAATTATCTTTGTTATAATATCTATGGTTTAGGTGATGAAGAAACAACAATGGGTTCAAGAATGTGGTTGGGTGAAAGTGGGGTATTAGAGATAGGTTACTGATTTGAAAGGTGCTGGAGATCAGTAGAGAGTAGGGAATCAGCAGATAAATGAGGTAGGAATGCAGTCTCTTGACATGGGATGACCTATGATAGGAATGTTCTACTCAAGATGAAAGCTGAGATGGGAAAAACTAAGTTGGTGATGATTATATTATTATTTATTAAAGAGAGGATATGTTGCTTTCTCTGATATGGAGGAAAATGTGTAAGAACATTCACAGAATTGAGACTAATGCCAGGAGTGTTTGTGGAAAGAGGGCAATGGCTACTGCTGAGGGCAAATGTCATTAGTAAGGAATTTGGAATAGTTTGGCAAAAGAGGATTCTAACCTCCATGGTTAGGAAGTAGGGCAGCGTTCATTTATGTGCTAAACTAAAACTGGGGCAAAAGAGATCAAGGCATAAGCCATTGGGAAACAAGAGCTTTCAAAGCTGCCTAATAGCAGCAGCCTGCACAGGTACATGTTGCAGATAGCAGCATTTAAGCATTGGAATGATGTTTCCTACAGTGCCTCTCGTTAAATCTTTCAATGTGACCTCTTTTATTAGCAGCATTTTGCGAAACCCTGATTATCTGGTCTTTCTTACTAATACCAGTATACCTTCTTAGCAGCCTGGGATGATTCTCCCCTGCCTTCACATCTGCATGTCCTGTTCTACAGGACAGTGTGAGTCCTGTGCCCAGTCACTGCTGCTTTTCATTCCTTCCAGTGGGCTCCAGCCAGCCAGGTTTTGGCATCTTTGTTTGCAACGTGGGCTCTTTCCTGAATGGCCTCCTCAGGAAAGCAGTCACAGCAACAGGCCTGACAGTGTTCAGGAGTGTCTGAATGACACTCTTGGCCATTAAGTTTATTTTCAGGTAGTCCTGTGATGAGCAGGGAGTTGGACCTGATGATCCATATGGTTTCTTTCCAACTCCAGATAATATGTCTTCCTAAATCCAGCTGTTGTGCTGCTTGTTTTACAGGCATTGAGCTGTAAAGCAAAAGCAGTCCTTGGAAAAGCAGTCCTGTATTGAAAAAGGTGTGGACATGCTTGGTAGAGAGAAGTTGTAGTTGAACTGCTGCTACATTTTGATACCTCATTTTACCAATATCTAGTCAACCAAGCTCCTTCCAGGGTTATAGGTAATAGTACTTCTCCAAAATTAGGAAGGTGTCTTCCAAAATCTGGCCTGTGTTATCCAGTGAAATGGCAAGTTAAGGACTCCCCTGAAACAAGTAGCCAAGTATGTGTTCCCAAATACACTTTGTTTTGTAACTCAAAAGGAGAGATTTAGGCAGAAGCTTCCATTCCCTCTTTCTTACTCCTGGTTTTAGGGAAGAAAAAAGTCTGGTAGGAACGTGAAAGAAAATTAAGACTATTGCAGTAGGGAAGATCAAATTTTGCCAAACCATTTTTTGTAGTCATGGAAAGAACAGGAAAAGTTACTCAGGAAATACGTATCACTTCAGCAACATTTAATGATTATGTACTTGGGTGCTATCCTGACAAATGTGTGATAGTGGGCTATGGGATATTTCACTAATTCTCCATGGGACAGTATTTAATCTCTGTAAGGATCTAAAAATTAATTTTCTTTTCATCTGAAGCTGTTGTTACTTTTATTGTTTATCTAGCTATAACTGTTATTTAATATCTGGTCAGCATCCATTGCTTGTTTTCAACTTTTGCATTTAAACAAAATACGGAAGTGAGAGATGGCCATGACACAGAATTGCTGTCATTTAGTGCTGTCATATTTATTTTAGATAAATATTTGATGTAACATGAGAACACTTTAAATCCATATTTAATTCATCAATATGTTCAAAACTTGTGACTTTGACATCTTAGTTGTTTTGCTGTTTGATACTGAATTTGGAACATTGATACTGAATTTGGATACTGAATTTGGAACATTGTTTTATTTTGTGTTGTTTTCTGTTTATGCAAGAAAAAGAGGTCCTTAGTACTGTAGCCATCCCTGCTTATTTAAATTCAAGACTGATGAGGACTTCTAAATAGTTGTTTAAGTAGCTGGATTGTCTCATTTTGTTATAAAGGTAAAAGTAGCCCAAGTGTTCCTCAGTTAAAATCTCTGGGGTGAATGTTTTGAGACAACTGGAGGCCTTTTCACAGTGGATCCCTGTTTAAATCTCTGGATTCCATGTTTCTGTTAATGAAGTGTGATGTTCCTGATAGCCATTACCTCTGCTAGACATAGGGAGATACTAAAGCTCACATCCTTTTTTGTAGTATTTCAGCCACATTTTTTCATTCCTCTGTTGTGTTAATTTCAAAAGGAGTGGGAGTTTCATCTCTGCCAGGAAATTACTTTAAATCTTTAAATCTTTTTCTTATGAGCCTTTTGCTTTTATGTGTAATTTTTCTGTCATGGTCTTGATATCAAAAGGCGTTTTGATGTTTTGTTGTTTTGGGTTTTTTTTAACCATATAAATTCAGACCTTTGGACATCTTAAGCTGTTCAGTTCCCCTGCAGGCATTGTGTCCAGGTGTTCTGCTATTTCTAGCCAGTGACTGTACAACAGGATAGTAGTCTGTGTCCAGGCCTTCTTGGGAAATACTTCTAGGATGTGAGTGGACTCGGGTAACTTCTGGAACACTGAAGATCTGCTGTATTCTGATTATCCCCTGTACACCTGCATGCAGCATCATCCATGTTCTTGTAAATCTGTATTTCACCACACAAATTCCATCATGAGAGCTCATGGGGGTCATCTGGCCCACTGACATGACACAGCATGGTGGGTTTTTTTGATAACCTTCTTAGCTTAGTAGCCAATTGCTGCTAAACTACCAACTGCAGTAGAAGTGGTGTAACATTTTCATGGGAGTGCAGGCCATCTCAGCAGAAGAAAGCATTAGTTAGTGTATGCACAGTGGGTGGGCTTTGAGAGACCCCAGAATTCTACTTGGGTTTTCTATCATTTGGTATCTGCTGCCGATACATTCCTGCAGCTGAGAGGTGCTGAAATGCTGATTATGAGAGGAGTGAGAATCCAGAACATGGCAGCTTTGTGTATGGCAAGGGGAACTGTCCCTGTCTCATGTGCCAGAGAGCAATACAACCATGTAGGAACCATTGTTATTAAAGTAACAGATCTATTTGCTTCCTTTCTGCCATTTCTGCTGTTAGTCTTCTGAAACTTCTGCTATTTTAATTTTCTACAGAGTTGTCATGTGTACATTTGTAAGAGAGGTCATATTGGGAGTGTGTGCTGAAAAACCCAGGTGTTCCATGGTCTTGGTTTCTGTACACAGCTGTGGCAATGTTTATTTGTAAGAACTCCAGTGCCTGTTGAGTTGTGCCTCTTTATTTTTCCTCTTACACATTTACATTTTTAATATGCAAAAAAAGGTTTCAAAACAAGGTTTCAAGACTTAAGAATAGTATGTTGTTTTTCTCATTTGAACCATGGTTCTTACTTTTCTTCATACAGTGTAGACTGCTATGGAAATAGTGACCAGGAAGAGGAGAGCTACCAAACTAAGGAGAAATCCTCGTGGGAGAGTGGAGTTCACTGTTGATCTACACAAGAGGCAGCATCTGTGTTCAATAAAACATTGGCAGTAGCCATGGAAAACTCCTCAGAAGTAAAGTGTCATGTGCTAAAAAAATAATCAGCATATACCCTGTTACCTATTTAGGATTTTTCTATCTTTTATACCTTTCTGTTTCTTTTGATGTTTCTGCTATGTTCCTGTCCACTTTTTTTACTTCTCCTTTGTGTTAGTTGTGTATAATGACACAAATGCAAATAAGGAAAACCAAGTTTATCTTAAGAAAAAGACTGACTAAAACTCTTAAATTCTTCCTGCTTTGTCATCGCAGGTGCTTTCCGCTCTTTTCTGTATGTTCCTGGGCCCACAGGGCTTTGATGAACAGTGGTGATTAAAAACAGCCCCCAAGAACAAAGGTTCATCCCCCCGCATCACTGGAACGTGTTGGCTGAGAGCCAGAGCTCTGCAAGAGGAAAACTCATAAATGAAAAATGATGGAATGGAGTAAGGGAGTAAATATAATTTTCAAGCCCTATGAGAATATCACAGAAAAAAGAAAGGAGATTCACATGGCCTTTTCAAGTAATGCAGTGAATTTGACATTGGTGGTATTTGGGTGACTTATTGAGAAAGTGTCTCTATAAATAAAAAATCAAAAGTATTTCAGTCCTCTGGAAAGAGGAGTAAGTTCATTGAACACGGCATGAACAGTCACGTGGTGACCCAGTCACACAACACTTTCTCTGCTGCAGGGAAGCAGTATAAATTCATGTTACTGAAAGAAAATGGGTAATGGATTTGGATTCTGGCAATGGGATATCAATTCTCTCAACTTAGCTTGTGTCCAAGGGGACCATTTGCCTAGTCAGGATGCATGGTTAGCTGATTTCCTGCTGAGGTGGATCAAGAAAGTCAAGAGAGGAACCAGCAGTTAGAGATACATAACAGGCATTGGTCAAAATTATTTTGCCAGTCAAAGATTTAAATATGCAATACTGGATGGAGCTGTGAGATGAAGCTATGATTCCTGGGATGGAAAGAAACTGCAAGCTAAACTCCACCCTGGGCTGGTCCGGGTGGTAATCCAATAAGTGTCTCAATCCAGGCCATATTTGAATTAGATGAGACAGGGAATGAATATTTTAGCTGCTCATACTAAAACATGGGGTTGTTTTGGTTTTTTTTCTCTTACACCTTTAGATAGCCCAGTTCTTGGCTTAGGAGGTATCAGTCAACCAGAGGGGTAGGAACAGTGGTTGGATGAGTGGGCTCAGAGAGCTGCAGCTCAAGGGCTCCTCTGCCTTAAGGCCAGTGACGACTGTCTGGGATCTGTTCTGGGATGTGCTGTGCTTGGTGCCCTTATCAGTGACCTGGAGGAGGTGGCAGAGTGCTTGCTTATGAAGTTCCCAGATGGCAGAACATGGAAGGGGGCAGTCAGCATGCTGGCATACAGAGATACCTAGAATCCCTGGGGAAATGGGACCACCTCATGAAGTTGAATAAACACCCATGGGAAATCCAGCCCCTGCACAGGAAGAGCCCTTGACCATGATGCAAGGCTGGGGACTAACTAGTTTGGGCAGCAGATCTGCTGAAAATCAACTGGGGGAGATGGTTTTAATACATCACAGTAGGATGTATTAATAGGAGTGAAGGGAGTGGGCAATTAATAGGTGGTGATTATCCCCTCTACCCAGTAGTTATTAGACCACATCTGGATACTGTGCTCAGGTTTGGCACCCTGAAACCGGATAAATTCCTGTGAGTTCAGTGGAGAGCTGCCACGATGGTCAGGCCTGGAGCACAGGCTCTGTGTGGGGAGGCTGGCAGAGCTGGGCTTTCAGCATAGCCTTGGAAGGAGAGCAGAGAAGAGCAGCCTCTGATACTGGCAGGGAAGGCACTGAGATGATGGGCCCAGGCTTTTCACAGCAACACATGGTGGGAAGAAAGGAGAGAGTCAGACTCTGAACCTGGGTGTGACTGCATGCAGGGAAAAGCTTATAAACACAAACTGACCAGAATGGGATCAGTAAGGCATGGGATCAGGTTGCCCAAGGAGAATATAATCTCTAGTGTAGATTTTCAAGACCAGCTGTGTAAAGCCCTGAGCAACTTGGCCTGACCTCATGCCTGACCTTACTTTGAACTAGATTTTGGCCTACAGACCTTCTGAGGTTCTTTTCAGCCTGAATTATTGTATGACCCAATTTCTGCAATAGCATAGCTTTTGAAGTGGGTATCATGAAATAGGACAAATTTCCTTGGCTTGACAAATTCAGGTCACTCTATTACAGCATTCAATTTTTATTCTACCTGCCATTTAGCATCACTGCTGGTAAGTGTTAGCATGGTTTGGAAGATAAATGCAAAACTGATAGATTGTTTATTCTTAATTTTTTTAGATGTGGCTTCAAAATAGTTTCCCATGCATTTGTGACATATATATGCGTATATTTATATATATATGTTGCTCTGCCTGTACATATGCAGGCAGCTTGAAATCAAATTTTTACTTCTAACTGATTTCTAGTTCTCACTATCAGGAACATATACATTGTTATGCTAATACAGTTATTATTATTATTATTATTATTATTATTATTATTATTATTACAAGTCATGTAGTGTAGTCAAAGCCTAGTATGGCCATGGGCTTAATTGATGGTTCTCCTAATCCACTGAGTACTAAATTAAAATCTTAAGATACCGTGGTGGACTATTGATCTGGATAAGTAAGGAACTACTTCAGCATAGTCAGGATTGTTTGAAGAATTTTAAATTCTTTTAAATTCTTGAAGTATGGTAAGATGGATATTCCTCAGTGAACGATTGCCAGCATTGAAGATAGATCTTGGATTGCTGGGGACAGATTTGAGGAATTGCACATCTGTTGGTGCGGAAGTTTGTGCAGCAGTTTCTGGGCCATGCTTTGAAATCTTGTGGTGTTCTGAAAGTTTCTCCTAGGACTGACAGAGGACTCTCAGAGACACCTGAGGAGCATCAGTGTGCTGCTGCTGCTGCATATGAGGATGTTGCAACCTTAAATGGGTCTGGCCTGTTCCTGAAGAAAGGGGGCTCTGAGGTACTGTTCAGCTGATTCCTGCCTGAAGTGGACACAGGCCTTTTCAGTAGGTGTTGGGCAGCCCTCCAGAAGCACTGCCTGCCTGAGAACATGGTTTCCCATAGAAGCAGTTGGTGCAGGATAGAGGCAGGGACCTCGCTGTGAGCAGCAGACACATTGCCTGTCATGGTGAGGATGTGCCACAGAGCACCGACCCCAGTGTTGGGTCAGTGGCCCCTGTGACATCAGCAGCCTCAGCCTGAGAGCAGCTCCACAGGGCTGGGGCTGAGGAAGGGGCTTTTGTGCCTGGGAGGGTCCATGTCGCCAGTTAGCAAAGCTGTGGGAGGATGAGAGTGGCTGTGCATCATCAGTGATGAGAAGAAAGATCCACCAGATCTTGTCCAGGACCCTGCAGGTGCAAAAGCCTGAAAGCCCCAGATGCTCCATTTTGAGGTACAGGCAGAGTCTGTAGGGTGGGAAAGCTGGAGTCCTGCGATGGCAAAGGCTGGTGCCTTCCTGGGCCTGGAAGCACGGCTCCTGCTGCCCCTGTAGATCTGCTCCCAGGGAAGGGATTTACTCCAGCAACAAACCAGAAGCTGGAGACTCCCTCCAGTGCAGCTTTGTACCTCAGCTGGTAGCCCTGGGAGAAAGCAGATAATAGCAGCAGTGGGAGACCATCTGCTGACCCAATCTGGTATCTAGGGAGGCCTGCTGTGGTCTTGGATTCTGCATTTCCTTGTGGGCACCAACAATGTACCTTGGAGACTAAGAGTGACAGAGGGGGAAACAGTGACCCACCATCAAGTGGTCAGGTTGATTAGGTCGTCAAACAAATGGACTCAGAAGAAAAAAAGGGGCTTAAATGGGCCAATTTTGAGAAAAGTAGAGCTTTATGGGGAAAAATCTGCAGCCTCTTCTGGGAAATTGGAACACCTGCATGCCTCTCTAAGGTGCTGATACACTGATACATAGAGCATGAGGAGCAAACAGTAGAAACTGAAAATCTGCTTACAGTTGCAGGGCTGTGATCCAGTTCAGATCACAGAGGTTTGGTGAAGTAGCTCACATGACCAGAGTGCCACCATGGATGGATCAAAGCTCTTCAGGGAGGTTGGAACAGGAAGGTGATGAGGGGGACCTGCTCTGTACACGAGTGAAGTGGGGGTGCATCGAGCTCTCTGTGGGATGAAGGAGGAGCCAGCTGAGGGTTTATGAGTCAGGATTAGCAGGCAGGCCAATGGGTGACATTGTTGTGTCTGATACAGACTGCCCTCTCAAGAAGCAGACAACTTCAGACAACTAAAGTCTGGTCCCTCAGGGTATTTCAGCCTCCAGAGGTTCTTTGCTGCTTCCAGCTGTGGTTTGTATTATAATGTTTGCCTTCTAGGTAACTGCAATGAAAATACCAGCCATGGGAGCAAAGCCCTGAAGAATTACATAAGGAGCTGAGTGTTATTGCTGCAGTTGAAGGAAGACACTCTAGATGATTTATCTCACTGCACAAGGACCAAAGACTATTGATATCTGTAGCTTGGCTGTTCTTCATCTGCCACATTCTTCCTCTTTTAATGGGGACAGTTTTGGCTACTGCAAAGTTCCTGGCTGCCTATAGGCCTTGACCTTTCTATCCTAGAAAGACAAAATTTTAGCTCCTATATCTTGAACAGAAACACTGCATTGCCTTCTCTCCAGTGGGCTTTTTAATTCCCCTAAACTGGACAAGTTAAAGAGCCCAATTGCAGAGCTGTTCTGCTGGCAAGAACTGGAGAGAAAAGGGTGATGGAACAGCTTCTACCTCATTGTAAAAAGGTTTTATTTAACACAGGGTTTGTTTTGTCACCCAGTTCTCTCCTATTGCACTAGAGACTCCTAAGAGTTATTAATGAGTAAACAGGGTGTTTTATAAAGTGGACACAGTACTGTAACCAGGACTATTTCATTAATGTTACATTAATATGGTATTCCACAGGGATAAGTCTGTGTGTCTCTTCATCATAGAACTTATCTACTGAAGAAAAAACAAGCCAAAACAAACCCAATGGGCCTTTTCCTGTGTTCTGTATGCAATAGTTATTGGCAAGGATTTTAACTCTCATTCCTGCAAGGATGGCTTAGGGTTTCTTTTAGGATATGGGAGATGCCTCTGTGTGTGATGTGAATAGCCAAAACCAGGTCAAGCAGAGGAGTTCATGACTGGACTGGAATTTGCTGTGGGGAGAGGCTGAGATCAAGGAATGGAAAAGTGGCTGTACTGTACAAGAGAGACAGAGTGTCTCCAGGAGTGGCCAGAAATGGGTATCTAGGGGCGAAGATAAAAATATACAGTAACTCCCCCAGACATCACTGTTGCTGTGAACTATTTTCAGTCTACAGGATTTCCTTAGCCAGTTGTGGTTTAACTGTTTAATAACTTTCAGTGGACCTCTCTTCCAAGTCCAGCTTCCATTTCAACAAAAGCTACGCATGCAGGGTGCTCCCTGGCAAGCAGCTACTGTGTGTACTGCTTCTGAGATGTGTTTCTGAATCCAGTTCCTGCTGCTTTCATTTGACCATGCCTAGTTCTGGTGGTAGAGGATGTTGAATGGTCAGCCACCCTTAATGATGCTCAGACATTCATCACTGCTTCAGTTGCCTCTGCTTTGGGGTTCTTTTTGAAGACTATAGGGAAGCCATTCCATGTCTTACATTTAAAAAAATGATAGCAAGGATAATCAAACTTTCCAAGTTCTGTTTTTTTTTTTTTTTTTGACATGAGAAGACTGGCACTGTCCCCAGTTTTGGTATAGTGATGCTTCTTTATTTCTTCTTATAATTCCTACCACTGGATTTTCTTCTTTGAGCACTGAACTGCTGTTTTAATGAAAGCATCTACCAAAATGTCAAAGCCTTTTTCAGGAAGGGTAACAGTCAGTGGAGAGTGTATCTAGGAAATTCCCTAGCTATGGGGGAAATTTAATTCTTCCAGCAGGGACTAAAATAGTTTACCTTACCTAAATAAAGCTTAAATGATAGAAAACACGAGGAGAAGCGACAGTACTTCCTTAAACCTTTATTTCCTTTAAAAGCTGTTTGCTCTTTGTCTCGGACAGCTGAGTCCTCTTGCTTAGGATCATGAACATTGCACTGGCCCCAGTGTAACAGAAGCTGTAGGTGAGCTAATATTTCATTATCCAAAACCAGGATAGAATTTTTTCATCTGAAACTGTTCAGTTTCCTCTTAACATGTATTCTTCTTAACCCCCTTCAAACTATTAAATACTCTCATATTTCTTAGTACCTCTATTACTTTGCTTACATGCAAATGTTTACAAAATCTTGCATGTCAAAGTTTACTTAGGCCTTCAGAAGTGTCTGCCATGACAGCTGCATTTGCCACTTGACTATCAGCCTAGAATTTTTGTAGGTAACTGCTTCTTTATAATTTTTTTTTCTGCTATTAAACAATTACCAGTTTTGCAATCTGACCCTTTGCACACACCAAACTCAGTAAGAGTTTTTTTGCTACAGCAGGATGAGAAAAAGGATGAGAAAAAAGGATGAGAAAAACCAAGATAAATTTATAATTCACTGGAACAGTGGTCTGGTTTTCATTCTTTCCATAAGGGAAGGGTGTATATTTGTATGACCAGTATAGTATTTGGTTAACTTAGTAGCTGGTAATTAGTTAGCAGCACATAAAAAATGACCATAATACTCTGTTAGTCTGCTACTAAACAGTCAAAAAACTCCAACAGTGTAGGCTTGTAATACCTGAAGAGGAAAGACCTCACTGGTAGTGCCACTGTTAGCAGGAGCTCCCAGTGCTTACAAACTGCTTGTTGTAAGCAAGCAGATTTTTTTGTGGCTGACTTCTTTAAAATTTATGGTCAGCCCTGCAACATTTGATTCTTTTACTTGTGTTTCACTTAGCCTGTGGTGCTGTCATCTCTTTACACTTCTTTGTCTCTCTGTTCCATGTTGTGTTGGCATTTAATGTGAATGAGCTTCATAGCCTTGATTTTATATTTTCCTGAGTAAATATATACTTCTAAAGGTTCTTCAGAAACAGGCCTGATTGTGTGAATGACTTAGGAGGCAGCTGAATGTGATCAGCAATGAAAAAGGTGCCAACCCTCCCACACACAGATTTCGTGTTGCAGTGAACAGTGCCTGAATGTGTCCATGATTCTGTTGGATAAGATGATGTCATCCTGGCTTTTTTCTTGCTCACATTGGTACAGATGTGCCATCAGACTTTGAGAGACTCAAAAACTTTGTGCTGTGATCAGTGACAGAAAGACAGAGTCATAATGGCTCAAAATATTTGGGTAGTTTCTCTAAGGTTGAATAATACCCTCACACTGGAATATCCTGTGGCTTATGATGAGAGGGATCCCAGGAGCCAACTCATGGTGGCCTGATCTGGGGAGCTGCAGGCCAGCCTGGGGTGTCCCACTCACAGCTGCTGTCCTGAGATGGCAGCAGGTCATTCCCAAGCAAGGGAGAGGTGTAAGAGGACGTGTCTACACCTTGCTCCTTGCTCAGCTGAACCAGAGCCCCTTTGGGCTGAGCTCTGGACAGGCCCAGGCAGAGGTGCTGGGTGATGGCTCTGCACACGCTGCCTGAGCAGCTGTAACCCTGCTCCTCTGGGGGAAAGGGGCTCTGGGCCGGGCAGAAACGTCCTCCTGCAGCCTGGGTCTGCCAAGTTGACCCATCCGGGCTGCAACTGCACTGAAAATTATCTGCTTCTGCAAGAATTATGTATTTTAATTAGCGTGTTCTGATGTGTGATGTGTGGGTATAAATAAACACATTCTGAAAGTAGTTTCTGCTACTGTTTTGAACCTCTGTGTGCATAAACCCAAGACTGTCAACATGTATTAGGTTTGATGCTGTTTCCAGTGTTGTTTTATATTCATGTTGATGCTGTACATGTATTGAATCATTTTTTTTTTAATCTAGGAAATTAATGTTATTGTTGTGAGCAACAAATAGGCTGTTTGAAAAGGCTAAGGCTGAATTATCAGTGCGGCCAGTGGGCGTTAACAGGAACTGCTTTCTTTGTTATTTTAATCCAGTGACATTGCTGATAAGGGGCTTTGAGTTGGGAGAAGAAAGCAGGTTCGGTGCCTCTGCTTTATAGGCAGGCATTCTCTCTGAACTGTGCATTATGGATCATAATAAACAGTTTAAAAGCACAATATGCAGACAAGACAAAAATATCCAAATATCTGATAATAATTTGGATTGCAGTGCAGTCATTTAAAACTTGTATACTTTCAGGAAAAGAATAGATGAGGATGCTACAGAATCTATATGAAAAAAAAGGAGCTACAGGGCTAGTTGGGGTACATGCATAATGGCTTAAAAAAGATAAACAGTGTGGCAATAAATTTGAATGCTGCTCAGTAGAATAAGTGCCCAGGGAGGTGTGGAAAAAAGCTGAAGGGAGCAAAACTTCCTGCATACTCCAGTAAGAAGCTGATGAAAGAAGAAGGATTACTTAAAATAATTTAAATATTGACTTGTGCTCTGGGTAGTTTCCATTTGACTTAGTGGAAGTTCCTTTTTATCCAGATTTTAGTCAAACCATCCGTGCACATTGTTATGCTGAAGAAAGATTATTTTCTCAAAGACAATGTTTACAGTTTGCAAGATGATCAAACAGATGGTTTAAATTTGTTCTGATACTCTGTGTTTTTTCACAGTCTCTTTGTAAGTTAAATAAACTTGAAAATGATCTGTCTAGAGCAGTGTCATTTCCCAGATGAGATAGCTGCTTGAGGACATGCCCGTCTTCTCTCTCTGAAAAGATAATCTTCATCTTCAGTAAAAGGCAATGACTGTGGTTCCCTGCTATTTCAGGACTTTGCTTCTCTCTCTGCTCTCCAAAATGAGCCCATGACCTCACTGCCTCATATCGTAGCTTCTAAAAGAGGTCCTTCATTATCCATTGTCCATGGACATTGTCCATGTCCTTTTCTGTTCCTTGTTCTGTTCCTGTTAGTCACCCTGACTGATCCAGTATAGATCCCTGTCTTGCATGACAAGAGGGAGCTGGGAAAAAGCAGGACAGCATGAAAGAGGTGATATTCCCAGTGTGCCAGAAGTGGTATTCCCAGCATGCAGCTATTCAGAAGTGCAGACATTTCCTTTTAGCATCCCTCCAATTGTTCAAAGTCTCTTTTTCCTTGCTGGCAAAGCAGCCACTGAAGCCCACAAATGATAGCCATGTGGGTCATCTTCCAGCAGGCTGAACGTGTCACTGTTTGTCCTGAGTGTTACAGGCTGACGCTGCTTTCTGAACTAGCTCGACTTTGTTTAGCCTGGCTGGTTTCATTCCTCGGTAGCAGGCAGAACAGCAGCCTCTGGTCTGCCTCTTATGCAGTGAATGCAGTTAACAAAGATCTTTTGATGTGCTCAGGGAAGCCTTGATAATGAAGGAGCTCTAGAAATTGCATTTGTGCACGACAAAACAGCGGGGGGAAAAGAGTTATTTCTTCTTCCCCCCCCCCCATTTTGGGACAAGGCTTCAAATTCAGCCACTGTTTTCTGTGCACATTGCTGGCACCGTTTTAATGATATTTGTCTGTTGCCTTTGTGAAGGACGAGAATCTACCCCTGGACCTACCTCAGCAAGGAGTTTGGCGAGGTGCTGAACTAATTCCTTTCCATATTTAATTTAAGCAGAGCAGAATTAGATTGTAATTAGACACCTTTGAACTCTTCTTTGGAGTTGTTGTCTCTAAATCATTGTTAGTATAGCAAATAGGCCTTCAAACCAATATAAAGACCAGCCAAGAATATAAATCTAGTGGCTCTTTATCTTCTTCGCCTGGCATGGAAATGCAGTGTCAGAAAAGTGTGTAACTACACAGAACCAGAAACTTCCCCTTTCTTTCCTCTCCACATGTTTTATTTCTTTTTTCCAAGAAAAGTGACAGCTGTTGGTATAGAGATTTTTTTTTCTTCTTCTTCCTCTCCAATTTTAATTTCTGACTGAATGAGAATCTTTGTTCTTTTCTCATACATATACTACTGAGAAGTAGAATTAAATAGCATTGAGATAGAAAATTTCTTTGCTGCTTTTAGCAGCAGCAGAACAGTCAAAATGGTGGAACTTGTATTTGTCTCTCTTCTTTTTTTAGAAAAGGCCCCAGCCTTCTGAGCCAAGGTAGTTTGAGTAGTCAGTTTTAATGAGACCAGGGTAACAGCAGGTAACCACAGTAAGTTTAATGTGGACATTATTTATCTCATGCTAAATTATAACTTGCTCTTAGTTCTGTGTAAAGCCCATGGTTGTGGGCATAGCTGACACCATGGTGGTTTGGAAATGTTAGTAGGCAATCTTATTTTCATTTTTAGGATAGTGTTTGCAGTGAGAAAATCAGGGTACATTCTTTGTAAGCATCTTTTTTTTTAATGGTGTATTTTTTACAAGCTTGTGTGCATCTATGATCTACAAATTCAGGCTCTGCAGGCAGGTTTGGACATAATACTGTCTGCTTGTGGAGACAGCAGGGCCTGGGAGTGCTGTGAGGAAAAGGAAATATTGGGTTGTAACCATCTTCCTTAGGTTATATTTTAGTGTAATTTTCTGTCTCCCTGAATGAACAATATAGTTAATCTTTTAGGTGGCATAGATGATGTAAAACTTGTTTTGGTGATATCCCTGTTACACTAGCCTGGATTTCCAGATGAAAAATTATGTTTCCAGATCACAAATATGGTTCTAGTGCCCAAATAGATAAGAGAAAATTATCCACTGAAAATGTCATTTCACCCAGAGTGGGAATGAAAATAAATATATACAAATTTAAATCATAGAATCATAGAATTCTAAGGGTTGGAAGGGACCTTAAAGATAATCCCATGCCAATCTCCCCTGCCATGGGCAGGGACACTTCTCACTTTGACCAGGTTGCTCAAGGCCTTATCCAACCTGGCCTTGAACACTGCCAGGGTTGAGGCATCCACAACCTCCCTGAGCAAACAGTTCCAGTGTCTCACCACCCTCACATTAAAATATTTCTTCCTAATATCTAACTTAAATTCCCCCTCTTTCAGTTTGTTACTCCTGTCACTATAGTTCCTGATGAAGATTCCCTCTCCAGAGTCCCTGTAGGACCCTTCAGGTCCCTGCAGTGAGGTCTCCTCACAACCTTCTCTTCTGCAGGCTGAACAGCCCCAGTTTTCCCAGACATATATATCAGCCAGCCTATTCCTCTCAGCAATAAGCAGAAACCTCATAGTAGTCATGGAGTTAGTGAAGGGAAAAGATCCATGCCCACAGCCCGGCCCAAGGCTCTCTTGCTTTCTGGAAGGGTATGGTCTGCTAGAGCTCCCTGGCAAAAGGTGAGCCCTGCAGGGATCATGCCCTGTGTACACATCTGGGCTATATCCTGCTACATCTCCCAACACGTGTATGCATCGTCTTTTTTGTTCAACACCCAACACCCCCCATTTTTGTTCTGTAACAAGTAACTTGTCACTGGGGCTCCATTACTCACTTCTCCACTGGGAATTTACTATTTACACTTTTGTGCTCCAAGATGGGCACTGGCAAATGTGCAGTAGCAGACGAGAGTTTCTGGTGTAATCTGAGGTGACAGGAGAGTGAAGAGGTGTGGGGACAGCCATTAGCAGACCTCTAGTTTGAGAAATGTTTGTTGAAGCTGGGTTTTTTTCTCCAGTGTTTACAAAAAATAAGGCATCTGCTAAATGTGCTCAAGGACCTAAATAGGGATAGAAATCAAGAAGAATTTTAATGAAAAACCTCTCAGAAATGGACATTTTGGCTTTCTTTTTTTTTTTTTTTTTTTTTTTTTTTCCCCATGTAAATGTTCAAGAGCTTAATGTTAGTCTAGAGCAGGTTTGGTGCTGCTGAGGATTCCTGAAGAGCAGCAGGGTTTTCAGCAAGGTGAGGAGACACTGCGTGAGGGGACTGCGGACAAAGGGCACGGCACCAGCGTCAGGAGGAGAAAAGGGGGGAAAATCCCAGAAAGAAATGTAAGCTGTGGCTTGAGGGTATGAACGGGCAACTTCACGTGATAAAGGTGCATTTGAGGTAAAACTGCAAATCCCTGGATAAAAGCAGCTCGGATTGCTCTGTGGCTCTAAGGTGGTTTCAGGGGGCTGCCGGCCGCAGCGAACATCGCCGGTCCCGAGCAGACAACGACGACGCTGGCCGGGGAGGTGGCAGACCCGCGTGGCT
>WEIU01020670.1:247655-262341 GCA_013389925.1 Aegithalos caudatus | reverse complement strand
TTCTTGGAATTACATCATATTCAATCCAATGGGAGTATTCAAGCTATGGTTGACAACAAGTACAGAATATTTAGGTTATGACTTAATTCTTAAGTTTAAACATTTGTCAATCTGTGCTTATTACAGTATTCTAGTAATCTGGAAAAAGCAGATCCTGACCACATCATTGCACTGGTTACTGAAGTTATTCCTAAATACTCCTGCCTAATCTTTTGTCCCACTAAAAAGAATTGTGAAAATGTGGCTTCAATGGTGTGCAAGTACCTCAAGAAGTAAGTCTCTGCCTTTTTTTAAAATTATATGTTAAATAATTGCTTACAATTTAGCATTTATTGTCATCTAGTTTGCAAGTGTCTTTCCCTGGTGATTAGAAGTAAGTGCTTTGAACATGGAATCATATAAAGTTGCTAACTGCATAAGTGATAGCAAACTGCAAAAGGCTTAGTAAATAAATTTTTTAAAAATTTCTTATTTTTATCCCAAAACAGTTGAAAAAATATGATTGTCAGAGGACAAATACTAAAGAGAAGAAGGAAAAGCCTACTACATTAATCTAACTTTGTGTTCCTTTGGCACTGGTTTCTGGAAGCTTAGAACACAAACATTTTTCTCTGTGTCCTGGTATTTGGTCATTTACTTTGGTAGCCAGTGTAATATCTCTGTTAAATCTCATACCCACTTTGGGAACCTTGAGTTGTAAAATCAAAAGCAGCCAGTATTTGATCCCTTCTGTTCCTGTGTTTCCAAACAAGAAAGGTTCTATTGCAAACTAAATCAGTCTCCTGTGTATTGCTGTTTCAAACTTACTGGAAATAACTGTTTCTGCAGCTTAGATGTTAGAGGAATCGATGATGAACAGAAGTAAGACAGTAAGCACGTCTCTTGGGTTTTATTTTCTTTTTAGTTAATGATTGATCAAAGTCTAAAGAAATGCTTTTCCTCCTCCAAGAGAATTTAGAGCTCACAAGGAGAAAGAAAAACAAGGTCTCATCAAGAACCTAAAGAGTATTGGAAATGGAGCTCTCTGTCCTGTTTTGAAGCAAACAATCCCTTTTGGTATTGCCTATCACCACAGTGGCCTTACAAATGATGAAAGAAAAAGCATAGAGGAAGCTTATTCTTCAGGTGTCCTTTGTCTGCTTGCTTGCACAGCCACTCTAGCTGCTGGAGTCAACCTGCCAGCTAGAAGGTTAGTAGCCAAAACATTTAATTTTTGCATTAGTTTTTTTTCCTCTGTAAAAATAAATTCTTTAATAAGCTGGAAATCTCAGTGCTATTTAAAGTGTGTTTGTGCTTTTACCAGCACATTGGAAGTATGAGGGATCTTGTGTTCGACCTGGAACACAAGACTGTGCAGTATTTATGTAGGAAATGTGAATCAGTAGGAAGTACCTCAGAGTATATCACTGAGGAGCACTTATCTAAATGGATTAAGGAGGTTCTAATAAATTGAAAATTGGTTTAGTGTTTTTAGTAGTTTTTTTCAAGAGAACAGTGGTTTCTTTAGATACTCTCCTAAGAACAGTGTTTAAATTGTAAATTAAACCTTTTGTAAGGAGTCACAGTTGGAACATGTTTTAACACAAAAATGTATTATCTTTTCATATACAAGTTCTGATGATAGGGCTGCTGTATTCTGTGTGACCAAAGATTGTTTGCTAAGAATTCACTTCTGTGTGCACATTTAATGCACCTTAATTAGTTTAATGCTTTACAATTGATTTCCACATCTGTCCAAAGAGGTGCATTTGTTTTTTATTAGTTACGAGGTAAGAGGCACATAAAAATAATGAATTTGAATTTGTAACATTTTATTGCTGCTTTAGTAATTTAAATATGAAGCATAACTTACTCAAGACTTCNGTATTCTCATAGTGCAAGAAAAAGACAAACACTTGGTAATTTTTACAAAGCTGTTGGTAATTTAAATTGCTGGTTTAAGATGGTGGAATAAACAGGAGGGGCCAAGCTGCCTAGCTTAATTTTTATTCATCTTTTAAAGTTGTAAGTATGTAATAATACCTTTAAACTACCTTTATGTGGCTTGTTTTCAGATGGGAACTGTAAACTTTTGATGTTTACCCTTATTTACTTTATAAGCTGAATCATGCATATCAGGTTTGATTTTTTTTTTTTATAGTGTAAATTTAATGCATGAATATTCCTCTGCACTAATATATTCCTTGCCCCTTTTAGGTTCAGGATTTAGTTCACAGTCCTTTGGAAAATTGCTACAGCAATCTCCTGCTGGAGTTGACCAAGGGAATGCAGAGCCTGCTGTTATCTTTGGTTGGACTGAAGGTATTAGTTAACTCTTCTCTGTGAGTAGCTTAAGTGCTTGGAAATGCCAAGAAAATGTCACCTGTTGATTCTATAGAAAGGGACAGACTGCTTAAACACTCAGGCTTGCAAGTTAAGAACAGCTTGAATCAAGTTTTTGTCCTTACCTGATTAGATATTTTCATTTAACTCACTTAATAAGTGATCATGTAACACAACAATTACCTTGTGTGTAAAAGCAAAAATTCTATCTGCCTTATTATACAATAGAATATTAATAATTCTATTTCTGATATTTGATTCAAATACAAATAGAAATGGTGGAAACAAGTTAACATGATGCAGTAGCTGGAATAATAGAACAGATGGAGAGCAGTCCATCAGATCCACCACTGAGTTTCTATCACTGTGTTTGTTGGGATGTATCTCTACAGAAACACAAACTCTTTCTTTGTTCATTAATTTTTTCCTATGTCTCATTAAACATGTGAAATTACAACTTTAAATATGCTAATCACTTCCCAAACTGGTGCAGATAGCAGTTACCCATGAGGAAGTGGACAATTTCATGTGCTGTACAACATTGCTGGGTGTGCAGCAGCAGCTGGTGTCTGAAGAGAAGAGCCTCTCAGAGATAATTCAAGATGGGCTGGCAAATCTAATAGAAAAAGGACTCCTAAAAGGAAGAATATCTGAGAAGGACAACAATTCCAAATCTACCCTGACAATCACACCCTTGGGTAAAGCTACATATAAGGGTAAGGCTTTTTTTATTCTTATTACTAAACTGCTATGAAAAATAAGTTGTAGAGAAAGAATTTTACTACATGGTGTAGTGGACTGAAAATGGGAGTGAAGTAGCACATGACTAAATGTGGTGGGAATGGAGTGTGATAATATTGATCCCACTGGGAACAAAACCAGAACTGTACCCCTAAAAAAACACCTAATGGCTTGATCTAGTGGCTCAGGACCTTGTTTTACAATTAATTGTTATGAGCAGTTTATTGTAAACTGAAGGATTTCTTGGAAAGCTTAAGAGGGAAAGGGAATACATGACATGTAGAGAAATTGTAATAAAAAATGTATCAGGAAGTTCTGTTTTCCTGTCATATCATAAAGATTTTGGGGTATGGAATGTAATTGAAATAGGATGAGTTTGAAGGGTTCCTTCAATCTACAACATCATTGCAGGATTTCAGTAAAGCCAAGGCATTTCACAAGCACCCCAAAACCACCCAGAATGAGCATACATGAAAATAGGTGAGTGCCTCTCCTCAGCTTTGTTTCACTGCTCATGTTAGGTTAGAACAGTTAGTCAGGTTGCAGATATTTCTCTCCAGTTCAGATAGCATAACAAGCTTTTGTGGAAGGTAAAGACAATACTGATTCTATGTTAAAATGTACTTCATTTAACTCTGTGGGCCTGTTTATAATGTTGCTTATTCTTACCCTGTGTGCTTATTCTAGGCTCAATAGACTTGGCATACTGCAATCTTCTGTACAGGGAATTGAAGAAGGGTTTGGAGGGGCTGGTTCTTGAGAGCAATCTTCATCTCCTGTATCTGTCAACTCCCTATGATATGACTTCTACCTGTAGCCCAGATTGGATGATTTACTTGAGACAGGTGAGAAATTGATGGCAAACATGCACTGGGGCATTCAGTAACCCTGTATATTCAATGTGTGGGGAGGTTGCACTCATAGGGGTAANATAATACACTTAGGTTTTCTATAATATTAAGAGAACTAAATATCTCAAAATTCCTTATGAAATTTTATTTTAGTTCACCCAGCTAAGTGCAGCAGAGCAAAAAGTAGCAGATATTGTGGGAGTACCTGAAAGCTTCATTACAAAAAAGGCTTCTGGTCAAGCTGTCAAAAAGGTAGGTTGGGGATTTCTCATACCTAAGCTGACAGTTTAGTAATTTCATTTGATTGTTTACAAATTCCAGATTATTTTTCTGCTAGTGCTGTTTATTGCTCTTTTCTGGTTATTAAAGTTCTTTTAATCTCCTTGTTTGGTTTTCTTAATGTTTTAATGTCTTTGTGTGTAATACAGAAATGTTTTAAAGCTGTGAAGGGAGTAGAGATGAAAAGATTTGCCTTGTGTTACTAACAGAACATCTGCAGTGTGATACTGGCCCTGAATTCTAGCTTGTCTCATTCCTAGAACGTGGACAAGGCTGTGGTGAACAGGTTCTACCTGACATTTGTCCTCTATGCCCTCCTGAAGGAGACCAATATATGGAGTGTTTCAGAGAAATTCAACATGTCCCGGGGATATGTGCAAAGTCTCCTCAATTCTGCTGCCTCCTTTGCATCCTGCCTTCTACATTTCTGTGAGGTACTGTGTTACCAGAATGTAAAGAAATTCTTTGTAGTTTGGTTTTGCAAAATCTGGAATTTTGTTCTCTTACTTATTAACTGAATACAGGTGTGGTATTTCACCTTTCCTGTGCAAAAATGTTTCTTCACCTTTCCTGTTCTGTTATTTTTTTTTCTATTGAGTAAAGCATGTTCAAACAATGACCTTTCTGATAATAAAAGCAAGCTTTATGCCCTGAGAATGTGAAAACATACAAATTGTATAGGGCAATGATCACTGCCACTGCTGTTGGTGAAATAATTGAAATAATGCATTGCTTATCCTTCAGAATTGCCCCAGATTTGGAATGTTCAGCTGAAGAATACTGAATACACCTCTGCAACTCTCCTGAAAGGATGACTAGAAACAATAGTGCTTCCCCCATCTCATAGCCAAATATATGCTTGTTGCCATAGCAGAGTTTGTCAGTGGTATTTCACAAATACAGAACTTTGGAACTGATTTTTAGCAATCTTTGTCTCTGCAGGAATTGGAAGAATTCTGGGTTTATAAAGCCTTGCTGACAGAACTTACCAAGCAGTTGACTTACTGTGTTAAGACAGAACTCATCCCTCTGATGGAGGTAGCAGGGGTTCTAGAGGTCAGTAAGCCTGGCTGGATGAAACTTTTCAATGTTAACTTGTGTGCTAAATGTTACTGTTCCTTTCAAGCGTATCTGGAAGACCAAGCTAATTTGTTACTGGGAATTCAGGATAATTCAACAGTGTGGAGGTTGGGGGGAAAGTGATCTGTTGAGGAAATGGGAGCTGGAGCCAGTGGTTTTCTTCTGGCTGCTGCCAGAGCAACTGTGAAAATACTGTATTTGGACAATAATTTAGCTGTATACTCAGTTTGAAAACAGAGTCCAGGTTTCTTTTGTGGTAAGGATTCTTCAGTTCATGGGACTAAAGAGGAATAAGAATTTACATATTTTAGTTAGAAGATCCTTACAGAAATATGCAAAGTCCTGTTGTGAACTTTGGTTTTGGCAATCTCTCGCAGTACTGCACGTATTTTAAATAAGAAATTTAACCAGTCTCTGAATCAAAGACTCCTATTAAAATAAAAGCTCTTTTGGGGCTTCAGTTCAAGGTTCTGCTCTTTGCAAAATAATTTAACTTGTCTGTCCAGCATATTGTAGAATCAGTTTGTCAGAAAACCACTGAATTTAGTGGCAGTGAGGTTTAATCTGAGAAGCTAAACAAGACAGACCCCTCCAAAGAATGTGGGACTGTCATTCCCATCAGTGACAGTAAACGCAGAAAGCATGATAACAAGAGAAGACATCAGTGCTGGTATCATCTAGGCTCAGAGAAAATAAAGGCAAATGGGTTTCTAAGAGCTGGGTAAGGTTGCTAGGGTGGTAAATCTTAGTGGTGAAGCTGTGCTTTTGGGCTGTAAAGATTCTCAGTGAGTGTTCATGTTAGAAAAAGAGAATTGGATTGATTTGCAGAATGAAATGTTTCAGAGACTGGCACTTACCAGCAATGGTTATTTCCTGTTCTGATAATCTAACACAATTTTGTACTTTCAGGCACGAGCAAAACAGCTTTACAATGCAGGGTACAAAACTTTAGCACACTTGGCTAATGCAAATCCAGAAACTCTGGTGAGGATGATCGAGCACTTGTCACGGCGTCAGGCCAGACAAATCGTTTCATCTGCAAAGGTGAGTTAGAAACAAAGCTATAAAAACCTGCTTCAGAACTCCAAAATGTCAAAAGTGGATGTTTGAATGACATTAAAAGGGAAGGATTCTGTTTACTACTAAAGGCATTAGTGGATGTTTGTGATCCAAATGCTGATCTCTACTAGGAACAATCTGTTGTGTACAGGTTATTGCCAAGTGGTGCTGCTTTTCAGAGGAGCAGCAAAGGGCAAAAATGCCTGACAGCTTGTTTGATACCTGAAATGCTCAGTCTGCCAATATCTCAGAACTTATCTTACAGAAGCTCTAGTGGTAGTAGTTGTGACAAAAAGTAGGATTTGTAGGGTTGTAGAAATGGAAACCAACAAGGTGCAGGGTTAACCTTGCCTATTTGGGTTGCTTTTGTGATGCCTTGTTGTTCTTTCCTGTCTTTTCCACTTTGAACATGCAGGTTCTGTAACAAACACTGAGTTGTGTCTAAACAAAAAATACAGGAAGTACTTTATCAAGGGATGGCATTCTCTGTCTATCTCCATTCATCATCTGCTGTTGCAATGGTATTGGCTTCATGTTTGATTCTATTAAAAGAGCAAGCTCTTGGGGAAGTAAGGGAATGTCCAGAATAAAAGGATGAGTGGTTGCTGTAAAAATAAGGCAGTCAATTAAAAAGTTTCGGTTGGCACATTCTCACAAAGTAAGCATACCAACTTTGGGGGTTGTGCACTTAAAAGTTCCTGTTCAGATAATGTTGTTGTAGGCTTCTTGCTGCTTTTATAGTTTTCTGCTGTAGGAACCAAAAGAAAGGGATATATGCAGATTCTTTGTCTACATCAATGACGAATAGCAATCTACCCTACTCTCACACTCAGACACTAAATTCATGGAGTTTTCTCTAACTGGGAAGTTAGAAGAGTGCTTGCATGGGGTCCTGTTCTTCTCCATGCCAGCAACAAAAGTTCAGGGCAGTGATTAAACAACTGCTGATATCAGGAGTCCTGTATGTCTGGTGTAAAATGCTGTAGTAAGAAATTTCAAATAAAGGAAGAAGTTGTCAGTTTGGCAGGCACAACTTAAAATGTTTATTCCGACATGGAAAATAAATGTCTAAGATTAAAAGTGTTCCTTAGCAGTTCCAGACAAAACAGTTAATGTTCTGTAAATTTGGTGATTTACATGATTTACATTACATTACATGATGGCAGAATCCAGAAAACCATCTGTGTGCTGTATGAATCTTTGTGTGACTGCTTTTATATGGGTGTACACTTATTGGCAAAAAAAAATGCTGGTCCTTTGAGGCAAAGCTGCTGCAGTCCTGGGAGCAGCAGCAGAAGTCTTTTACAGACTCAGTGCAAGTTTGGAAAGAAACACTGGTGTTTTATTCTGTCTGAGTCATAGCTAATGCTTGTTATTTGTTTTCTAATTTTTGTTTTGTTTTGGTTTGGTTTTTTTGGTTTTGTTTTTTTTTTTAATTGTTGTAGATGCTGCTGAGTGAAAAAGCTGAGGCTTTACAGGAAGAAGTTGAAGAACTCTTAAAAGTGCCAACAGATATCCCAGGGACCCACTGATTGTCACAAAGAAAAGTCATGAATTCAAAATTTGGATATTTTAAAGTTTTTAACTCTCCTGCTTAAAGCTGCTGTAATTTAATAAATATATAAAGTCTTTTGTATGCCACAACTTTGAGTGAGTTCTGAATTCAGAATGCTTCATGGAAAGTTGACTTCATTTCAAGGTTTGGATTATGAACTTCTTGAACAATAAGACAGGATCATCTTCCTTCATTCCTGGTTTCATACATAACCTGAGGAGTGCTTTGGGAATTGGACTGACTGCTTTGTGTGTACTTCTGCAGGGAGCATATGCTCACTTAACTTCAATAAGTTGACTTAAATAATATCTTTGGATATTCCCTTTAGGACATGTGCACTTGAGTGAGATACCCCAAAATGCCTGCTTTCAGGATTCTCTGTATTCCAAGTGTAGCTAATGGAAAGAACTGCAATTTGTAACAAAGAAGTTGTCCCAGAACTGTTCAAGAGATTGTAAATGGTGCCTAGTTTAAGCCTTTTTAAAAAATGCAGATATCAAATTCATATTCAGCCTCGGGCAATTCCCTGCAGTAATTCCTTCAGGATCCCTCTGAAGCAGTCTTTTAAACAGAAGGTTTACTTTTTTTAAAGGTTTTTTAAATTTTCTTGCTTAAATATGAAGACTAAATAAAGATGAAGTCTTAAAGAATGACATTTCAGAAGCTCTGTCAATTTCTGAGAGTTCATGGGCATGTGTCAGTCACCCATGTCAGGATTTTTAAAGGCATCTGAACCTGATTTGCTCCAGCAAAAAGTTAGGCTTCATGAAAGTAGTTTTGAGGATGCCTGAACCTTCCTCATTTGTGACACAGTAAATTTCAAAGCTGGTGTGTAGTACTTGACAATGGCCTGCACTTTAAGACAGACTTGAAAGGTGGGGCAACCTGCTGTGTTAAATTACAGAATCATAGACTGGTTTGGGTTGGAAGAAACCTTAAAGATCATCTCATTCCAAACCCTCTGCCATGGGCAGGGACACTTCCACTGGACCAAGCTGTTCAAAGCCTCACCCAGCCTGGCCTTGAACACCAGGCATGTGGTATCCACAGCTTCCTTGGGCACCCAGTGCCAGTGATTCTTCATCAGCCTCACAAGTTAAGAATTTCTTCTTAATATCCAATCTAAATACCTCTTCTTTTTGTTTAAAACCATTCCCTCTTGTCCTATCACTGTCTGCCCCTCCAAAAAGTCTCTCCCTCATTTGTTACAACCCTGGAGCCTTCTCTGTGCTGAACAACTGCAGCTCTCAGCTCATGTTCATAGGAGAGGTGCTCCAGCCCTCTGGGCATCTCCATGGCCTCCTCTGGACCTGCTCCAACAGGGTCCATGGCTTTCCTGTGCTGAGAACCCCAGACCTGGATGCAGTGTTCCAGGTCTCAGGAGGGCATGAAAGTAGTTTTGAGTTATGGTAGCCAGTGTTGTGGCACACCTAAATATGGCATTTCTGTGTAAAACTGGGTCTCCTCAGCAAAGGAAAAGCAAGAGAAACCTTAGTTAAACTGGGGGCTTGATAGGTTAATTATGTTAGGGTTCTAGAAATAACCAGAAATGTTTTTAAATCCAGTGGGGGTGTTAGATGTTGAATGCTAGATAGAAAGTGGTTATGGTGAAAAACTGATGAAAATGCCAATATTCTACAGCTCATTTTGTGTTGCTTTAGAGAAATAGGTAGCAATTGAATGAATTCTTTATAAGCCTTTATTTGGCATAAACATGCCTCTAAACCCATACTTTTGATACTTCATAGTGGCTTACACAGTTTGGATAAATGCAATATTTGACTGCATTCAGTATTAAACCAGGTCAGGAATTTAAAACCAGCACATTTTAGAGGCAGTGTGATTCATTTCCACTGGTACACTGAGTGCCCACAGGGGAATCCTGTTACTGATATTTAAGTGCCTAAGGCACAACTGGATTTGGAAACATGAAAAAATGTGAATTTGGTCCTCAAGGGCAGAAGCAATATTTGCTATGACTTGAGGCTATATGTAAGTCTGTCTCTTAATGCCTTGTCCTTTTAATTAAGATATATTTTTTACTAAACGATGAATAATATTAAATTTTCTATTGGTTTATTCGTGTTACATTCAAAAGATGATGCTCATTCCAGCATAACCATGAATACATATCCAAGCAAGTGATGTAGTACCCACATAAGAAAGCACAGCTACCAAAATAAAGCTTTGTTGGTATTTGATGGTGCTTTTCGAAAGTTTGGTACAGATTTGGGTGGCTTTGCAGGGAAAGAGAACCCTAGGAAGTTACTATTAAAATATTCACTCTGAGTACTGACTTACTGCAATAACAGATGTTATATAAATAATCCATTAATTGCTACATTTATTACAGAATAGTTAATGAGCCAGTAACCTCTGTCACAATTCTTTACATGGTATTTGTACTTGCATGCTAATTAAAATGTACATTTTATGTAATTATGTAGCAGAGGGGAACAGCAGGAAAATGTCATTCCTGCCACTTGCTGAATGTACCCTCTATACATGACCATAACACCCAGTACTGCTGCAAGATCAGGTTGTGATGAGATACACATTTAGGAATAAAGTCAAATATTCCCTGCAAATGCCAGGGCACCTGTGAAAATGGTAGAAAAAGCTGTTCTGAAACAAGAGAGTGGTTTTAAATCTGCATAAAGCTGGTCTGGAAAGAAAAGAGGTTGGCATTTGTTGTCTCTGCTGTTCTCTTTACACAGGCTGTGCTCTGCCTGGATGGATGAGTGCAATTCCCCTAAGGCTTTCTCTGTGACCTTAGAGAGCATCAGAAGTGAAATGAAGCTGCACTAATTTGCACTGAAACTTTGCTGTATGTAGCTTGTCTTATTTTCCTGAAATCAAGCTTATCAGGCAAGGCAGTACATGTATTTCATACTGCTTTTTCTTTCTGCAGTATGTACTAATGTGTGATTAAATGCTTTTCATATAAGGCTTTCTTACCTGGGCTTTTCCCCTGGGTGGGGATGGGAGAGGAGAAAAAAAGGGAATACAACAGATGCAGTACAGTACTGGGCTGATTTTATATATATAAACATGCAGGTGTTGGAATGGGTATGCATTAGTTTGGTAAATGTCTGTTATGGATGGATTCAAAATATTTTGGAAAGCAAATATTTCTAACTGGCTTCAATGGGATGTTTGTATCCTAAGGCCTGTGTTAAAGGGAAAGAAGCAACATTGATGAATTTATCTTATTTCCATGTGATATGGAATGGAACCTAATGATAGATGCTTCAAAGCTAAGTAGGTCATAAAAATATGCTTTGTTGGATGTTTCTGACAATGTCTTCATGACCCACAGTAAATTGGATCAGAGCTACTGTGTGTGCAAGTCTGTTGAGGTGCAGAGAAATGTTCTGACCTAAAACCTCAGAGCACATTTCTTAGTCTTTATTTCTATTCACTACACTTTCCAGCTTGCTCACATAGATCAGTTCTTGTGTTTGTGTGATTCCCTTCCTTCCCCTGAGTCATGATTCCATGCTTTCAGAAGCCCCTGTACATAACTTACTGAAAACTGTCTCCCTGGAAGGACTGGTAAGAGAACTGGGCTTAGGGTAATGTTTAGCTGTTAATTTTCATTGTGTGAATGAGACCTATTGTGTTCCTGTGTTCTGGAAAGCCATTTCCACGTGAGTTACTCCTGCCTACTCTCACTTTGTCCTTCCTTTTAAAGCTTCCTTTCATCTTTGTGTGCATATCAAAGAGAACTGCTAAATCTAGACCCAGGGTGTCATTTCCATCTCTGAATAAACAGTGTGTGCCATCTCAGACTCTAATAACCAGCTGAGCTCAGAAATAAAAGTACTGAGTACTAAGAGCTGTGTCAGGACAAGGTCTGGCTGTAGGCTTGGGGCAGGGAGGAAGGATAACTCACACAGAACCACTCTGATAGGCATCTCTGTTTTTACAGTTTCCATGCTTTCTTGGCAGCAGCTTAGCCTTAGTTTCATCTTCCCGAGGCTTCTTATTTAGGAACAGCAGTATTCTGACACAGGTCAGCTCTGTTCATCTGCCCAAACATCTGTGTCACAAGAATTGTTTGGCTTTGGCACAGGCAGCTCTTCCCTTCTGAATTCCCTTAATATACACAAGGTAAAGCAGTGACATATATATAAATATAGGTATAAATATATCAAGCTCTTGGTGCTTGCCCAGGAACAGCAAAGGGGACACTGTTAGCAATAGCATGGTGCTGCTGCTGTTAGACAGCTGAAATTCCTGGAAGGCTTTATTTTTAGTTCTTCCTAGTTATAAAAACCTAGTCATCACAGAGTGTCTAATGGCATTCCTGGGAGAAGCAGAACTGACTGATAGGAGCTGCAAGACCAAAGCATATGAATGTCACAAGGCAGGGACTAGGTTTTGCATGGAGTGAGGAAGAGAGATGGGATGCTTGTTTGGAGCTGGCTTCAAGTAACACTCAAGTGGGCTTAAGCTTAGTCCTAGTTCTTAAATGTTCCCCTTGTAGCTGACAGGGCATCAATCAAATTCTGAGCTCATTCACTTAAGTCCAAATACATATGTACTGACCTCCCCTACTCTGTAGTATTTAAAAATGTACATAAAACCACGTGAAAAATGCTCAGGAAAAAGCTGCCGCTTCTCATTCAGTACCTCCAGCTCTTAAGCTAATGTTGGAATGCATTGTTTTCCAGCTACGAGGTTTCACAGGCTGCTAAAAACACAACATGTGCCAGACTTTATGTACACACATCTGTACATAGCAACTGATCCCAAAACATAGCTTTGACCATTTGAAATACACGCCTTGTGCCTTTGTTGTGAGAAATACAGTACAGTGGCAAGTGACCCAAAGTGCCTCTTCTCAAAGAAAAACACAGAGGAAATGAAGGCAGAAGTAGGGAATTCCAACAGAAAAAAATTGTGCACAGGCTGCATCTTGCCTGACAGCTCCTGACCTTTCATGCACCTGTAGCACCAACCTTATCTAATTTGCAGCAATGACTTTTCATACATGGAACTACATTCTTATTTCCTTAGTCTACCCCTGGGGCTGGCTAGTTTGTTTGGTGCTCCAGTCACCTGCTGATAGATGAGTTATTCCTCTGGCAGATAGTCACCCCAGCCCTTCCTGGGGTGTGGGCATATAATTGGTGCTGCACCCCCAAAATGGGAAGCATTACCCTGACTAAGATCCTGAGACAGCCACAAGTGTCACTGATGTTTCCTTTTCAGCAGGGCCATGGATGTGCTTATCAAAAACAGAGTTAATTTGGTCAAGTTCTTCTAGTTCTGGTGGAAAGTTACTTCATAGTAAAAAAATGTAGAGCAAGCAGGAACAGGAAGGGCCAGGCAGGTGAGCACTTGAGCCACAGAGCAATGCCCCAACTTCAGCACGTGTGGGAAGCGCTGCACCCAAATAAAGTAACAGATTCATACACAGCCTGTTCCAGCAGACAGCTGTTTTCAAAACAAACCTCAGAAAAAATGTGGATGCTTCAGGATGAACTGGTGTAGGTGGGAAATGCAATGATGGTGTTAAATGTAGTTGTCTAAAAACTGCAAATGTTTTAGTAGTGTGCATAGAAACTTAGAATTCTTGCAGCCCAGGAAGCAAACTGTATTCTAGACTGGATCAAAGGGAGAGTGGGCAGTAGGTGGAGGGAGGTGACTGTCCCCCTCTACTCCAAACTCCATCTGGTACTGCATCCAGCCCTGGGCCCCTGAAAACAAGAAGAATGCGGACCTGTTAGGAGGCCACAAATGTGATCAGAGGGCTGGAACAACTCTCCTTTGAAGGGAGGCTGAGAGAGCTGGGGTTGTTCAGCCTGGAGTGGAGAAGGCTCCAGAGTGACCTTAAAGCATCTTCCACTACCTGAAGGGATGACAAGAGAGCTGGAGAAGGACTTTTTACAAGGGCATGGAGTGGTAGGACAAGAGAGGAATGGCCTTCAGCTGAAGAAGGCTTGGTTTAGACTCAATGTTGGAAAGAAATTCTTTACTGTGAGGATGGTGAGGCACTGGCACAGGTTCCCCTGAGAAGCTGGGGACACCTCATTCCTGGTTGTTCAAGCCTAGGCTGGATGGGGCTTTTGAGTAACCTGGTCTAGTGGGAAGCATCCCTGCCCATGGTGTAGGGTTTGGAACAACCCAAGCCATTCCATGACACTAAGCCATACCTGCTCCGTGGCTGCAGCTGGCTCTTCCCTGACAGGCTTCCCTGGCAAGGCCAGCTGCTGCCAAAGAAAGTTTTGGCACAGACTGGACTCTGCAGGGAGCACCTGGGGGGCAGACCCAGAGCCTGCCTGAACCTTCTTTGTAACAGCAGTTCCAAGTTTCATGCCTCTGCAATTAGGACATGCGCTTGTTCCAACAGCATGGACTGTTGCAACAGTCAGGTTTCAGCCTGGCATGGCTGTGTGCCGCTGGGACTCGGTTTCCCGCAGTGAAAGGAGGCTGCAGACGGGGTCCCAGGCTGACATCCCAGCCCTGGAGCGGCAGCCTTCAGTCTGTAGCCATTTTTCCAGCCCGCTGGTTGTACACGGAAATGCCCAGGGCCGCTCGGGAAGGGCGAGACACCGGAGGACAAGGCTGCGAAGGTGTGAGCAAGAAAGGAACCAGCTGGAAACACAGGTTCATTTTGCAATGGTTGAGGCGTTTGGGAAACGCCGAGTTTCGGGCGTCTTGCCGCTGATTTGAGTCTCGAAGATGCTGTTGGAGCCCTTCCAGAGCGCGGGGAAGGTCCTGCTCACGCCAGCGCCGCTCTTCCCGGCGGGGAGCGGAGCGCTGCAGCCCCGGGCCCGCCCTCCGCGGGGGT
>WEIU01020670.1:232493-247266 GCA_013389925.1 Aegithalos caudatus | reverse complement strand
AAAAACATAAAAAAAAAAAAAAAAAAAAAAAAAAAAAAAAAAAAAAAAAAAAAAAAAAAAAAAAAAAAAAAAAAGGAGAAGGAAACGGAGGGAGTTGTGGTTGTTTGTCCTTGAGAAATGGAGACTTCAGGGTGTCCTTATCTCTCTCCACAAGAAAGGAGTTTGTAGTGAGGTGTGGGTCAGTCTCTTGTAGCTAACAAGTGGCTAGACGAGAGGAAACGGCCTCGAGTTGCACAAGGGGGGTAGATTGGATATTAGGAAAAAGTACTTCAATGAGAGCACAGTCATGCACTGGAACAGGCTGCAAAGGGAAGCAGATGGTGGGATCACCAACCATGAAAGTGTTCAGAAAACGTGTGGATCCTCCAGTCCTGCTTTCCCACCACTTCCAATTTTCCTCCTCATTGAGCTCGTGAGAAAGGTGTCACCAGCTTTACTGGAAAGTGCTCAGGTCTCCAACATTGATCCCCAACTGCACACCAGGTTCAGCCTGTGGCCAGCCCTGCCACCATGAGGTGTAGGAAGTACTTGGTGGCCTCTAATCTGCTGCTTGTCACCACGGAGCAGGTAGTGCCTACCATGCCTTGTGGTTTCCCCCAGAGAAGGCTGGGTGTCAGTGCTGCACATCCTGCATGGGATGTGAGTAAGTCACAGAATTATGGTCTTTTGTACACCTGCTTTGATAAAGTTAACACCTGTGCCAGCAGGGACTCCTAATCTCCCTCGGGTACAAAGGCAATTCCTTTGGCTGTTGTCGATGGAAATTGGGGCTGATGATATAAAGTCAATTCTGCACCAACTTCTCAAAGGACATTTATGTTGGTGTTGCATCAACAAGACCAAAAAGTCTTGGGGAGGTGGATGTTTAGGATGAAAAAAACTCAAGACCTGTTCTAAAGTTTTGCCTTACTTTGCCCCCAGGATCTGGCTCCCTGGCTGTGACCGTGTTCCCTCAGGCATGTTCTCCCCTTGTTGCCCATTAGACCCTCTCCTGGCTCACTTGGCCATCAGTGTCCCTCTTGTACAGTGCAGAGAGCTGGATGCAAATCCCAGCAAGCCATCAGGAATTCTCTGAGGCTACTGGGTAGCCCTAGGTCACGTATTGCAGCAGGGTCCTCAAAGTGCTTGCCATGTTTACCCTCTACACAGTTTGCATAAATATAGTGGTTTTCCATTTCTCGGCATTCCCTCCTCAGCAATTCCAAACTGCGTGCCCTGGCAACGGCCCTGTCCCCAGGTTTCCTGAGGTTTGGTGGCACCGAGACAGATTTTCTTATCTTTGACCCCAACAAGGATTCAACTTCAGAAGAAAAAGTCCTCTGGGAACTTCAGGCTCAGCAAGGTAAAGCGGGCATCAATGTGTTAGACTTGAAACCATCCTGGGTTTTGGAGGGTCTTTGATGCAGGCTGAGGATGCTGAAGGGCACAGCAGCAGCACAGGGGATCCCCCACAGGATCAGCATTGCTGTCATCATGGAGAGGAGATCTGTGGGCTTTCAGCATGGTTTGTGGGAAGTGCCAGCTGTGGGAAAGTGAGAAAGGATGTAGGGGAACTTGTATCCTTCCGGGCATCTGCTGAGGCTCTCCCCCTTTGCTGCCCTCTGCTCCCTGCAGCAATCTTGGGAGCTCCCCCACTGCCTGGGAGGTAGTCAAGTTCAGCTCAGAAGCTGTGGCTTCACTATGAAAATTAAATTGAAAAGTGTTCAATCTCTCTCCCAAAGGAGGAGAGTTGGGGTGGGGGTGCAGCCTTGCCCTCCTGCTGCTTTGACAGGGCAAGTGCAAACCTGCTGGACCCCTGTCAACTGCTTGAGCTTGGTATTTTCTCTTTGAACTTAGCAAAAGTGCATAAACTCTTCAAGAGGTGTTTCAGATGAAAAAAAAATCCAGTATATTCCTGTGGCACGCAGCACAATTTTGCAATCCTACATTACTGCACGACCTGTGATGTTCAGTTTTGAAGTCAAGTGGTACTTTTCCCCTCACAGCACTTTCCTGAGTAGCCACTTCCTGTGACTCTGGCTCGTGCCTTCCTCTCTGGTTATGGGTTGTTCCTAGTTTGCATGCCAAGAAAAAAACATGAACTTTGAAGAAAAAGTCTTATGGCTCCTGCCAGCGAGCCATGGGGGGAAGTCAGCACTTTCCCCTGCATGAGATGCTTCCTGCACTTCCCTGTTCCTGCTCCCAGGAGGGTGGGTCGTGATCCCTGCCACACCACTGCACGCCAGGTGGGCTTATCTGCTCCTCAAGCATGGCAGCCTGTGCTTTGTCAGCTCACTGGAACAAGGGCTCTCTGGCTGTGGAGGTGAGGAGTTAATTCCTTTCTACCTTCTTCTGCCCCACAGAGGCCTGTGGCTCAAGGCCTGCATTTGCTGCTGTCGAGAGGGTGCTGCTGGCCCAATGGCCCAGCCAGGAGAAGCTGCTTCTCGCCGAACAGAACCGGAAAAAGCACAAAAACACCACCATTACAAGTAAGACTTCAACAGGGGGATGCAATTCTCTGCCCCATTGTAGAGGGGCTGTAGGCTGTTAAGTGCTGAAACCACTGAAAAAAAAAAAACAACCATTTCACCCACTTAGAAAAATATTCAGAGAACTCTTTTTCTACTGATTGCCACCTCACATTTAATAGTATTCAGCTGCAGGGGTTGGGAGGTTGTCAAAGCTTGCAAGATGTTGTGTAGTGAGGCCTGACCTCTTCTGTCTGTCTGGGAGAGGTTGGCATATCTGCAGCATCAGGCTAAATAAATACAGGCAGTAAAGATTTTTGCTTGGCCAGAGCTCAACTAGCACGCTCTAACCTTGAGATAAACATCCCTTTCTCCTCTCTGCAGAAAATACACTGGATATTCTCTACAGCTTTGCAAACTGCACAGGGTTTCACCTGATCTTTGGACTCAACGCCTTGCTGCGGAAAGGTGGCTTGCAGTGGGACAGCTCGAATGCCCAGGCACTGCTGGACTACTGTGCTTCCCAGAGGTACAACATCTCCTGGGAGCTTGGCAATGGTAAGTGCTTGTTGGCCAGGACAGCCTAGAAAAGTACCACCAGAGGGTACGGGCTGGTAAGTTTGGATGTTTTGGATGATGGCACATAAAGGCAAGGTGATGTCTTATTAAGAGACATTAAGGTCTTAATTTGTAGAGGGATTTCACAAGAATACACAATGAATGAGCAAATTGAGATGATTTTGCTGCTCCTACCAGGGCTGTGAGATGAGGTGAACGATGCCCCACAAGGTGCAGGATGTCACCTATGGCTGGGACAGAGGGCTGGAGAGCAGCATGCTGTTACCCCCTGAGTTTTTGGTTTTGTGCTCACCTCCAAATACCTCACCCACACCATGCCAGATCAGGCGAAGCCTTAGGGGACTGGTGCCTCCCATGTGGATGCAGCTGCCCTATTTTGTGCCCCAGAAATAGAGTGAGGTGTTGATGTGCATGTTTTCCACAGAGCCCAACAGCTTCAGGAAGAAATCTGGCATCCACATTGATGGCTTCCAGCTGGGGCAAGATTTTATTCACTTACGCCAGCTGCTGAATAACTACGCCCTCTACCAGCACGCCAAGCTCTACGGCCCCGATGTTGGGCAGCCCCGAAAGCACACACAGAAGCTGCTGAGAAGGTAGGGGTGTGAGCTTCCAGAATCACTCCCTGGGGTGGGGCAGGTGTGGAGAATCGTGGCTTTTCTGCCCATAGATGAAGCAGGCATGAAGAAGCTTCAAGGCAGGGGTTGAACATTTTTTTCCCCTTGATTTATGACAACTAAAATCTTGCGTGCTTGAGTTCAAGGTCTGAATACTCAGCCAGGTGAAACTCAGCTGCTGGCAGTACCTCAGTGATCCACACATTTTTCCAGTGAGCACTGGCTCCAGGGTTGTGCTAACAAGGGCTTTTAGCCCGAGAAACACCCATGTGTTACACAAAGGTCAGTTCATCCTCCCAGTGACCTGCTGAGGCAGCCAGGCTGCCCAAAGCCTGCTTAAAAGCCACGGCAAGCCTGGCCCCCAAGCATCCTCCATCAGTACTGCCAGCTGTGGGGAGAGGGCAGGGCTGTGCATGGCATTGCACTGGTGGGAGGGCCATGACCCATCACTGGTACTGCTAATCCCCTGCTTTCCACCATTCCCTCTGGCTGCAGCTTCCTGAAATCGGGAGGGAAGGTGATCGACTCTGTCACATGGCACCAGTAAGTACCACATGGATACCACTGTCACTCCGGTTACTGCCTCATTTTCTTTACAAAATGTCAATTTGAACAGAATTACCAATCTCAACAGGAAAGAGGGGGGTGAAATGCCCCTTTTGACAGTTTCTCGGGGGCTATTCCACAAATTTCCCTGTTCAGAATAAGAGATGAATTGAGGGAGCACATTACAGAAATGCTGAAGCCTCCAAAGGGTCTACCTGGCGCAGAGAGCCAAAAGCAGCGTTGGGGGTTTGTCACATAAGCACAGCAGCAGGGAATGTGATGTGCAAGATGATAATTCTGTTTGCTCTATTTATGTCTAGTTGATACAAAGGAAAAGCCCTGCAAGTCTGGCTGACCTTTGCCCATGGAGAAGTGCCAGCAGCTCCTCCTGCTCCCTCGAGTTTGTTCTCTGAGTCGTTTCAGGCTCTGTGTGTGTAACACCCTCAGGTCCCACACACAGTGCAAACAGCACAGGCACCTGGCCCTTTGCTCCTGTGCTGTGACTTTGATTTGTGGATTTAAAGCACTCATGGGAGGAGTGGGGTAAACCGGCCCCAGGGCCATGAACTCCACATGTTTGAAAGTAATTTCCATGTGAAGGCAGTTTTCTTTCCAGTGTTAAAAGCAGGACATTGACATGCAGCAGTCAAACAACAGAGAGAAAATATGCACATACTTATTTTTTATATATATGTATGCATACATCATTTATCTATGTATTTGGAGCTGCTAGAAAGGCATGAAACATGTCCTTTCCGCTTCCTGGGCTGTTCTTTACTAATTTAGGATTATCAGGTTTTAGCTTCCTCTTGTTGCTGGAAGGCTTCAGCTACTTTTGGTAGGACTGATAGCAGGATGAAGTGCAAAAACCACAGGGATCCCAATTTATTTGGACAAACCAGCTTAAAAGCTCTTCTGCTCATGGTGGGGGGCAACCTTCACGCCATAGGGATGCCTATATTCCAGCTCCCTCCAAGTAGCCAAAATATTCCAGCAGATGTCCAAAAAATCAGACTATTTTTAATATATAACTTGACAGAGTAAAGCAAGTAATCACATAGGAGTGTCAGACTCCTCAACAAGAGAAGATTTACAGAAGCTGGCTCTTGGAGATGTTTTCCTTATTCTAAATGAGTAGATGAAAACAAACTTATTACTCCTGCTGTAAATTTCTGTGTTATTTTGCCTCCATTGAGGTAATTATCTGAAACTCCCATAAAGACAAGTGGCAGACCTACACATTTGGAAAACGAAAAACTAGAAAGCACTGGACAGAAAAAAATCGTGTTGTGGATAAATGTAGCAATCAACTGAATATTTTCAGTGGTGTTCTGGTGGTATTTTCCCCTAATTTTGGTTATTTTTTCCCCCCATTTTCAGTTACTATGTGAATGGACGGAGTGCAACAAGGAGGGATTTCTTGAGCCCTGAAGTGCTGGATACCTTTGCCACAGCCATATATGAAGTTCTGGAGGTGCCTTGTCCTGTTCAATCATTCCCATGTTCACTTTCCAGGGGGTTAGCAGAGAATCCAAAAAAGGCACCATTTCTTACTAGCAATAAACAGGGATACTCAAAGCTTGAGTTCTGCTCACATTGTATATTAAAAAATATATAATTAAAATTAATGATATCAACAATAAATGAGCTCCAACAGTTTGCCATGGAGAAAACATTGTGCCAGGTGCATCACACACCTACAACATTCTCATTTATTGATATAGTAATTACTTAGGGATGTACCTTATGGTTATCCAATCCCCCTGATGCTTTTTTTTTTTTTTTTTTTTTTTTTTTTTTCATTTTGAGACCTGAGGATATTATAACTTAGAATATAGCACTACTCAGCACAAGAAGAATAATGGGACCTGGATTTTAGTGATGTTTCCCTTATTTTACATGGGTGGCAAGTTTGGGGTTTTTTCAGAGGGGGATGTAAATCTACTTCTAGTCTGTTTGATCCAAATTTCTGTGACATCCCATCTCAGGGCATTATCCCTTACATGTAAACATCCTAAGTAAGCCTTTGGCTAAAGCACAAACCTTTGTGTATTTCAGTAGCCAAAAATTTAACTGTTGTCTCTTTCTCTTCTTCCCTGATGCCACACTGGCCAGATTGTTGGTGAGACTGTGCCGGACAAGAAGGTGTGGCTGGGAGAGACGAGCTCTGCCTATGGAGGAGGAGCTCCCAGATTGTCTAACACTTATGTTGCTGGCTTTATGTGAGTACTGTGTCCTGGGTGTGGGGAAATTACTTATCTTGCCAGCTGATACGAGGCTCCCCCACAGGAGGAATGTGGCTCCCTCTGACTTCCTGGGGAATGCAGGCAGGTTTTTTCCATCCTATGAGACATGATGACTTTTTATCAGGGCCTGGTGGGCCAGCAAGTCAAAGTCTGATAATGACAGGCAACCTTGTTGTTGGTGTGATTTCTCCCAGCCTTCAGACCTTTGGCCAATTCAGAAGAAATCTGCTGCCACTCCTTGTTTCCACCACCTACAAACGGCAATGGGACAACTGTTCCCACCAACTTCAAGAGGTGGTCTGAAATGATTTTTTGTTGTAATCAATTAAAAGGCTTGAAATTAGTTGTGTGCTTTTAAGGAAGCCAGCATCACACACTAATTTTTGCTTTCCTGCTTCCCGAGCTGGTTGGAGAGGGGCAACAGGGTACAGTTGAGCTCAGCACTTCCATCTGCATGACATCTGCCTCATCTTTTTGGCAGGTGGCTGGACAAACTGGGGCTGTCAGCCAGGCAGGGGATTGACGTGGTGATGAGACAGGTTTTCTTCGGGGCAGGGACCTACCACCTGGTGGATGCCAACTTTGAGCCTTTGCCGGTACGTGAGGAAAACTCCCTGAACGCAGCTCGGCACAGGGAACGCTGCCAGTGGGGGCACGGGTCAGCTTTTGAACAGCTCCTTCTTTTGTTGGGATGGTCACAGGTATCCTTGCACCTAAAGTTACCTCATGTTCCACGAGGGGTTAAGGTATTATTACGTACATATGTAGGCACACAAGGTATTTACTCCAGCTGCAGGCGTGCAGCCAGTCTTCAGCACGGCAGACACTGATTTGTGGGACACCGTGCTCTGGTTTGTAGGCAGGAGCTCCTGGAGCTCACAAGGCTTTTCTGGATGGCCTGCTTTGGTTTGACTGCTTCTCAGCTGAGTGATGAGTAGTTCAAAAACAGAAATGAAAAGAGAGATTAAAATCAATTATATTTCATATGAAAACCAGGCCAATATGAAGTCAAGGCTCAAGCATTATAGGTCCTGAGCATATTCATACTACAGTGGTGGCTGTATTTCAATTTCAATTTCAATTGAATTGAAATACGTATTTAGAATAGTTTGATTTATTAGGAAATAACATTTTGCTGTGATGAAACTTCATTATATGAACTATACATTGTTCTTGCACACATGGCACATTTCTTTGTACTACTAGCACTTAGATTGGGGTGAGAGGACAGCATCTGCCTTTTTAGGTTTCCTCTCATTTTTCTGTTTCCAAATTGTGATTTTCACGGGTGGTCATAGAGCCAGTCTGAAAGAAAACCCAGCATACAGGGATTTTCCATCCTATTTGCTCAGCTGCTTCCTATGCCAGATGCTGCATCATCAGGCTTGTAGCTTTGGGCTCTTCATTCCTTCATTTAAAATAGATTTAATTTAGATTGAACCTGTGTGCCTTGTTCCTCACCTACAGGCAGTACAGACACTAACCAAGCCAATAATGCTTCAGAGGCAGGGAAATCCAAACCCAGGTGCATCAGCTGTAGTTAGCACAGAAATGAGGAAGCACAGCAGTGTCAGAAGGCTGCCCTTCCTTGCAGAGGGATTGAGCATGAAGGCTGATAGGAAAAGTAATTTCCTGGGCTTGTGGTGAGTCAGAAGAGAAACACAACAGTTTTCCTACTAAGAAAACCTCAAAGACAAACATATGAGCTGGGAGAAGCTCTTCAAAACCCTGGAAAGACTTAGAAAAAATGAGTCTGCACTGGGCATCATCCTGCTCTGAGGCATCATCCTGGGGTGTCAAAGGATGCCCTGGTCACTCAGGTTCAGAAATCAATCCTGAGACCTGTTCAGAAGAACAAAGTTAATGAAAGGGGTTAAAGTTTAGGAGCTTCTTCCTGGTGTTACACCTGTGCCTTAGGTACAAGCTTTCCTGCAGGAGGGGCTGCTCACACCCCTTCAGCCCCAAGGTTCTCTGTACCCTGCAGAAGGGCGTTTCCAAAATGCAAACAATCTCTCCTGACAGAGTCCTGAGAGTTTTATATGAAGGAGAATTACTCTAAGGTACATTGTAAACACAGCTGCTCACAGGCAGGGCTTCCCTTTTAGCTATGGTGTTTGTGTGAATTTAAGTACATGTGGTGAAAAGCTTGGTAAAGCAAGAAGCTATGGGGGAGAAAACCCTTAGAAATGAGCTTCAAAATGAAGGTTAAATTAAGCACTGTGTGGAGCAGCTGGCATGTACACAAACAATTCCATGTGTTTTTGTGCCTCCCAGGACTACTGGCTCTCACTGCTCTACAAGAAGCTGGTGGGTACCAAGGTGCTGCAGGTTGGCCTGGCAGGAGCCGACAAGAGGAAGCTCCGTGTCTACCTCCACTGCACCAACAGCCTCAAGTAAGCCTCCAGAAAGGAAAAAATATCCCAGAAACTGACCCCACAGCCACCTCCGGGCCAACAAATGCCATTTGGGACAGTGCAAGGTCACACATTGTTCTGATCCCTACCATGACCTTCTCTTGCCTTGCAGCCCAAAGTACAGAGAAGGGGATGTGACGCTGTTTGCCTTAAACCTCTACAATGTCACCCAACACTTGGAGCTACCGGATTACCTATCCAGCAAGCACGTGGATCAGTACCTCTTACTGCCTCATGGCAAAGAGAATATTCTGTCCAGGTAAGTTGCAATTCTTCCAGTCTCTGTGGAGAAGACTGTGAGTAGGCTTAGATGGTCTTTAAAACCTCAGTTTTCAAGGGGAAAGAAGATGTTACCATTCAGTCATCTGGGGTTTTTTCCAGTAAGATCTGACTTGTGTTAAATCAGGTTTCCTAAATTCAGACTGCTGAAAGCTTTCAAATTTATAATGACATTTACTTGATGTTAATTTGGAAGTTTATCCTAGCAGGCTTCAATGTTCTGGACCAGATGCCAAAGTCCTGGATTTTTAAAATTTTTTAATATACTTTTTTTGCAAAAGCATAGGTATATTTCTTTCCCAAGTGCCAGCTCCTGATTTACAGCAGCGTGTTCAGGCTTTGTATGTTGGTGGGTCTTTTTATTGTCGTTGTTAATGCATCCACAGGGAAAAGATCTGCTCTGTGGGCATAAAAGACTATTAATATTTTCAGGAGAAAAAGCAGTTGAAATTTGTACTTTTCAGAGCCTGTTTAGCTGTTGACCTCACTGGAAAAGAAAGAAATGTACTTTTAACTGTGCTTGTGCTACCAGTCCGAAGGGTACTTGCAGTGGGAGTGCTGCAGATGTCTGTGTGCATGTGTGCATTCAAGGGAAGTTTAGTTTGGCTTTGGGCTGAATTATTGTTTACACTCAGGGCCACAGCAGTTTGTGCTTGATGGCAAACAGAGCACAGCTGCCCACACAGTCTCCCTGTGCCTCTCCAGGTCTATTGAGCTGAACGGCCGTGTGCTACGGATGCTGGATGATGAAACCCTGCCAGAGCTTACGGAAAAGCCCCTTGGTCCCGGCAGCCTGCTTGGCCTCCCATCCTTCTCCTATGGATTTTATGTCATCAAAAATGCCAAAGCTATTGCTTGCATTTAAGTGGTCAACACACACACTCAGGATAAATGTAAAGCATCTGGCTAGCAGGGAATTCTAATCCTAGAAATTCGTATTTCTGCCACGGGATTTAATTCTGGTAAGGGATGCAAATGTTGCAGCACTAGTACAACTCTGAGCTGGGAAAGACATAAGGTCCCACTGAGTAACTGGTACATGAAAGATTCCAGGAGAATTATCCAGGTAGAACAAGACCAGGCAGGGGCTGGTTTTGCTCTTGATCAAGCCTGTCACTGTGCTTGAGCATGGAACCCTTCTGCACACCATGCAGGGAGCTTCTCACACTGCTTGGGGCTCTCTGCCAGCCCAGGCACTGCAACCCCCCCCTCTCCCTCTTGTTTCTGCAAGCACAGCTCCTAAAGCAGTTTCTTCAAAAGCTTGCCCTCAGAAAGGATGAGCAGAGTTTTTATTTGGGCTGTACAGCTCTGGCTTCGCACCATGTGGGGACACCTGAGAGGGGGTTGTGGTTGCTGAGGGTCTCTTGGGGTGGCAAGTGTGGACATGCAAAGCAAACCAAGGCCAGGGTGCTTGCAGAAACCAGATCCCCTATCAGATTTGAGGAAACAACACATTTTTCTCAAGCCAGGAGTGTTGAGTCAGAAGATGGAGCTGTAGCTCTGTGCTTTCCAAAGGCAAGTTGTTGACGCTGTTCCTTAGGGTGGTCTATTCTGCCATCACACACTTCGTGCCTGGCAGGAAAGGAGAGGAGCCCACCAGGCCCTGGCAATAACCTCTGTGCTCAGGGGCTTGCACAGTCAGTGCTTGTGACTCCTCAACCTGCACCACCCTGCAGGCAGCTCAGCTGGAAAGGACTTCCCTGAACCTATGCACAGGTAAAGCTCTCTCTGCTTTACACTCCCTAATGCACTCAGGTCTCTTCTGTCCCGGGGGAAGTGGGATAGGAAAGAGGCTGCACTCACCTCTCAACCACCAGAGGGACATCAGTGGCCTTAGAGCATCCTGGGGGCAGAACTGCCCGGCCAGGCTGACATCCTTCCTACTGGGAAAACAGCGATTTTGGACACAAATCCATGTTGGTGGTGGCTTTTGTCCCCAGCTGTGCCTTCCCCATGCACACCCTGTTGCAGCTGGCTGTGCCAGCAATAGCTCCCTGTGGCACATGGGCTGCTTGTCCCCAGGGCAACAAAAAGCCTTGACAGTAGCTGTGGCTTCCTACCTATATTTATTTGCACATACTTTTCTTGAAGGTATGTAACCCACACCCTCGTGACGTATTTATGAGCACAGCAGGAAAGAACAACCCCACACTACTGTACTTCCCTTTTTTAAGCTTTAAAAATGTGCTACCAGCTATATGGGGTTTAATGCAGGGCAGGGAACCTTTTTTAATGACAGGACTTTCAAAACTGATGTACTTTTGTATCTGTGATGAAAACATGCACACTAGAAAGGTTATACTTGAGTTCAGTGTGTCAAAGGAATGTGTGCATCCACGGAGCAGATGCATTTTCTGAAGGATTATGTATCGGGAGTAGATCAGAAATTGAGGAAGGCTGAGTTTGTTTACATTGTCCAAGTTCCATAAGAGAAGTAAAGAGAGTGTAAGACCAAAAGTCTTACATACAGTCTACATAAAGTTAATAACACATTATTATTATTATTATTATTATTATTACAACTAAAACATCAAAGTTATTATTTGCCAGGTAGCTTCTTTTTAGAACTTTTCTGAAAAAATTGTTTATTCCAATGCTTGTGAGTTTTGTACTTGAAGACTTTAATTAAAGCTATTTATACTAACTTTTGGCAATCATCTTTTTTTTTTAAGACTCCTTTTTGACACCCTGATACCAGGACACTCCTTACTTTTCTTTTGGTCTTAACTACCTGGGCTTTTTTTTTTTTTTTTTTTTAATCAACAAGAGTGGCCAAGCACACAAACATGAAAGAAGTCCTAGGCAGGTTGGTGTGTTTCAGCTGTGTTTGCCCACGGGTTCCAAAGTCCTCCACCCAGTGACTCAGACCCGACACAGGTGCTGGTGGCTGGCACACAGGAACTGCCAGGAGGGGCCGGGGATGTTTGCACATGCAAATGACAGCTGCTGCCAACCAGTCTCTTTCTCTGAGCCCTCTTCTTCGTGGTGGGGAGGGGAGGTTTGAGTTACAGCTCAGTAACCACCTTTCTCTTCACAAAGTGCTGCACATGAAGCTAGTAACTGCTGTTAGCTCTACACAAAGAGAGCAAGAGGGACCTAAGTGCAGGAACAGGAAAGATGCTGGATCCCAGCACTCTAAGGAAGCTATGGTCTGAAACAGAGATGAACATCACCCTCACAGGTCAAATGCCTGCTCAACCCTTATCTCTGGGGCTTTTATTACTCTGTGAATGTTGTAAATTTTGGGGGATTGAACGTGTGTATGTACACTTACCTGAGAACAGGAAGAATCATATTTCACACTCATGCAATTCACTTTTGCCCTTTTGAATCTGGAGGTCAGATTACTCATACTCGATCTGCTGTAAATCAATTCCTGGAAGTTGGTGTAAGTTGCATCACACTTTGGTACAGGGGATCATTTGGTGTATGTGAAAATAAGGGAACTGATAACCTCCTTACAGGAGTCAGGGACATTCTGACCATCAGCTCAGATTTGAGCTAAACACGAGAGCTGGGCTTTATTAGTCTGAAATGAGCTATTCCCTAGATTATCTTTCAGTGAAGGGCCAGGCCACTTTATTATGAATATAAATACAGTGGCAGCAACTGTAAAAGTATACTTTGTAAAAGTTTACTTTTCTGCTCTACTTCCACAAGCTCCTTCATTTTTTTTCTGCAGGCAGTCCAGGGTTTCCTTGCCACATCACACATAAAAAAAAACCCCAAAGCAGTGCCTGTAGAGGAGCATCCACCTGGTGACAATCAGAGCATCCATGTGCCTATGGACATGGCAGGCAGAGAGGCTGTGGGGATTCACTGCCAGGACTCACTATTCAAACAAACACACTTCAGGTCTGTATCTGAATAAAGCCCATTATGACCTTATCAAGAAGAAATGCAGCCTAGATTATTAGTAACTCTTATTAGTTACTCTTCATCTGAGTTGAGCAACTCTTTCCTTTATGATCCTGTGCAAATTGTTTTACTGCTGCGGAGTACTACTCATTAAAACAATAAATGGCAAAACATTAAAGTCACTTCTCCATCACATTTATATTTCACTTCCTCCTGCTAGTCAGCATTTCAGGAAATTAAAAGTTCAAAATAGTTTCCATTGTTTTCTACCAGTGTGTGAGTAGTTCAAGCTGAAGGAACTGTGTAATGTAAAAAAATTTATACTCTACAGGGACAACGAACTCCCCAAGGAATCTTTCAGCAGCAGGTCTGGGGACATTTTGACATTGAAACCATGGCATGATAAGCAAAGGTTTTATGGCTCTGTCCTCTGTTCTCTGCTTTGTGCAATAAGTTGGTGTCACCACCCTGAAGGTGAGGTAACTGAGGTTCTTGTTAATGGGTCCTTTGGGGTGGATAAGAGTGAAAAGACATTTGAATGACCAGTGTTTACATACAGCAGGTTTAGTTTAGAATGGTGGAGAGGAGGTATGCAGCTGTTTAGGTTATTATCTATAGAAACACAACAACAGAAAAGTATAAAATTATCATTTAAGACAATATATAAGGAAAAGAAAGAGAAAGGACAAGATAGTGGAGAGGAAAGATATGAAAGGAATGAGAAGAATGTGTCTTTGCAAACAAACCGTGAGTCTGCCTGTAGGAAAAGCTAAATACTGATAGGTGAAAGGAGGATTGGGAGTAACCATAAATTTCAGAGGAATGTTACTAATTGACACAGACTTCCTCATCCAAGGCCGTGATAAATTCCTGGACTTAAAGATACAAAGAAATAAGGGGTGAGGGGGTGTTGTGCATATTAGAAGGGGTTATGTATTAGGTGATTTGAGCCTGTACCTCTCACGTACCTCAGTCAGTGGGGAAAGGAAGAGGGTCATGCAGCTGGGAAAACAGGATTAAAAGGAAGCTACGTCCTCCAACAATTTGAGATGCCAGGGGAATGCCCCATGACCTCTCCCTTTATTGGAATAAAGTCAGAGGGCTTCTCTGTCTCCTTTTTAGACATAAACCTCTGGTGCTGTGAATTTTTCTGCACAGATAACACTACCTGTGGACCCAGCAACAAGACTTGATCGCCGCATGGAATTTTCACATGTGATGATCGCAGTCTCGATCCATCAGGGGTGGGGGAAACCTGAAACATGAAGTCCAATGGGTTAATTCACAGTCCGGTCCAGGTGGGAATGCCCAGGGACCTCCCCTGTTGCTGAGCAAAGGTGGGTTTGTTGTGCACAGCCCACCCGGGCTGTTCCAACGCAGGTCAGAGGTTTCCCAGCACACACCCCAAGCCCTCTCCTCCTCCCCTCCGGCTCGGGGAGCTCTGGGAGCAATCCCGACCTCAGCCAAGCACCCGCTGCTGCTTTTGCAACTCGCTGGTTGTTGGAGCCATTAACCCTCAGCATTTCGGCCCCTCACACAGGTGGTGGGAGAACTGAGCGAGAAACGAGAAGAGATACAAAGGCCACATGGGATATCTGATTTTTTTTTAAAATTATTATTATCTACACTGAGGAAAGGCCTTGGAGATGACCGTATGTTAAGAACGACCACGTTCAGTTTCGGATTGAACAGACGAGGATTTCACCGAGAACGCCGCCCTGCCTTAACCCCGGCGCGGGGCGCCTGAGGGCGCGGCGCATGCGCAGCGCCGCCTGACCCCGGCCCGC
>WEIU01020670.1:152708-232381 GCA_013389925.1 Aegithalos caudatus | reverse complement strand
CGTGGCTGCTGTACCTGCCGTGTACCTGGAGCATCGCGCTGGCGGCCGCGCCCGGCTGCCTCCCGGACTGGCGCATGCTGTCGCTGTTCGGCGTGGGGGCCGTGCTGATGCGGGGGGCCGGCTGCACCATCAATGACATGTGGGACCGCGACTACGACAGGCAGGTAGGGAACCGCGGGCCAGGCTGCGAGCACCGCGCTCTGACAGCACAGGGGCCGAGACAGAGGTTTAGGGTCCATGTTAGGAAGGAGTTCTTCACTCTGAGGATGGTGACGCGCTGGAACAGGCTGCCCGGAGAAGTTTTAGGTGGTGACCCATCCCTGGAGGTGTTCAAGGCCAAGTTGGATGGGGCTGCGAGTAACCCGGTCTAGTGAAAAGTGTCCCTGCCCTCAGCACGAGGTTTGGAAAAGGAGGTGATCTTTAAGGTCCTCTTCCAACCCAAGCCCTTCTGTGTGTCAATGAACTAAGCACATGCCCACTCATCTCCATCACTGCAGAATCAACAGAATTTTTAGGGTTGGAAGGGACCTTGGGAGATGATCTAATTCAACTCCCTTGCCCAGACCAATTCACCTAGAGAAGGTTACACAGGAACACATCCAAGTGGGTTTGGAATATCTCCAGGGAGAGAGATTCCACTTATCAAATGCTGTTTTTTCTCAGTCAGGCATCAAGGATCCTGAAGGCACTGAAGTACATGAACATCACCAGTGATTCCTTGCTGAGTACAGGCTCCAGCTTCAGGAATTCCTCCATATTTCTTGTCTGAGATGCATGCAATTAATTGGTCTTCATTTCCTCCAAAAATAGTAGAAAGTATTTTGTGTCATATAACACTTCACTGTCCAGGACTGTAATAAGTCTTGTAGAACACTCACCTTTGTGTAAGCTAAAATACGTGCTGTTTTCATCTATAGGCAGTTCTTGAAAAAGTTTATTTCTCAACCTTGTTTTGCATGACAAAACAAACCAAGCAAGACTTCTTTGCTACACTTGCTAGTCACAATCTTATCAAGGAACAACTTCTTTCTTAATTTTAGGAGCAGTGTTTCCTTGTGTTGTTAATTTTGGCTGTTCAGAGTATCATGCCCAACCCTGAGCTAATCCCCTTCTATTATGTTGTACTTTTCCTTTATCCTCTCCCATTTGTTCAGAAGAGGGAAATAAGCAAAAGGCAGTGCCCAGTGTCAGATTTTGAAAAGCACACAGGTGCAGGCTTGGAGGGGAACATCCTGGTGGTGTGTCACGGTTTCCTCCTCCTGGTTTTTGTTCCTGGATTGCTCCTGTGATTTTGGGTTTGGGTTTTGACCCTGCAAGACACAGAATAATGAGCCAATCCAGTATGTGAAGTTCTTAGTATGGCACTTGTGTTTGTGCTGTTGGGAAGGCAGGGAACCAGGATGGGCTTTATGGCAGCTTTGGATGGTTTAGGGTTTAGAAGGTGTTAACAACTACATATGCTAAACAGATTTGATATGGGGGTGTGATAAGTAAGAGGGATTTTCAGTGTAATGATTAAATTTATGCATTATGTGATGAGGTCAGATGGAAAGTTTTAGAAATTGCCTTCACGGCTTTTTCTGGAGTGCCTTAAAAGGCTGCCTTCAACACAAGTGCCATAGAGGCCAGGCCAGCAGCAGGATGTAGGTGATGGTGGTTTGGGGTTTAGATTTTGTGTTACTGGTTATTTGGGGCATGTTTTCTTTAAGTGAAACATCCTGTCTTTGGTTGCACTATGCAGTGGGATTGGTCACAGGTATGTTAAGTGCATGTTTAAACTCCAAAAGAAATATTTGGTGTTAACATAACCTGATGGCAGGGGGGAGAACAAGCTGAAAGAGTTTATTTAAATTCACATTATTCAAGCATAGGCAAGATATTTTGTATGTGCATAGTATTCTGTAAAAAGTTGGCTTTTGAACCTCTTTGAATAGATTTGACATCATTTTCATCAACATGCACAATTTCATGGATTTGTTAGGGTTGAAAGGCACCTCTGGAGATCATCCAGTCCAAACCCCTGCCAAGGCAGGGTCACCTGGAGCAGGTGACACAGGAGCACATCCAGGTGGGGTTTGGAATGTCTCCAGAGAGGGAGAGTCCACAACCTCCATGGGCAGCCTGTTCCAGTGCTCTGTCCCTCTCAGTGCAGAGTTCTTCCTCACACTGAGGTGAAATTCAGTCATTTGGGGTTATTTTGGCATTGGTCACCTTTGGCAAGTAACTCCCCATTCATTAATTTTAACTTTTTCCTGATACTTGTTTCTTTTTTCAGCTTACCTTGAATGATTTCCTGTTCCAGACAGAGTTTCTAAACTCTGCTGTATCCCACCCAGCTGGGATTGAATTAATTGTCTTTCCACAGCTATTAACTCCACATCAGTGGGACTGGATTCTGAAAAGGCCATTAGAGAGAAACAAAAGTAAACAACAGAATTAGGGCCCTTTCATTGATCTTCAGGAAGGAAGCAAACATTGTAAATTGCCCATCAGTTACAGATGTACCTGCAATATTATTTCCATTTTTTAGGTTGCAAGGACAGCAAGCAGACCCCTGGCAGCTGGAGATATCTCCACTTTCCAGTCCTTGGTTTTTCTTGGAGGACAGCTCAGCCTGGCACTCTGTGTGCTTTTGTGTCTGAATCAGTACAGGTGATGTATGAGTTATCTTTTGGGTTTTAAAGTCTGGTCCTGAGTTAGGCACAGAGATTTTGAGTGGAACAGGTGTTGGGGTCAGAGGGAGGAGGTTATTAGTCATGGAATTGTAATTGAAAGGAAAAGAATTAGGTCAGTGCTGTGTACAGCTCTTGCAGTGCTGCACTACATCTACTGATCTTGGCCTGGAAAACAATAATCCTCTTGGTACTTTCTACAGTATCATTCTGGGAGCAGCCTCTTTATCCCTTGTGATCACCTACCCTCTGATGAAGAGAATAACATACTGGCCACAGCTAGTTTTGGGTGAGATGGAAATATTTTTTCTATTTTTTTTTTTTTTTTTATTTCAGCTGTAGTTTTTGGGGTATTTTATGAATTAGAACTTGAGCTTTAGCAATCTGACTTTTTGTAACTTTACATTAAAATAGACAAACCTTACAGTAAATGCTCTGTTGTGCCACAAGCTTCTTAATTTATAACAGACATCAGAGTTGATCTGTGGCTTTTGGGTTTTCTTTTTGTGGTTAGAAGTCACTTCCTTGTTTTGATGGAGTGATAGGAGGAAGAAGATTAGAGAGAAAATAAATATTTGTGATTTGAGAATGAGCTATAGTTCTGTGGTTATTTCAAAACCCTTCTTAAATACAGATTTGTCTGTACAGCATTTCAGTCTTCAGCTTCTAAAATAACTCCTGAAAAGGTAACTGATGGTGCTTGTGTTTTAGGTTGAGCTACTGAAACATACCTGTGTATATTGGCTCTCACATTCCTGCTGTCTTCAGGGTTTTGTTTTGGTTTTTTTTTAACCACAACTGTCATTTTCAGCCTAGAAGTACCACAGTTGGCTGTGGTGTACTATTTTGCAGCCAGTTATGCTGACATCTTTTGTTACACTGACATCTGAGCATTTTACCCTCAGACCTGTTGTTTGAGTATTCTGGGATAGTTCTGTGCAAATGTTTCCCTACACTAATGAAGTCAAATTCAAATTAGGGAAAAATGTGTGGCATATGTATTTTTCTTTGCGTGTCCAGAGTATTTAATATCAAATTATTTATATTTATTTCTTGCCTGAAAATAAGTGGTAGAAAAATAGAGATGCTGGTATTATACAAAAAGCTGCTGATATGATATTTATTTAATTGCTCCTGGCATTCTTGTAACTTCCTTTTTTTTTAAAATTCTCTTAATGCTTTTAGGACTTACATTTAATTGGGGAGCCCTTCTTGGCTGGTCTGCTATCAGAGGGTCGTGTGAGTGGTCTGTGTGCTTGCCCCTGTACTTGGCTGGAGTCATGTGGACACTGGTGTACGACACCATTTATGCACATCAGGTAGGGTGACAGGGAGACTTTCCAGGTGCCTGTGCTTAAACACTCCAGTTTGTGTGCTTCCTTTGCAAATTGGTTGTCCAACAGCAGAACTCACCTCTTGCAGTTCTTCACCCTCAGCTGAGCTGAAGCAACCCCAAGGAAGCCACAGCCCTTTGAGGTTTTATTGCTGTTGCCGAGGGTTTATGAGTCAGGTGGAAAGATGGAAGTACAGTGCCCTTGGTGCTCTTATGCTTTTGCTCTGTGTAAATGACTTTGGTATTAACTCCTGGCTGCTAAAGCAGCTCTAAGAGCAACCTTCTAGCTTAAATTTTAATGTTGGGACCTGCAACTGCCCTTGTTCCTAGTAAGAAGCATTGGAGATTTAAGCAAGTCCCCCCTTTTCATTCTTCTTATGAAGTGGCACTGGATTATGGATTTTCATCTGGCAATTCATCCTTTCATTCCAGGATAAGAGGGATGACATCATGATTGGTGTGAAGTCCACGGCACTGCAGTTCAAGGAGGACACGAAGCAGTGGCTCAGCGGCTTCAGCCTGGCCATGCTCCTGAGTTTGTGCCTGGCAGGGATGAACTGCAGCCAGACCTTCCCATACTACTCGGCTGTGGCTGCCGTAGGGGCTCACCTGGCACACCAGGTTGGATGGATTTATTTGTATCTTTTCCATGTGCAGGTTCTTACTGAGAAGTCAGAGGGCTTTTCAACCCCTGTCAATTCATGAGCTGTTCCTCATGAAGAGAAGTAAAACAGTTCCTGTAAAGAGAACTAAAGTCTTCTGACAATAGGCTTGGGCTTCTTAAGTACCTTTTGCAGACTTTTTGGTTGAGGAGACCTCCAGTCCTGAGTTTCAGTCTGCTCGTAACCAACAGAAGTGTCACACATTAAGCTGTGATCTCAAGGAAGAGGTTTTCTCCTCACTCCCAGCAGCAGCTGCTGCTAGATCCACCTCAAAGTGCTGCAAAATACCACGGTGCTGGCTCTTCTGAGTCAGCTCTTGCAGTGTCTGCCACACATAATAGCAGATGTTAATATTATAATTTTATTTTAATTGACAGCTATAAAGAGTTCTCTTTATAGCAGAGAACAATCTAGTTCAGTCTTGCAGGTGCATTCATTTACAAATTTTTATGAATAACAGAAAGAAAGAAATTAGTTTTGTCAGTAAAGGATGCAGATAGGATCTTGTTACCTTGTTCTTTCTGAATCCTAACGACTGTGTTACAGTCTTAGAGTAGTAAGTGACAAGTAAGTCTATTCAAATATTAATTGCTGGTCTTGATAGGTGAGTGGTAGCAGAGGTTTGTGTATTGCAAGTAGTAAAACCAAGTCTGAGCAGTTAAATAAATCTGTGGTAATGTGTAACTTTTTATAAAGCACCTTGGTCGTATGTTGCATTTTAGTGGGTGGAGGTCACGCAGGTAATGGATATTAAACATATCCGTGGGTAAGGGAATTCTCCTGGTGATGTAGTCTGGCATTCAGCCACTGTTTTTGTAGTGACTGTGCTTGGAAATGTATGAGGGAAAGAATACTGTGCCCTCTGCATGATCATTCACAGTTTGAATTGTCAGAGAGCCTTTACTCTGTGGTTTTGGCATGAATGGAAACCACTTTTAAGCATCTTTATAAGTGAGGATGCAGACTAATGAGTGTAAGTGATGGAGAATCCACTGTTGTGTGGACTGCCAAAATCTCAAGAAAAGAACTGCTCTGTGTACCACCGAGTGGCTTCTTTCTGAGGAATTATTTTAATATTAGTCCTGCTTAAACACTTTCATGCTTATCTTCTTGTTCAAGATTTCTGATTGTGTCCTTAACTGAGTTTAGAAAGCTGAGTAAGATTCTTGAGGACCAGGATTTCCAAGATTTCCGTGATTCACCAAATTTTTGCCTGAGGTAGAGGAATTTGGGTCATGATGGTGTCAAATTATATCCCTCTCAAGAAGTGCACCCACAGAAAAACAACATCTTTCACTTTCCTTGTGTTTCTGAAAGAGTAGCTTGGCTGCTGTTGAGTTTAATTTGACAGTTCAGTGTTTCAAGTTCCCAGTGTCTGAGGCCCTGACAGGTTCTGAAGGGTGTGGATCACATCACATATTTTAGAAACCTGTAAGAAGTGTTTTTGATATTTTGACCAGGACCCAGCCCTGACCTTTCTACAGCCACAAGTGAAGCAGGTTTCCTGGGGAAGGTTTCACTTCTCTCAGTCAAATACTTTCTGTTTTACCTTTTTCAAAGGCTGCATTGCAAGGTTTTAGGTTTTAGGAGCTCCTTTTCTGTTAATCCTTTCATTCACTTTGCTCAACATTTCCTCAAGACTCAAAACCAAATTTTTGGGTTTGGGAATATTTTTCAGTAAATTTGCTCTTGCTAAAGCTTGTAGGATTTTTTTTTTTAACTTTTAGTTGTGACTCACAGCAGAGAGCTGCCATGCTGGGTAAGCCAAGCCTTGCTTCTGGCTGCTGTTGCAGGTGTCCTGGTTCTTTTTTGGAAGGAAATTGCTCGAACTTGGCTAAGAGCAGCAGGACTGACTAAAACCAGCCCTGTGTGGCAAGGCAGGGCCTGGCACTTCCCTGTGCTTTCCAGTTACTCTGGTTCACTGCTGGCTCTCCAGTGCCTTGTCTCTACTGAAACATGGAACAGCACCTTGCTGCAGAGATGGAAAAGTGCATGTTGTGGGGGGGCTCATTTTTATTTAAAGTTACATTGAAAAATTAGGTGGCAACCTACTGAGGAAAATCTCAAAGAGACTTATTTACATGCCCGGATATTTTTGCAATTTTTAACATCAAACCAGACACACCAGTAACTGGGCTGTTTATATCATCTTCCATTGAGATGGAATCATGTTCATAGGAGATCCTTGACTTTGCTGCTGTATGTTGAGAAAATCTGTCAAACACAGATGCCAGTTATCCAAAAAAATTTTAAGCACAGAGTATTTCTGTTTCTTGTGGAGGTAAGTGTAGACTTTAGAGCTTAAGAATGATTTTTTTGAAGTTGCAAATCATTTTGTGATGTGTCAGATACTTATGAGTTTGTAGAATAATAATCCTCTAATGTTATACTATGCTTTTGCAGATTTACACTTTGGACATAGACAAGCCTGAAGACTGTTGGAAAAAATTTGCTTCAAATCGTACTGTAGGAATTCTGCTCTTCATAGGGATTGTGCTTGGAAATCTGTGGAAACAAAAAGACTTAAAAAATGTAGAAGAGCCTTCAGACAACAGATAGTTGAAATCACTATACTGATATTTTAGTCTAACTGAAGTGTAAGTATTGTAAGAAGGAAAACACTTTTAATATAAATAGAGCTGCTTTATATTGTTTATTTATAAAGGCTGGTGGAAACATTCTTGTTTCTGAAATCATGGAATTGAGATAATTCTACAGTGGAAGTTCTCATTATCTGGGAATAACTTCAGTCTGCACAGAAGCTCCAAAAAGTGAAGCTGCTCTGCTGGTCTTGTGTAGTAGCAGCAAACTTCTGTCAAGCTCTGGATACTGTGAGCTCAAGATTTTATATGAAGCAGGTGTCTTTTAGTGACAGCATGGGTAAAAATGCAGAATGAGTTTTGGATGTAAATAAAATCTGGCTGTACATGTCTGATGGTCTGGTTTATTACAAAGGTAATTTTCAGTTTGAGTTGGAGCTTGCTGCATGGAAGAGTTGCAATAACAGTTTTTCTCCTGGAATGTCTTGGAGCAGTCAGGACTCTGAGTGTCTGAGGTCCACAACAAGGAGAAGTATTTGAGAAGATTGTTGTGGTTGCTGCAGCAGGTGCTTTCCATGTGAAAAGGACAAGCTTCTGCAAAGTTGCCTGCACAGTGAGCTGAGCTTGTTTGTCAAGAGTGATTTGAACACAGACTAAGAACTGAAAACAAAAGCAGAGCAGCCCAGAGCTGTTGCCAAGTGTGTGTAAGCAGTGGTTGACCCTGGGCTACAAATTCATCATGCAAACTATTGACTTTTTTTTTATTATTTTTTAATCCTGCTTGTTTTGATTTACGCCTACGGGTTTATTTGTAGTCTTACAGGAAAAACTTGTTTCTAGGGGGGTGCCTAGAAACAGTAAAAATAGCAAGTGCAGGCTAACTAAATGGCCCTTACACAGAAGTTGTTCTTAAATAGAGTTTATATCTCTGGGGTAGAGAAAGTATTAAGTTAAAAAAAAGCAGTTTAATAATGAAAAACAATAAGCTGATGAGTTATGTGACATAGCTGCATGTTGTAGAGGGACAATTTGATGCATCCAACTTGAACTTTGTTTATTAGCCATTTACTAGTAATTAAAAAGTCTTGTAACAGTTTGGATCAGTTTCTCAGTACTAGTAGTGTGTTACTTTAGTGAGGTGGTGGCAGAAGTTACCAATCTCTATTTAACATACTGGAGTATCTTTAAGTAGCTCAGATTTGGGAAGAGCTCACATTTTGTAGTGCCTTTGAACCTTCTGGTGTCCTTTGTCTGATGACTGCTTGTCACAAGTGTTTGTCTTAAAATGAGAGGAAGAAAAAGGTGTCACTAAATAGGGTATAAATTAAAGTTTCAAAACAGTCCTCATGGCCAGAACTTGAAAATCATTTCATCTTTTCTGTGAGAGTTTTCCAAATCCATCCTAATTTTATCTTACACAGATAAGACATAGCTGTATTTTTAGGTTTATTGCCTGAAAAACAGAAAGATTTAGGTTCTAGTCTGTAATACTGAGAATATTAAATTCCTGAAAATGTTATTAATACAAGAAAATTAAATAATTTTTAAAGTGCAAAAAGCAGTAAAGGCTACTGAGGGTGTTAATTCCATAAGCATTTTATGATTAATACACAGAAACAAGTAATTTTTATTAAAATGCAAGCTGCTTCCTGGCTAAAACCTTCCAGTTTGGAACTGCTGGCAGATATATGTGCATCTCCTCTCTTGATTCCCAAGCTATTCTATTCCAAATCTTCACTAAGATATTCTCTGCTGTAATTGAATACAGTTTCTTAAAAAGTTTTCAAATACTCCTTTTTCTAAGCATCAGCTTTTTATCAGTGTGCTTTTGCAGAACTTACCAACATCCTCTGGAAATTTCTTCTCTGCTATCAAACCTTGCCTTTCTCCACCTCCCTTTCCAAGTATTCCTCCACAGGATGCTGAGATAACAAACGTTTTTTTCCGGCACCAGGAAGGTCAAATGTGCCTAACAATGGCAAACCGAAACACTGCCAGTTGCTCAGTGAAACAGAAAGTTCTTTGCCATCACCAGCCTGTGCCCTGCACTTTGTAGGAGGGTGTATCAAAGCAACACCGGCTCTTTGTCCAGGATTAGCCCTATAGGAGTAAGGGTGCTGCTCCTGCAGGGATTAAGGGAGAGATTGCCAAGGCATTGGAAGCCTGCAGGGTGGGGCTGGATCTTTGCCTTAGAGTCCTGCTGTGTACAGTGGCACACTGGGAGCTCTCACACTCCCCTTTCCCAGGGAGAAGGCTCCTCAGAGGAGGGTCAGCCAAGGCTTTAAAGGTTCTGCTCTTAGTATTTCTTGGTAAATAGGATGCCATTACTGGGAGGGGGTCAGGGTTTTCCCTCCCTCTGTTCCCAACATGCTGCAGGAGCTGTGCTGTGCAAAGAGCTGGAGTGCCATGCCAGCCAGCCTGGCAACACCAGGGCAGTAGGTCAGGCATCTCGCCAGCCACTGGTGACATGACCTGGAAAAAAAAAGGCACTCCTATTTCCACTTTGGCAAAAGCTAGGAGAGGGCCATTGATTGATTTCTAAACACCTCACAGTGCAAATACCAGGAGAGAGGCTCTGTTTGAGCTTCAAAAGAAAGCTGCCAAGAAAAAATGTGCTTCTTAGCTGGCCATGGCTAATGAGAAGTGGAGGTACTAGCTGAAGGCTCCTGGTATACTGAAGAGGGGATTTTGATTTTCCTGCATCACTTCCTTGCATTTTGTGACAGAAGCAGAAGCCAGACCAGTTTTAACACAGTGTGCTAGACACAGTACCAGAATTACAAAGAAAATAGTGAAAAACTTCATTGGTTTTACAGTATTTTTCTTTTCCTGGATGATTGTGCTTTAAAAAAAACACCAAAAAACAACACTTCCAAGCAGTTGTATAGAAGTGATTTTGTCTGAACAAAGCAAAGTCTAACACACTTAAAAGAAACTGAAACAAAACCAACAACAAAAGAACAGTGTCATGCCAATTTCAATGCTTCTAACAATACAACTGTGATTTCCAAGGTGGAAATTCCTATCATAATGCAAAACAAAGTCCAAATCCACCCCTGAATTCTTACACCTGCAAAACACAGTTCCTCCAAATTGCAGAGGTTCTTGTCTGTGACAGGTACAGTAACAAGGAAATATACCTATAAGATAAGTTGTATCAACTGCTTAAAGAACAGAACCAAGCCTGTAACAGGTTGTAAGGACAGTGGGGGAAAGCAGTGGCCTGCCCATTCCACAGGACCTTATTTTTTTTCCTCCACTGATGTCAAAGCAATTCAGCTCTGAATGTAAAGTATCTCACTTTCTACAACTTCTTGAAAGGACCTTGTGGCCAGGTGGGCTTTGGCCAAAACAAGTGACAGGAGGAGAGGAAATGGCCTCAAATTACACCTGAGGAGGTTTAGACTGGATATAAATTCCTTTGCTGAAATGGCCACACATTGGAACAGACTGCCCAGGGAAGTGGTGTAAACCATCCCTGGAAGCGTTCAAAAGGCTGTGGCATTGGGGACATGGTGGTGAACATGGCAGTGCTGCATTAGTGGTTGGACTCAAGGATCTTATATGTATTTTCCAACATAAACGTTTTTCTGTGATTTGCTACTGAAGGGAAATATTTTGTCTTCAAGTTATCAATGTTCAATGCTCAACCTCGCAAGCAGCAGCGCACACATAACACCAGGGGACCGCTTTGGGGAGAAACTTCACTTGTAGGGGCTGCTCAGTAGAAAAAGCTGTGTGCATTTTGTGTTGGCTCTCATGCTGCAGCACAGCCACATATTTTTCAAACAGATTTTCAGCTTTATCAGAGCTTATTTTCCCCAAATTCTGTCATGCTATTAACCACTTTTTTCAGGGAATATGTATAGATGGAAATAAAACTACTTGAGAGGAAAATGGAGGAAAGCAAAATCTTTATGTTCAGCATAACATGCACTACTGTTGTGGTTTAAGCATTTGCTGGAAGGCACCTTGAATTTACTTGCTTAGAGTTGGCATGATCCCTTTTTTCCCCACAGTTCTGCATGTGTGACACCACGCAGTGGGTGCAGCAAGGCAGTAAAAGAAGGATTTGGCAGATCACAGTAAAGTGTCACTTTGACTGTATACATTAGATGAGGGGTGGAAGTTTCCTGCCTGCCTCCTCTTTGGGAGGAAAACCCAGGGCAGAAAGCCAAGGCTGTGTATGCAGACTGTCCCTGGAGCTGGTGGGGCCGAAGTTGCTCTTGGCTGGGTAAAGGACAGGCTGAAGGTCTGGTGTGCCCTGTATGCCTCCTCTCCCAGGTGACAGGTAATAAACGTTGGGTTGCTCAAACCCAAGCAGGACTCTGGCACCTATAGTTTCCTCCCTTTTTGTGTCTTTATCTGATGAATGTGCTCTGCTGGACCACTACTGGTGGGTTTTTTCTCATGTGCTGGGTAGGACAGGGGAAGTGTTCACTCACCTCCTTCCCATGTCTCTCAACCCAGCCGTGAGCTGCTGTGCTGCCAGGGGCCCTCTGAGAGCTTGGGACATGCACACAGGGAAACCATCCACATGGGGCAGGTGCAAAGGCAGCCAGTGTTGTGTCTGCTGTCTTCAGGCTTTGCTTGAGAAATCAGTGGCAAGAGGGGAAGTGGGAGGCAAAAAATTGCCTTCAAGAATTTGAGCTGCTCGGTGCTGATTTATTTGTGCCATGTTTAGTCAGGAAAATGGAGGTAAAACAGCTGGGGAGCTTCAATCAGAGGTTATAACCTACCCTTCCATCAGGGTGGGCATGTTGGGTCACGAGACTGACATGGGAAAGCAAAGCTCTCCTCTGAAGAGGACTTGTGGTCATGTACATGCAGCAGCTGTGGAGCCAGACAGCTTCCCCATCCTGCACATCATCTCTGCTGGTTCAACTCTCTCAATACCTTCTCCCACCTCTTAAGAAACATCATCATTAAGTAGTAAAGGCCCTATTTAATCCACAATACAACTTATTCTGCTAAATAACATCAATACATTAAAAAATACTTTTCACCTGTTGCAAAGTATGTCGGATATCCTTCTGCCAATACCTTGGTTAAGGCTGGATTAACTTAGTGACACACCTTGTGTGGATGTTCACTCAGCTCCTGCTCAGGTGTCAAAGCAAGGACACCACGAGTGTCTGACACCAAGGACAGCAGAAGAGAAAGCCCGTCATCCCCTGCTTTGTTCTGGCAGAAGCTGTCAGCTTGGGATAAAACTGCCATAGAAATGGCACTGAGCACATGTCCAAGCTGGAAGTTAGCCATGGGTCAGCTTACTCCAGAAAGCCTCTGGAGCTGACCCAAGAGCAGCTGAACTGCTGAGGTTCTGCTTCCCACCACTCTCTGGCAATGGGCATGGGGACAGGAGGATCCACACTTGCACCTCCATCCTGTGGAGGAATACTTGGAAAGGGAGGTGGAGGAGAAAGGCAAGGTTTGATAGTGGAGATGAAACTTCCAGAGGATGTTGTTTAGTTCTGCTTGTGTGCAGGTGCAACTCAGTGATTTTTTGAGTTAGGCAGTTAATGAAGCAGCGGATTACAAAATGTATTAGTTGGACTGGTCTGTTTGTTACAAGAGGATTGATTTGTTGATTTTTACTGTAGTTGTATTTTACCTTGTGAGCTCCTGAGATAAATCTTGGTTCCCAGAGGGCATTATCCTGTAAATCTGAGTAAGCTGGAAAAAGAGTGGCACCACTGAAAGCACAAAAAGGTAGCAAGCCACAGGCTCTGTCAGATGTGTGATGCCTTTCTCACAAAAGATGAGTGAAACAGCTTGTGACAGACCATTGCCAGCACTAGCATGCCATTGCAGAGGGATTTGAAACTGCTTCTGCTACTTCTGTTTAGGTCTGAGGGCTGTGGCTAAGAGCTGCTGCAAAGCTGGCGATACCCTTGGCCCTGGCTGTGAGCTCTACACTGTGTGCTACACCTGTGGCACAGGGGGTTCAGGCCCCTTGCCCAGATGGCACTGCATGCTCACAGACACACAGCATCCTTTTCTGTCTGATCAGCCTCCCAAGCAGAGCCTCTCCACTGTGTGCAGTGTCCCTGGCATAGGAGACATGAGGGACGTGCAGACATGGGAGCAGCTCTCTGCTTGTACCAACTGCAGTGGCTTCAGTTTCGGTGAGACGTGCACCTGACCCTCAGCTATATTTGTAAGGGCTATGAAAATTTCCCCTTGCACCCATACTCAACTCCATTCTCCTGCAGCTTTTAACAGTTGCAGGAAGTTCCCTTTTGCCTGAGCCATTTCAAGCCGTGGGAAGGAAGAAAGGTTTGTGGGTAATGAGCTCTTCCATTGAAGCTGCAGAGACATCTAGAAAAAAGGTGAGGTTTCTGATTCAGAAGCCCTTCTCCATGTCTGAAACAGAACCCTGAGATGGCTACTCTGTCTCTGGAAAGGGTTGGTGGGACCAGAACTTTGGAGAGAGCCCCCCAGGCAACCTCCTGTGTCCAGCAGCCCCACTGAGCTGCACAGCAATGGGATTCATGGACCTTCTGTGAATGAACACACCTCTCACCACTTGAGACACTTTAGTTTGTGTAAGTAGCATGAGGCAGTGTGCTGGGCTAGGTGGCTTTCCTCATTTGTGGTCATGTTTGAAGCTGCAGGTTGGACTTATCTTAAGTACAGAGAACAGGCATGAACATTTACATGTGAGTGGCCCAAACTGGAATAAATGAGTTTCTGGTTGTAACTGCTCCATGAAATACAGTGGTAGACTGCATAATCCATAAATTCTTCTTTGCAGAGAAAGGAAAAAGATGTTAAGGGAGATTTTTTAAAATCTGTGTTCCTGAATATTCATCAGTAGTCGTACATGTTAACATCATAACTACGTTACTATATAGTAACATGACCACATCATTTACTGTAGTATGTGTTAAATTGGTGAGTATTGATTTCAGCAGAATTTTTCCATTGTCTTCTTGGAAATAATTATGGAATGGCTTGGTTTGGAGGGGACTTTAAAGATCTTCTATTTTCAAACCCCATGATCTAGGCAGGGATGCTTTCTACTAGAGCACATTACTCACAGCCCCATCCATCCTGGCCTTGAACACTTCTTCCAGGGAGAGGGCATCCATGCTTCTCTAGGTAGCCTGTGCCAGTACCTCACCACCCTAATAGTGAAGAATTTCTCTGTAAGATAATCTAAACCCCTCCTCCTTCAGTTCCAAGCAATTCCCCCTTGCCCTGTCACTATATGCCCTTGTGAAAAGTCACTCTCCAGCTCTCTTGTGGCTCCCTTTAGGTACGGGGAGATCCTCTGAGGTCTCTCTGGAGCCTTTTCTTCCTACCACCTGAAAAACCTGACTGCATTTCAGCTTCCTCTTTCCCTCCTCCCCACCAGACTCCTAGGCTATGACCCTTATCCAGCCAACTGGTGGGATATCAGGCATCTCCTCCTCTAGGATTTCCACAGCCTATTGCAATGTTCTTACAAAAACCACCAACTGTGTATGATCCAGAGAGGGAGTGGCCTGGCACCCCATTGTAAATCAGGGGCAGACACAATTAAACTTTGGACCTGCTGGAAGCCAAGGGAAGCATTTCAAGGCGTGGCTCCCTGTTTTCTCAGCAGCACTACTGGTAAAAGGCTTCACTTACTAAAGTGCCCTAAATCCCAGCCTGTTGACAGTCAAATGTTGCCATATTGAATTTTAGCCTTGTAATAAACTAAATCAGCCAATTTTATCAATAAGGAATTTATTGAAAGATTGTGATATCAAAGTTTGAGACAGCCACAAGCAAAATCATTGTCGAGCCTGGGATCGGCACTGGGTGAACCAGGGATTCAGCTTCTATGGCACCGACTCTCCCAAAGTTCACAAATTCTGGCTTTGTGGAGCCGGTTTTTATAAAGTTTTTTCCGGCTGGGCGTTGAACAGCCTCAGTCTTTTGTGTCTCTTGTGTTTCTTGCATATTTATATCCTTGCTGCCAGTCTGTTGATCAGTTTTCTGAGAAGGGATGGGCGTTTGATTGGATTTTCGGGAACTCGGTATTGGGATGCGCTGTCTTGACCAGCTAGATCGGGTCGTTGTCAGGCTCATTTTGCTGGAGAGGACCCTTCTCCCTTTGGTGCCACCCTTCGTTCTCTTGCAAATGAGTTCCCTTCCGGGTTACTGGCAGAAGTTTCACAATCCTTGAGCAGTTTGTATTTCTTACACGTGAAAGATTTTATAATGTATTTTACAATAAAATGTGAATTATTTAATGACATATATCACAGCCTGAACTTCTCCTTTCCCCGTTCTTCATGAGGGTGAGAGAGAAGGGAATCTCATCATCAGCACTTCCCATGGGATGCTTGCTCCTGAGAAAGCAGCCACCCAGAACCTCTCTGGAATCTCTGCATGCTGTGTGCATCCTGCTGGGAAACATAAAGTGCTGTCCCAGTGCAATAGATTCTCCACAAAATGTGGAATTGCATCCAAAACTGTCATGGCTTGCACAGGGCACGAGTGGTTACATATTCAGGGCATGTTAGTGCAGAAACTGTAAATATTAGTGTCTCATAAAGGGACATTTATGTGTGTATGGTAAGTGCTGGGTTAATTTTACAGTGGCTGGGCTACTTGGCTTGTGACAAGCACTTAGGGAATCAGCCTAATTTTTTTGGAAAGCCTCCAAGTGGGGTGTATTTTCTAAGAAATGAAAACCTAGATGTCTGCCCTGATGAAAGTACATCGTTCAGAGCTGCTCTCCCTCAAACAGCAGCAACATGTGGGCAAAGTTAAGGGAATGAGACAATAAACATGTAAACTTTTTTTTTTTTTTTTTTTTTTTTTTTTTTTTTTTTTTTTTTTTTAATAATAACTAAAAGGAAACAAAAATTTCTGTTCTGCCTGTGTTAAGTCTGTAGTTGAAAGGACAGGGCACAGCTCCTAACTTCCTCCTTCAGGTTACCTCCCACTCCATTGTACGTTTTTAACACTGGCTGACAAGAAGAACATCTGAGGGAGTAAGTTTAGTTTCATCTTTGCCAGAGCCTCTTTGTGCAGGGTCCCAGCTGGAGAGGAAGCGTGCATTGATCAAGGCTGCTCACCAGGTTAGTTCTCTAAAAGCATGGAAATATTGGTAACTTGTTAGCCTGGGAAGAGTGGGATAATAATGTCAAAGTAGGATTTTTTTTTTCTTTTTTCCTGATTAGCACAAAATATAAATCAAACTATCTGGCAAATCCTACTTGGGGAAGTGGTGGGCGGGGGGGGCTTTTAAACAGCTATGTACAAAAGCTGGATTATGGAGAGTTTACCTTTGCTTGCTGCCTTCTGATGCTAAGACAATTGTATAAATGTGTTGAAGGAATCTGGCTGGTACTTAACTCTCTGCTTAAATTGGGCTGCTCTTCCAGAAGCTCAGATATTGGTGGCTTTTGATACCTGGTCTCCCTGTGTGCTTGCTTGTCCCTTCAGTGAGGTGTGCTGTCAGTGGCAAGCGCAGCTATGCTTCAAACTCTTCGTTATTGTTTGCAGCTAGGAGAGGAAAAAATGGGTGAATAATACTCATGTAGAGGACATTGTGCCTTTGTAAAAGTGTCGAGAGATTCACCATGTGTCGGAGGCACTGCTGTGGGAAGGCAGAGAGGGAAGCTGTGGGTAGGCAGAGGTGTTGCACTTCCCTCTGGACACGCACCTGATACCACCTCCAGCTGCAGCCAGGAGCAGGATCTCTGGAGAAGCACACATTACTCCAAATGATGGAGAAAGAAGGTGCTCCCCCTCCCCCAGCATCACTCCTTCATTTGAGTTTCTATTCTGGCTTCTGAACTCAGAAGCAAGAGGAGGAGGAGGGGGCGGAGCGTGACCACCCAGTAGGGTAGGTCTGCCTTTGTTGAATTGCTGTTTCTAAAAAATCAAATAAACCAACCCAACTTACAGAAAAAAGTCTCAACAAATGTAAGCAGGCAGTTTATCTTATCTCAGAGAACCTCACCCAAGCCCAAACTTTCTTAGAATTCTTACCTAGAAATATTTTGTGCTTTTTTACTTGGCTAGGGAATTAGAAGCTGAGAGGAATTGTTGTTAGTCTTACTATTATCATCATCAGCTTCATTATTATTATTTAAGACCTGAGACTTACTGGTTTCCAAGGATTACTTACTTGCTTAACCACACGAAGGCAAGGAGAGGGTGTCAGACTTCAGGCATGGATATTCTGGCTCCTTAAGTCAAGAAATCAGAGATGTGAGTTTCCTAGAGTATCTCTCTTGTGTGTAGCCTGGCTTTGCTATGAGGAAATGAGTCCACAGATGCTTCCCACGTGCTCTGTGCCCATGCCAAAGCCATCTTGTGTAAAATATGCCAAGTGCAACAACTGGAATGCCCCCTTTAGCCTGGGTTCACTGCCCAGCCCAGCCCAGCACAAGGGGAATGAGCCGTGCCTAAGCACTAGTAAAGCCTTTATGGGGTGGAGTGGGGAACATCAGTGTCCTGAGGCTGTTTTGAAGGCCGGATAAAATGGCAGATAATGCGAAATCCTTGAAAAGATAGAAATGCGGGCAAGATATGGTCATGCTCTGTCAGCTCCAGTGTGAGCTGGCCAAAAGGCAGCCTGCTGAGGGTATGTTCTACCACGTCCAGTGGCAGGCACAGGCAAAAGGCAGCCTGCTGAAGGGTGGTAGGCACCAGTTTGGTTGGAGGTCCAGACCGAGCACAGTTTGGTCACTGACTATCCATTTTCCTGTCTCTTTCAGGAGAGGAGCTGGGAATGGCTGTCCCCACCGTTGTGACCATCCAGCCGCAGTACGGCGGGGCCATGTCCTCTGTCTCCAGATGCACGTGGCAGACAGGCCTGATGGACTGCTGCTCCGACTGCGGCGTCTGTGAGTGCCTGGGACACTCTTTCCTTGCCTTTCCCGCTGCTCAGCCCCGTGCTGGCACTGTGCAGCCCTGCACCCTGGCTCTCCCATTTGCCCTGGTGGTGCCTCAGCCAGCGCTGTGTTTCTCCCCTGCCAGGCTGCTGCGGGATGTTCTGCTTCCCCTGCCTGGCGTGCCAAGTGGCCGGGAACATGAACGAGTGCTGCCTGTGTGGGACCAGCGTGGCCATGAGGACCCTGTATCGCACCAGATACAACATCCCGGTCAGTGCTGAGCCTGCCCCCTCACCCTGCTGCCAGCCCCCAAGAAAGGGTGGTCCCAGGCCCCTCTCTGCACTTAAGGGAAGGGCTCGGGGCAGCAGGGATTTCCACTTGCCCTTTTTTTCCCATTCATATCCACCTTGGCTGCTGCTTCCTCCTTTGAGCTTTAAAAGACTTGAGATTAACTGTGGGCTGACTAAAGAATAGGTGAAGCTGGTTACACAGATAAAGGTCCATAATCAGGTTTGGGAGAAAGGTGGACAGTACATTCGTGAGGATGTTTCTTCCTGCAGGGGAGGGGGTTGATGCCATCCCAAGTGCAAACCAGAGGGGCTTAAGTTCACTTTGCCCAAATTGTCTGTTCCTTTGTGCATTTTTCTTCCCAGTCGGAACCTCAGAAGTCAAAAGATAAGTAGCTATCTGCAGCCTGCACAAAGGGCTCCTTCCTTCCTTTTCGTGGTGCTCGGGGTTTGCCAGCCCAGTGCTTCAGTGTTTTCTACTCAGGATGCTGCAGCCTGCCGAGGAAAAAAGAGTGCTTGACCTGGAATGTGATGAACATTTTCTTGCTTAGAAGGTGGCTTCTGGGAAGCCTCTGTCCCTAACCAGTTTCTCCCTAACAGGGGTCCATTTGCTCTGACTTCTGTATCACCCTGTGTTGCCCCGTGTGCTCTGTTTGCCAAATTAAGAGAGACATCAACCGCAGGAGGGAGCTTGGCATATTCTGGTAAGCTGGGGGTGCTGGTGCTGCTCCATAAAACTGCTGTCACGTGCAGCCAGGCAGCTTCCCAGAGCCTCTCCTGCCAACAGCTTGACACTGGACAAAGTGTGCTACAGTGGGGAAATGGCCATGGACAGGTGACAAGAGTGACCTGTCCTGAAGCAAAATGTCACTGGGGACCTTGTGCAGGGTGGAGGGGGAAGGACTGGGTATACATGCAGAGAGTGTGGTGAGGCACAGACCCAGTCCCTGATACTCCTTTCCCATCCTGTTGCAGATGCTGCCATCCTCACTGCATCCTTGGAGCTGCTGCAGGCAGGAGTCACTGCTGTCTTGACTGTTTGGAAATGCACCATGTGGGGCTTGCCTTGATTGCATTTGATTTTCCCTAATTAACTGCAGAAATAAAGTTTTGAGTTTGTCTTCTTACCTCTGTGTATGTCACTTTTGTGTGTCACTACCTGAGAGCACCCATCCTTCTCCTGCTCCATCCATCTCAGCAGCCCCTGGTGTAGCTGAGATTTCCCTGTGCCTGCTGCAGAGAGATTTTCACTAGTATTTTGTTATTGGATAGCTTTTAGAAAGGATATTTAATACATTGAAGAAGTCAGTGTTGCTCATCCAAGTTGCAAAATTTGGGAAAATGACTACTGCTGCAGGGCAGAGCTGGGTCTTGCTGCAGGCAAGTGACTTCTGCAGGGCACCCAGCATTGCCCCTGCTGTGGTGGCCCAGGTGGCTCTCCAGGGCTGTTGGTCAGTGCCACCTTTCTGAATAGAAAGGCATAAGGATTTGGGGCTGCCTGGCACCAGCTCACCTCGATGTTGAAGAGATTTGGATCCTGGGCATGAATTCCTCCCCACCTGCAATAAAAAAACCTGGGCTGGTTGTGGGTGGTGTGTGTCCACTCCAGGGACAAACAGTGCCCTCTTCCTGCATGGCATTACACAGCCCATCTGTCTGCACTGGGCTGTCAGCCCTGCATTCCCAGCCAGAAGGTGGAGGTTGCACCCACCCTCTCTCCATCACTCTCAAGAGAAATGCTAAAGGACTTTTGATCCCTACAAATATCTCCCAGCTTCATTCCTTATGGAGAATATGATTGCTTTTTTATCTCCACTCTGCCTTCACCATCACCACAAAACTTTTGAATGGCAGGTAGTGGCTCTGTCCATGCTGCAGGGTGGGTGAGTGTGAGGGCACTCCACATTTCTTAAACCCCAGGTTGTCCTGTGGATGACCCCTGGCAATGCAGAAAAGTGCATTTTCAGCCTAAGAGAGGCCACCCCCTGGGCACCAGTGCAGTTACAGGCAGTTCTTGCACATACTCAGGTTTGACAAAGAAAAGGTGCTGCACCTCCAGCAGCACATGGCTTAGACAGCACAGGAGCCTGGAAGCAAAGTTCCCTTCTCTGGAAACCTCTCCCACCAGGGCTCTGTCCTGGAGAATGCCCAGGTGGGGAAAGGAGAGGGCGGGCAGCAGGAGTGCAGCAGGAAAGCTGACGTTGTGCAAAGCTGCACCTATGCTGGCATTTGCTCTGTTAGTCACAGGGAGCAGAGGTCATTTGCCAGAGCTCATATAAAGCACGAGAACCAGGAAAAAGACACCTGCCTGCTGGGACAAGGACAGCTTGGAAAGTACGTATGGCATGGCTTTGCTTTGGTTGTGGGATGGAAACTGCTCGTGCTGAAGAGGTGATGCTGGGCAAGGGGAAGGGCTGGAAACAGAGGTGAGGTTTTCTGCCTGGAAAACTGCCTGATGGTTAACCACAGCGTGGGGGGTTCTGCTGATGGCATGTTGACAGCATCTGTGGGGAGCAGAGGTAGAGGACAGCACTTTTTGCACTGTGTTGCTGATTTGTGCACATATACTGCCTAGAGATGCTGCTTTGTGACCTTGGCTGTTGCTGAAGTGTGGTTGCACGCCCCTCAGGATCCTTTTGTCCCCCTCAGTCATTCCCTCATGGCTGGTGATACCATCGGGCTGTGAATTGTAGAATTGTGATACATTTGGTGTGCTGGGCCTGGGCCCTCTCAGGGGGTGAGTGTGTGGCAGAGGCTTCTCCAGGCTGCTGCCTGCTCCTCAGTGCAGCCTCCACCCCTGCAGGGATGTGGTGTGCTTGTACCTGGGGAGGGGAAGGGGGAGCCTGACTGGAGGGATCCTGACCCTAAAATTGCTCTTTCTGCTGCTGCTCCTGTGACCCTTCTCCCTGTGGTCTCTGTGGTCCTGCCTGCTGCTGGGCATCCCTGTCACTGCATGGGAGCCCAGTGCTGGGCTGTCCATCCATAGCCTGTCCACGGTCTGCCTCCTCCCCTGCCCCTCCTGGTCCTTGCTTCTTAAATCATCCTGTGCCAAGGCTTCCTGAAGGGGCTGCTCTTTTGGCATGCCAGGAGGTGTTACCCTGGCTGCAGAGGTGGCTGGAATTGCCTGGGATCTCATGGATGAACAAACAAGGACTGCTGGCCAGGGCAGGGCCAGGAGGTGTCCTGAGAGGGACAATGGGTGCAGTGTCCCCTGCTGCACTCACAGGTGTCTCAGATAGGGAAAGCCCAGCCAGAAAGCTGCAAAAAGTCAGGAGCAAACCGTGTGGAAATTTTTACCATCTTTCTTCTCTCTTACACCATATTTCAACATTCTTTTTCCTCTTCCTGGAACTACCAGGAACAAGGGCTGTCCCTACAGCAACAGGCTGTCTCTGACAGCTGGGATGTGTCTGTAAATGCTGGGGAGTCACAGGAGCTGCCAGCTGCCATCAACCCTTTGCCACCTGCTGGCCTTAGTCAGTACAAAGGCAATGCCACAGCCAGTGCCACTCTGATGTGTGTAATGAGCTCAATGGCATCACCAGAGTGCCGGGCACAGTAATTGTTCCACCCCATTTCTTGTGTTAATACTTAACTTTGTGTAAATGTGCAATTCTGATGTGAAAACAATCCTCTTAGAGTGCCTAACAAAGTGGTGCAGAGCTTGGGCTCAGGGCAGAGAGAGTGTCTGCATGGGGCTTCTCCTGTGGGAGCATCCTCTATTTTTTTGTTGGTTTTAATTAAAGCTCCAGAAAGAAAGGTGGGAGTGGCAGAAGCTGGCGCTGTGTCTTGCAGGGGTGGCAGGGAGTGAGGGAGGTGGAGTTGTTACATTGGTCAGGTGATTTTGGAGATGGGGCTGTGGAGCAGGAGCTTTCCTACTCTCAGAGGATGCAGCAGCTTGCTGAGGAATGATGGGATGGAGAGGACCTCCACAGGCCATGGTGACCCAGCAGGACTGAGGAAGAGGAGGATGAGGTGCTGGCACATACAGTCAGATGGAGGAGGGATAGTGACAGGGCTTAGGGTGATGGAAAGAGACAAGGAAAATCCACTGCCTTAAAGCACAAGGAGAAGGCAAGTAAAGATGAAAGGGAGAGGGAGAAGCAAATAGGCTGAGATTCCCACAGAACAAAGCAAAGATTCAGCTGGCTCCTGAGAGTTTGGAAAGGCTAGAACTGACCAGTAGTAACTTTGGGAGACTGTGATCATAAACAAAAATGAACAAACAAAACCCCCCAGCCGAAAATGGGGACAATTTTACGTAGACATTGTTACATAATTTTACAACGATGAAAGATGACGTGGAGATGAGAAGACAGGTTTGAGGTGTTGAAGCACTGCAGATCTGAAGCAGAGGGGCCTCTGTTTTCACAAAGGCATTTTATTTGCATAGACAAGGGATGATGTGCTGCTGCCTTTGGTGGGAGGCTGGCTTTGGGGGAGGCTTTGCTTCAGAGAGTAGTGGCAGCTTCTGGCAGAGCTGTGCCCCCCACTTTGTGGTGAGGGTGGCATCACCCTGGCAGTGGGAACTCCCCAGGGAGCTCTTCCTTTTGAGTGCAGCAGCTTGAGCAACACTCCCACTTCACAAACACCTACAGCATCTTCCTCTTGACTTTCTTTCCAGATCACAAACTGCCTGCAGGGACCTGACCCCGTGCTGGCAATGGCCTCTCAAACCGTGGTGACGGTCCAACCCCAGTTTTCAGCTGCCCAGCAGCGGGGGGAGTGGCAGACTGGGCTGATGGATTGCTGCTCCGACTGCGGCGTGTGTGAGTACATCCGTGCCCCTCATCCCACTGTTATATATGAAATCAGCCGAATAAAAATTAATAAAGAATTTATTAATAATCAATACAATCAAAAATTTGGAATCGCCACAACCAATACAGTTCCAAGCCTGGGAGTTGGAACTGAGTGAACCTGAGATCAGCCTGGCTTGCACTGATCCCCCAAGTTCACAGTTTGCTGTTCTAGCAGCTGACTTTTATACAGTTTTTCAGCCCTAAGGCTAAGAAACTCCTAGTTCTTTGTTAAAGTCCGAGCTTAGTTGGTATTCATCTTCGGTTGCTGGCTACTCAACAGGGTTTCTGAGTAGTGAAGAATAGAGTGATGGTTCTCGGAGGAAATATTCATGTGTATGTGTGTGAGTCTATCATCCATGTTGGCAATATGCATGTCCTGCTACCGGTCTTCTGATGACAGTTTCGGGCAGCCAGGATGTCCTGATCACTCCTGATGTAGAAATGCTGATTCACCCCCAGAGGGACGATGGGTGTGTGAACAGTTTTATTGGAAGCAGTCCATTCACATTCATTGCAGTCCGGTACAGGGATACAGATCTGTATCTGATTCTCAATGGCTGAGCCGTCCCGGGTGTGGTGCAGTCCTCCTGGTCTTTGTTTTTGTACTGTGTAATCAAGATCTGTGCTCTCCCTTCTCTGGTGACACCCCCTCTGTGGTAATCTGGCAGCTGGGTTTTGCTTTTTGGGAGAGCAAAACTGTTTTCCTGCTTGGTTCTATTAATTAGAAAATCACAAGTATAGTAGAATAAAACACAAATTATACATTTCATGTATAATATTTCATACATAACACCGCTGTTGCTCGTGCTGTGCTCCTGCTGTTTTATCCTGCCCCGCCTGCAGCATTACCCCTCTGCAAACCCCACTCCTGTGGGTTCTGGAGGTAGAGCAGCTCTTGCCTGATGTCAAGAGCCACAGCTCCCGGCTGGCTTTTCCCGCTGCCAAGCCCAGGTCTCACTGCCCCACAGGTCTTTGTGGGACCTTCTGCCTGTTCTGCCTGAGCTGCCAAGTGGCCGGGGACATGGACGAGTGCTGCCTGTGCGGCGCCAGCGTGGCCATGAGGACCCTGTATCGCACCAGATACAACATCCCGGTCAGTGACCAATCCCATAGCGGCGACAGCCACGGGATGGGGCTCAGGGAAGGAGAAAGGGGTGCCCAAAGGCAAGGGCAGAGCGGGGGAGCTGCACGGGCACGCCAGCAGGGCAGGAGTCAGGGACACCTCTGCCTCACCGCTGTGGGCTGGAGGTGATCCCAGCACACACCGCTTCATCCCAGTCCTTGCTGGATATGAGCAGCGGGGCCCGGGTGAGCTGCCACGGGGTGCCGACAATATAAAATAGGCTGAAAGGCTAAACCTTTGGTGCGGGAAGGAGTTATTCATGCCATGTCCCGTGCTCCACAGGGCTCCATCCTGAAAGACTTCTGCGCCCTGTGGTGGTGCACCCCGTGTGCGATCTGCCAGCTGAAGAGAGACATCAACCGCAGGAAGGACATGGGCATGTTCTGGTGAGCTGGGGGTGCTGGCGCCGCCTTCTCTCACTGCTGTTCAGCACCCCGCGGATTCCCGGGGTCTCCCTTTCCTCTGGCGCCTCCAGACACAGGGTTGCTGCAGTGCTGGAGCAGTAATGGCTGAGGAAAGGGCGACCCTGCTCTCCTATCCCGTTGCAGATGCTGCCACCTTCAGTGCACCCTGTGGAGTCTCTGCAGGCAGAAGCTGCTGCTGCTGCTGTCCTGGATGTTGGGACATGCACCACGAGGAGTTTGCCTTTGCTGTCCTCGATCCCCTCTTCCCGGGGTAAAGCCAGCAATAAAAGCATTGTCTTCCTCGCGTGTGTTGTTATTTATGTCTCTGGGTCTTTCTGCAGCGTCAGAATCAGTGCTGTACTTTTCTAGGCTGTGTGGCCAGAGGCATGATGAGGTTGTCAGGTGAAGGAGGCTTTCTCTTGCAGACCCACATTGGAATGAGGCCAGACCTCAAAATTTAGTGAGGAGAAGATAAAACAAAAGCCAAATCTGCTATGGGAATAACTTCCCTGTGGACACCACCAATGTGCAGAGCTGGTGACAGCACTGCCCACAGCTCAGAGAGGCCCAAGAGCACTGAATCCATCCCTATCGATGCCTGGACTGTCCCCAGCACCAAGACACAAGTGGGGAGTGATGGTGATGCTGTGGGATGCCCAGTCATTCTGCTTTCCCCACATAAACTTGTTAAGAGACCATCATATGGGAGTGACTTCTCTGTGGGTCAGAGCCCTACAGTTTGTGGGTGCTGGGTGTAATATGTGGTGGAAGAGCTGGGACATGGGGTGCAAGGCTTTATCCAGTGCCTGCCATGGTGACAAACAGACAAGTCTGAAACTAGGGTTGCTTTGGCTCAGATTGTGTAAGGATTACTGCTTTGAACAGAAAAAGGTGGGGGTTTGCCCAGAGTGGGCTGCAGGGGGCAAGGAGTCTCTGTCATGTCTGTGTTCCTGTGCTGGCACCCTTAGGACACGACGGGGATTTATTCCAAAATACTTTTTCCACTCGCCTGTTTCTCACCGTCACGCTCCTGCTGCAGTTGTCCCCGGTGCGAAGGGGCGAGGCTGTGCTGCCGCTGACTGCGTGTAGGTGAGTGTCCACACACATGAAGGCATGCCCAGAGAAGCAGGAGAAAGCGGCTGTGCCGTGCTGTCAGCCCCAGCTGGGAGCTGTCAGTGTGCCTGCTGCGGGAACAGATGTCACCAGGGGCCGCAGGCATGCTGGGCCACCTCTGCTCCCCCCTGGATGCTGGTCCTAAATCCCTGCCACGTGCATCCTGTGTGCCAGCCACAGAGCAGGGTTGGGCAGTCTGAGCCCCAGCCCACAGCACAGGCAGCCGCCTGGTTTGAGGTGGTCAGCGACAGCCCTGCTGCTGCAGGAGCCCATGGGTGTGCTGGGAGCACTCAAGATCAAAGGCTTCAAAGCCACAGAGCCAGGACTGCTGAGGTCTCCTCTTTCCAGGGGCACAGGGCTCCTGCAGGCCCCCTGCCCCTATCTCTCCTCCCACAGTGATGGTGGTTTTGGGCTTCACTGACAGTCACCATCCTACGCCCATCCTTGATCATCCTTAATCCTTGATCATCCCTTCTCCTCCAGAGCATACAGGGGTTGATCCACTGGGACCAGGGACCAAAGCCATGAACCTCCACAGCGAGGCAGAAGCAGCCAGGAGGCTGCTGAGCAGCCACAAGCACACAGAGGTTTTGTTTCTGTGAATTTCTTTACCAGAAGTAACTACAGATGGCCACTACTAAAGCAAGTACTTAAGACCGCTTACCTGTCGGCACACCTGCGTGCATTCTTTGAGGTGCTAGCTAGCAGCACGACCCTTGCCGAGCTGCTGCCAGCAGCGGGCAGGAGGGAAAAGCCTCTTGTCGCAGGTGATCCACATCACGGAGCTATACAATCCTGAGGTTGCACTCGCCCGCATCCCGGTCCCTGAGCGGGCGGTCCCGGGCCGCCCCAGGGCTCAGCCACTTGCTCCCGGTGTTCCACCCTCCTGGCGCACACAAGGAGGCGTGACAAGCTTGGCTTTCCCACAGGGATCCCGTTCCTTCCGTGATATCCCTGCAGGTTGTTCCAGCGCCATGTGCCGGGACTCCGCACTTTCTAAGCTGTCCTGCCCCAGGAGCACCGGGGTTCTCGGGCTGAGCGTCACTGGGATGGCATCCGTGTCAGGGATATCAAGGGACATGGACTTGCCCACAGCACCCCCAGGTGAGGCACGTCGGCGTCAGCAATTCCCAGTTGGAGTCAGCCCTGGGCTGGCGGCAATCCCCGTGCCCTGCGGCTGCTTAGGCCGGAACATGGAAATTTTCCGGAGGCGTCTCTGTCAGCAATGTTAATTCTGTCAGTAAGGCTTCCTTTTCTGCTCGAGGGCTCCTGCTTCTCCCCCTCCCCTCAGGCCGCTGCCAGCTTGCTGGGGCCAGGATCGTTGCAGTTTCCCTGCGATGCCTCCCTCGAGGGAGGGAGGGATGGTTGTGGTGATCGTTTTCCTTGCTGGTGCTGGGACAGATCCTTCTTGACACAGCTTTGCCCTTGTGTCCTCACGGGGCTTTGTTTGCACAGGCCGTGACGAGGAGGTGCAGAAAGGAGCCAGGAGCAGCCAACCCCAAGCCCGGGGGAGAGGCACAAGTGTCTATCTCATCCAAGGAATGGATGAGGGGACATAGGAGCTGCAGACAATGCCTGGTGAGTGCCCGAAGTGATGACCAAACAGCCCCACACCCAGCCATGCTGTAGAAGGGGGTCTCTTGCTGCTGGCCAGGGTGGGAGAAGCCCAGCATAACCAGGAAAACCTCACTGTGGTGATGGATAAGCACTCGATCCCCTCTGAGGGCTGGCTGGGTTGGTTCTGCTCCTGCTGCCTCTCTTGGCACTGTATGAATATGGATAGGGAGCAAACAATGCCGGGGGGGGTGTGGTCAGCACCATGTGGGGAGATGCCACAGCCCCCCAGACCAAAGCCCTGCCCAGGAGGTTTGTCTCTCATATTTGGGGGGCTGGGAGCTTGGAAGGGAATTCAGGAAAGGTGAACCAAGAGTTGTTGGGGTCTGGGCCAGCTGCACCCCATAGCCAGCAATTCTGTGTAGTGCTGGGGACAGCCCAGTGTTTGTGGGTACAGCTCCTGTGCACACAGTGTGGGGGAAATGCACCCTGCTTCACAGAGGGGTTCGAGCAAATGCCCTTCCTGGACTTCCCTTCTGGAGACATGTGACTCTTCTGGATAGGGAGGGGGACAGGCACCTCCTAAGATCTCTGGGGTGTGCTCCAAGGAGCTCTACTGACTGGTGTCTCTCCTTTCTGAGGTACAGAGGAGGCTCCACTGCCTTGTGCTGCCACCTCACCTGCAGCCACAGGGCAGCCCAGAAGAGCCAGGCTCACCCTCACCTCACTTCTGCTGTGAGGAATGGGACTGAGAGACCCTCCACACAGTGAGGAGCATGTTACATGTATTTAATCCTCAAGAGAAGAGGCCAGGCTCCTTGCTGGGTAGAGCTCCCTGCAGGGGACAACCCTTGTGGCCCCTGGGTGACAGACACCCTGGCTCCAGCTGATAGACATCCCAGATATTTTGGAACAGAGATGCTCCTGGTTCTCACAGCTCTGACTGGTGAATGCTCCGGTTGCTCACAGCTCAAGGTATTTGATGCTCTAAGTGATTTCAACTCCTGCATCTTCCAGCTCCAGATCACGGTTCTGGCTGCTCTGCTGTTGAGGTACAAGATGCTCTTGCAGCAGACCTCCTCCCCTCATTACACTCTGGGTTAGGGACACTTGGCTTTCTCTTGAGTTCCAGGCCATTCCAGTTCCTGGACGTGGTATGCTAATTACAGGCCATGGATGTTCCACCTCAGGTTATTTGAAGCCCTGAGCTATTTCAGCTCCAGCACACACCAGAGAAGAGATGCTCCTACCACTTCTGGAGGCAGGAATTAAGTCTGGGGGTGTTTGCAAACAGTCTGAAGGGCTCCCAGAAATGGGACACAGCCTGCCTCACAAAGCACACTCTTAAGGTCAGAAAGGCCTCCAAGATTGAGAATCAACCTAACACTGCCATGTTCATCACTAAAGCACATCCCCAGCTGCCACATCTACACATTCTGTTAACATTTCCAGGGTTGGTGATTCCACCACTTTCCTGGACAGCCTGTTCCAATGCCTCACTACCCTTTCCATGAAGAAATTTCTCCTAATATCCAATCTAAAGCTCCCCTGGCACAGCTTGAGGCATTTCCTTTCATTTCCTCTCATCCTGTTTACCTGGGAGAAGAGATTGATCCCCACCTCTCTACAAACTCCATCCAGGTAGTTGTAGAGAGGAATAGGGGCCCTCCTGAGCCTCCTTTTCTCCAGCCTACACATCCCCAGCTCTGCACTGATCCCACAGGTACATGAGATCATGCATGATGAGGCATGACCATCAGCATCAGATCAGCCACTCTCTCAAGCTCTTCTCTCTTCAAGGCTAAGGCAGTGTGAGTGTTGATATAATGGATGGTGGTAAAAGCACAACTAATGCAAGCCCCTCCTGAAACACCTTTCCTCCTTTTCCAGGGTGGTTCTCTACGTTTCCCAGAAGTTCTTTTGCTGTTCCTTCAGTTTTTGGTGCAGAGCAGTGGCGGTGCTGCCTGCGTGAAGAACAGGGAAATAAACCAGACCACCAAGGTTCACATCCCACACTGTTACCAATGGACAAACTCGCTACTGTTTATTTTCTTGGCCCGGGCCTGGCCCTAAGCAGCTTGGTGTCTCTGGAACCAGTGCAGCGTGAGCCGGGAGAGCAGGGTGTAAGTCACTAGAGGGCACCAGGGAAGAAGGATGCTGAGAACTCCACTCGCTTCCCTGCTGCACAGTTCAGCACACGAAGGGGGAACAGCTCTTCAGCACTGCCCTGCTGCTGCTGCTGCTGCTGTTTGTCCACAGGCAATTTCCCCATTTCTGGCACAAGGTGACAGCACTTTAGCAGTGAGAAGGAAACACCTCAGTCGCTGGTACAAATTAGAACAGCCACGGATGGATGTAAAATCTCTGAGGGTATCTATGAGGTTGTCCCTTGCCCTTTGTTTGTGTTCAGGACATTTCACAGAGGGTGTAGTGCTTGTCATTGGGGTGCTTCAACGCCCTCCCTGGGACTTGCTGCCTCAAAGAAATCAGAGAGCTGGGAAGGAAAACATGACTGCAGATATGGAAAGGTGTTAGAAGAATTTGGTGTTAGTAGTTTAAGGGACTGTTGTGTTCACTGAGAGGAAACAGAGCTTTTAGGTATTTCCTAGGTATGTTAATTTTCAAGTAAACCAGGCTTTGGCCTGCAGAGCAAGGTAGAATCAAAACACCTGTAAGAAAAAGCAGGATTGTGAAAGGTTATAGCTCTAAGCCTAAATTCAGGAGGCTGGGACATATCAGTGGTCTGCAGCTCACTCTGAGCAGCAGGGAACCTGCTAGGAAACCTCCCACTCAAGTAAAATGTGTGATGTTAAAATCATAGTGATTTAACTGGTACTTCTCTGGAGCGCAGTTGAAATCATTTGTTATGGGAATGTTAAGCCTTACAAGGGAAAGGCCCATCATGTTATTTCCAGGGATAATGAGACAGATCTAATGATTCCTGAGAGGTTTGACACCAAGCTGGAAGTACTGCACAGTACCATGCCAGCCTGATCTGCAGCTCAGGAGAATTCCTGGTGACCATCATCTTGAGCAACATTAGACTCAATGTCTACATCCCTTCCTTGAGGTTCATCACCTTGAGTCTTTCAATGGCAATTACTTATCCAAGGTGTGTTTTCCTCTCCTCCTTGCAATAATCTTTATTATGTTTTTAGACATTGCCTCCCAGTACTGAGGTGAAAGTGCATAGCCTCATTCAACCCCAAACAAAGCAGGGCCACAGTCCAGGACCTCACCTTGGCTGGTGTGGCTACTGCACAGAATTCACCTTTTGTTTTGGTTAATGGGCAGCTGGTGGTGACCTTCTCCCAGATTTAATATTTAAACAGCACATGCAAACGACTTGGGAGTATTGTCTGATAATGTGATACCTCACTTACGGTGTGTTTAACATCTCAGGGTTTATGTGTTGTGAACTGACCAAAGGTCAGTCGCATGTTATGGGTGTGCCTCATATCTGACCAAACAAAAACCAGAAGCGTGAAAGGTTGAACTCCACATTTAATTAGTCACTAACATTAAGCAATCCCGTGATACACCACCAGTTTGCCCAAAGATAGAGGAAGAAAAGTTTATGAACACTTGTCATGCATTTTTATCTGACAAATAAGCACCTGGGACAGTAAGATAGAACAAAATTTATTAGAATAGAATGAATTACTGAGTTTTGCACTCCTGAGGGCACAGGTTTTGAGCTCTGCAGCAGAACATGAACCTTGATCCTCTTGGGAGCCCTGCAGTAGCAAAGCCATTGAGATGGCCAAGTGTGCACTGTCTCTCCCTAATCAAATCTGTAAACTTATCTCTGAGGAATCATGTTCTTACAATGCATTTCTTTTATTACTGATGTGAATGGCTCTGTATTATCTTTGTACAGGACTACTAAACATCTCAGCAGCTATCAGAGTTGACAACAGTCCTTTCAGACTGTCTATAATGTGTCCCATACAAATGTCTAAGAGAAAAAACTTGTCTAAGAGAAAAAACTTCCCAGTGAAATTAAACTGCTCCTGGCCAGCTCCCAAAACTGCAGAAAGGTTGAATTTCTTTCACTCAGTATTTCAGACTCTAATGCAAGAATCAGCTGGGGCTTTCCTTCAGACAGTCTACTCCATGCCTGAAGACAGGAACAACTGTGAATTGATGCATTCAGAAACGATCTCAAGGATACCTGTGCCTACAATTAAAAAAAAAAAACCAACAAACAACCAATACACATTGGCTCTTAAAAGTAGAGAAAATATCTGTGCAAAAAAAAAACCAAAACCCACAGTTTTTCTTCTCCTTTTTGTTGCTGTTGTTTGGATGGTTTAAACCTGAGCACCAGTCATGATGAGAGCAACAGCCACCTCTCTCTGCATCCTGTGCAAGTGGTCTGGTTTTTCCTAACTCATAGAAGAATATCCTGAGTTGGAAGGGACCTAAGAAGGATGATAAAGTACAACTCCTGGCCCAGCATAGGACAGTCACAAGAGTCATGCTGTGTACCCAGGAGTATTTTCCAAAATCTTCTTGATCTGTCAGGCTTGGTGCTGTGACCACTTCCCTGGGGAGCCTGTTCCAGTGCCAAACCATCCTCTGGGGGAAGAAACTCTTTTCTAATATCCAAGCTAAACCACCCCTGACACAACTTCATGCTATTCCCTGGGGTCCTATCACTGTCACCACAGAGAAGAGATCAGTGCCTGCCCCTCCTCTTCCCCTCACAATGAAGCTGTAACTGCAATGAGGTCTCTTCCCAGTTTTCTCCAGGCTGAACAGACCACGTGCCCTCAGCCACTCCTTGTATGGCTGCCTCTCAAGGCCCTTCACCATCCTGGTGGCCCTCCTTTGGACCCTCTCTAATGGTTCAGTGCCTTTTTTACCTTGTGGCACCCAAACTGCCCCCAGCACTGCAGGTGAGGCTGCCCCAGCCCAGAGCGGAAAATCCCCTCCCTTGCCCCCCTGGCCATGCTGTCCCTGATGCCCCCAGGACAGGGTTGGCCCTCCTGGCTGCCAGGGCACTGCTGGCTCACATTCAGCTTTCCATGGACCAGGACTCCCAGGGCCCTTTGCCCAGGGCTGCTCTCCAGCCTCTCATTCCCCAGGCTGTCCCTACAGCCAGGGTTGTCCAATTGCAGGTGAAAAACACAGAACTTGTCTTTGTTTAAAGTTTGTGTGGTTGGTGATTTCCCAGCCCTCCAACTGTTCAAGGTCTCTCTGCAGGGCCTCTGCCAACAGCTCATCCCAATATAGTAACTTACTTAGTACACCTTTGACTCCTGCATCCAAGCTGCCTGGGGACAGCCCAGATCTGATACCACAAATTGCCTGCTGAGGTTTCCAGCCCAGGCTGCATATGTGCTCCTGAATGAGATAACAGCAAGAGATTTCTGCACCTATTCCATCACGTGTCATTCTCAAATGACACTGCAACTATGCAATGATTTTCACTAGCTGCTGGCATGGTTCTAAGTCTCATATAAATACAGAAGAGAGTTAATTATTATAAAATCATTGATAAAGGAAAGAACAAGGTCTCAGGAGCATGGTTCATGAACATATACTCACCTATCCAAGGTTACAGCTACCTAAAAACATCTGGCCCTGTGGTCTCTGGTCCAGGAGAACCTTGATGTTTAATAATTAGTGATGAGTCTTGCTAGGAAAAAGAGATGATTTTAAAAAATCATAATTTTAAATGGAAACCATCCATAACATGCTCTTCTGCACCATCTGCCAAGGAGAAAGATCCTGACTCCATGGGCTCATGCATTTGTCAAAGTTGTGCCAGAGCCCTCACATAGGATAGTGCCAACAGAACTGAAGGAATTCCTTCAGCATCCCCCAGAGTTTGGCCAACCTCATCTTTCGGGTTCTTGGAAGCTGCATCTGTCCTGGAAAGCAAAACTGCATCAGGGAGCACGTAGGAGAAGTGGCATGCCTGTCACTGATCCTGCTCCCAGTTAGCACAGCTCCTGGGAAGCTGTGGCTGGTGCTGCCTGGTGACCTCAGCTGGGGACCAGTGCTCCTACTGTGTATGGCAAAGGCTGCCTCGCCCTTGGTTCCAGCCGCAGCATAATGTCGTACCCACATACTGACCTGTGAAAACCCCGCTCTGATGGGCTCAGAAAAGACTTTGCATTTATGCAGGTATTTGGAAATGAAGGAAAACATGCCCATCTCCAGGACGCTGGAGGAGAAGGCATCACAGCCAACTGAGCCTTGTCTGAGATGCGGTACTGGGATGCACCCCACCCTGCCGGCTTTGCCAGCCGTGTCCAAGGCTGCAAGCCTCGGCAGGTGGAGGAGCTCTCCTGCATCACGGTGTCACACTGCCGGCGTGGTTGGGTGTGGCAGCTTACGACTCATTCAACTAAAAGGAGAAAAGGTGAAAGCAGCGGCTCGCCCTGGCCCTGCCCTCCCCACAAAGGGAGAGGGTGGAGACTCCTCGGGCTGACGAAACATAGGGAACCCAGCTGCCAGCTCGTCCCGCAGCAGATGTGACGATCCGGGCGGCACCGCCCGGCCCTGCGAGCTGAGCGAGCCGCCAGAGCCGTGCTCCTACACGCCCCGCTCCTCCCTTCCCTGGATCCTGCATCCCTGCCAGCGCCTCTGCCACCTTCGCAGCGCTGACCCGGACCTGCTGCTGGTGAGTGAGTGGGGAGCAGCAGTTCAGCCCTTTTCCTGAGGCAGATTTAGCTCGGTGCAGTGGCTGCCTGCCTTCCTCGTCCACGAGTTTCTGGCTCTGCCATTGCCATGGAATGATATTCAGCAGCTGTTCTTCCCCAACAGCCGAGGAAACCGCGGCAAAACGCGAGCCTGCCTTCTCCCAGCCTTTCAGGGGATTTTATTGGGAAAGGCAAGAAATCGATGAAAATACGCTTTATAAAAGGCAGGGGGGGAACTCCGAGGCATAAATTGAAGCCAGTAAAAAGGTGAAAAATTAGAATTTTTTTGTGGGGGCTGCCCCTCTCGGTGTTCCCTCATGCATGTTAACACACGGGCAAACGCCTGCAAGCACCGTGCGCTGCTTGCTCGGTCCCCAGTTAAAACACAGGGCTCTTTTCATGGAAGGCAGGTTACAAATCCCCGGTAAATCGGCTGGCAATTAACTTACAGATTGCCTGAATCGCATTATCCTTATTTACTAAAACGGTTTTAGTTTCCTGCACGTGTTCCTGGGAAAGAGGAATGTACGGTCCTGGCCCCTTTGCATCCCCACAGCCATTCTCTGGTCAGTCCACATCCCTGGAAATGGCTAAAGAAGGGGGGAGAAAATATATACTTACTACTTCTGAATTTATATATATCCAAAGTCCAAAATGCACATGCAGTACTGTTTCAGCATGCAGGCTGCAAGACTTAACTTTGTACCTAATAAAAATCAGATAAATAATAGCACACTTAATTGTGGTTTCTCTGGCATGTTCAAGTATCCAGAAAAAGAAAATGACCGTTTTTAAAAAGGGTTTGAGGCAGCTTCCTGTAAAAAACTATGCTGAAAGCTACTTCTGTCTCTAAAACTCTTCCTCCTTATGTAACTTCAATACTTAGTCTCTATTGGGATAAAATCTGTTGAGTAACTGCCTGCCTGTTCAAAAATGCAGGTCTGAATTTTGCTGTTCATAATTTTACTACCCCTCCTATAGTATTGTTCTTTAGTATTTATAGTGGTTTTTTTCTATTTGAACTGTAAATCCCTCTGGTGCCAGAAGTTTTACAGGAAGACTACAGGAGTAAATGTTCCTTAGCTTTTTATAGCTTTTTATAGAGAATGTATCTTAAAACACAAATACATTTACTGAAATTGTTTGAAAGACTCCAGGTGTGGTATTGTTGTGGTTCAAGTATGTTTGAATCCACTGAACTTTGTAGCACATTTTGTTATTGTTTGATGGTTTTGTTTATTTCCCTCGTGTGTGTAGGAAAAATGAGACTTGGTGTTTTCCAAGTCTCAGAAGAACACTTGGGAAAGTGACTGTACTGAGACCTTCATTTTATGTGCATTGAAACAGTGGGCAAAAAGATTTCTCATTTTTTTTAAAGAAATTAGTTTCATTTTGCCATTAAGGAAAGGTTAAATCTCTAGATCCAGTACTTCATCTCCTGACAAAATTTTTGGAGACTAAATATTGCTGAAGAAAAAGATTTTCTATATAGATCTGAGCTGAAATTATGCTGAAATCTGTGGCAATAAAAGTATTTCAGAACTATTTGGCAAAACAAACAAAATTTACAAAATTTCCAGAGTTTGTAAATTTTTTATTCTGCTGATGCAAATCTAGTATACCCAGGCCTGATATGATAAGGATATGAAACACCTCATTGAGATCAACAAATCCTTCTGAACACAGCAGGCAGTACATGCTGTCATAGAATCTCCTGCTCATTTCCAATCTAAAGTAAATATTTGTAAGCTGTTGGCAATGAAATCTGAGAAACTTCATTTAAAATTTGCATAGAAATTGATTCAATTAACATTCATCTTGATTGTTTCTTTGTCCTGCACAAGCTCTGACTTAAAAGATTTCATGGCTGCATGTCACATTAAATTTAATGAATTATTTTTAAACAGATAACATCTGCAACATTTTAAAAATTCCATTTCTGAGGAGCAATTGCCAACAGCTGACAGTTACATTAGCTGTGAAGGAGCAGGACCCTCTGTTCCTCTGGTGAAGTTTATTGCTAGATGAGAAATGGGAAGGCTGATTTGTGAAATACCAAACTGGTTATCTCACTACAGCTTTTTACACTGCAGCAAAAAAGAGGCATCCAAAAAAGAAAAACAAGTCAAATTACTAATTTTAACATATGTGCATAATTTCTACTGTTAGCACTTCATCTTCTCCCAGCACAATGTATGCTGAGATCCAAATGGCCACTCTTGGAGGCTTCCATGGATCACTCAGGGAAAGCCACAGCTGACCCGATCTCGTGTTGGTGCTGGCCCTGCTCGGAGGGAAAAGCTGAGTTTTGGGACTTTCCCAAGCCCATTTCTACCAGCATGTCCTGTCATTCTGCCAGCCCAAGGAGCTGCTGTGGTGGAGACCTTGCAGTGGCTATGCTCCTTTTCAGAAAAGAGCAGCCAACACAGATTTCATAGCAGAAGTATCCACTCCAGCTCTAAGCGAATGAGCATTCTGCAATAAATTCTAGTAGCTTTGAAAGTGTGAAATGCTATTTTCAGTATTAATTTAACATTTGATATAGACTTGAAATAGACTTTTTTTTTTTAAACTTTGATAAATGGCATGTTTCCACCAATNTTTTTTTTTTTTCTGAAGGCAGGAACAGAACTCAGGTAAATTGATGTACCAGGCATTCCACCTGCTGCACCCCACCCTATCCCTGCAAGAAGCACAAGCACCCAGCAGCCAGGAAGGGCTGTGACAACTTAAACCAGAGGTCCAGTGAGACCTGAATCCAGCCTCTGCTCACAGCTGCCAGTAGTTAATGCTTTCTCAAGGGACAATAGCAAAGAATGTTGTTTTTCTCTGGAAATTTGTGTTGTCAAGCCTTCCTGAGCTGGAAGTTTCCTCCTGACAGCTTTATTAAATAACCACTGAGGGCCTGTTTGTTATGGATATATGTAATTCTTCCCATGCCTAATTTAATTATATAGCTTCTACACACGTTTTTGCAAGGACATGTACAACCTCATCATAACTTGATAGATTAAATTTGACTATGACAAACCGTCTATTCTTAGGAATGACACTGTAAAAGCAGTGTGATTACTTGTGAAAACAGTTTCTGATTCCCTGCTGTCTACTTGTCTAGTTCAGTCTGGAAGAATGAATTTAATTCCTAAAAAAACCCCAAACTTTGTTTCCTGAAGAGCATTTCAGAAATTTCAGTGCAAGTGTTGAGCTAGGTTTTTATGCTGGTCTTTGGGAAAAAAAAAAAAAAAGACCAAAAAAAAAAAAAACCCAACAAAATCAAGTGAAACAAAGAAAATGTAACCATTCTGTTAATTATGCCTGAGGTCAAACTCTACCTCATTTTTTTTCTAATTTGCTCATAATATTGTATCAGTAATACTGGAATATTAAGCTGAGAAAAAAATGTGATCCAGCAACCGTATCAAATGAACAAGATAAGGGCTTGGGTTTAGGTTTTTATGTGACCACATGAGCCTGTTAAATTAAATGGCTTTTTTTTTTTTTTTTTTCTTAAGGCTCCTTTTTACTAATGGCTCTCAAATTCAGTCAGCATGTCTGAAACTCTGTCATAATTTGCCTCCTTTCTTGCTATAAGAACTATGCTGAGGTAGGGGACTGGTCACTCCAGAGCTACCCTCGTGATTCCCATTACATTGTTAACATTTCCCACAGAGACAATTAAAGTAATTAGATTTTGATGAGTAAACCCATTATACAGAGAGCCCAGACCCTACCTTTCACTCAAATGATCCTTAAGGAATCACAAAGCGGACAAAGGTCTGCGTGCACGGGGACAGCCAGGGATGCTCCACTGTGCACGTGGATGGCTCACAGGTAGAAGCCTAGCTGATGAGGGAGGTGAGATAACTGTAATTATTCCACAACTGCCTTCTAGCTTTCACATGGAAATCAAACCCAAGGAAGAGAATTACTTGGCAGCAGTGTCAGTTTCCATGTTGCTATATCCTTGGCAAAATCATTTAGATTAGTAGAAGAGTTGCTGCCTGTGGCCAGGTGCTGCTGCTGAGGGGTAGTTGGAGAGGGAGGATTCTGTGGGAAAGATCCTGGGGTTGTGCTGTGGCAGACACAGCCACTTCCAGCTGCTGAGGCAAAGTTGAGTGTGTCAGTGGTGCTGGTAGAGCCTCTCTGGGAACATGTATGAGAAAAGGAAGAGGATGTTGTTCAGCAGCTGTGAGAGAAGAGCAAGAAAACGTGGGAGAAACCGATCACCAAAAAAGAATTAAATGGCTTTTAGTAGGTATTCACCTCAGAGGGTGGCTGGGTGGGCAGCTGTGGTCCCCCAAGGTCAGCCCACCCCAGCTGACCATCAGTGTGGAGGGAAACTCTTCTATCTCCCTACCTCTGGCAGACCCAGCTCCTCGTTAGCTTTGTGTCATCTCCAGGTCTGAGCCCACAGGACCCAACCTTCCTGTCCAAAAGACAGACTCCTGGATGCACCTCTTCCAGGCCCACCATGGGCCCTGTGGCACACACTGGGCCCCAAAGGACACACCTTTCCTCCACTCCTAATCAAATCTTCCCTTTCCTACATTTCACTTCCAGAGGAAAGATGGCAGAGGACCAGCCACACCTCTGCATTCAGATGTCAGAAGCCGGTACAAATGGCATTCCCAGTGGAATGTCGTCCTCGCCAGACTTGGCTGGCAGGGCAGGAAGCGTGCTCACCTTCCACAACATCTGCTACCGTGTGAAGACAAAGACTGGGTTCCTGTGTTTCCGAAAAAATGCTCAAAAAGAAGTTCTGAGAGATGTCAAGTACGTATTTAAACATCTCTTTAGAGCAGGTGTAAGTTTTATTTCTGTCTGGAGAGTTGACTTCACTCATGCCACTGAGCCATTCAGCACAACCTGCAGATCAAGATTTAGAAAAATCATTTGTATGTGTGTTTGCTTCATGTTTGCTGTCAGCTGTGCTTAAGCCCAGGTGCTCACTCCCTGGGCTGAGCCTGTACATCAGGGAGCTCACTTCCCTCAGCCCTGGAGGTACAGCTCTCCTGTCTGCTATCAGCATGGGGCACACCAGCCAGCCCTGCTGGCTCTGCACTCCCTGGCAATCCTCCCACTGAGCCGGGGTGTTTGCCCGAGATACCAACAGCCTGAACTCCCTGCTTGTCTCCTCCCCTCAGGCGGCCTTGGCAAAGGTTGATTTCTTGGAGGGTTTAACTTAAAATATTTAATCACAATATGGGTGAGAGTTAGGTTAACTTTGAAGAGATGTAAAGGTTTCTGGAGTTTTGGCAGTTTTTTTGTTTGTGTTATTTTCCCCAACAGTGAGCACTACTGCAGTAAAGCAGTCATGTCATTATGGCCTTTGTTCAATAATCAGGGAATAAAAGTTGCCCATTCACAGTTCAGTAGTTAAACTCAGTGGCAAGGGCTCATACAATGTGCCATTCCAAGTCACCCATGACTTTCAGCTCCCTAACTCCAATTTCTATCATAAATATTTACCCTTTTGTGTAGCTCTATCCTGCTCTTTGCCCAGGGAATTTCTGCACCTGATAAACATGAGCTCTTAAAGGCTTTGTTGCTTTCCTCAAAAGCCATGTGTTATGTTGACTCACATGGCTCATTTGTGACTTACCATATTGCTTTTGAGTTTCATGGGGTTTTAATGTCAGATACAGAGAAACTATTAACTGCATTTTAAGTACAGACAAATCCCTAGTTTATTCTGGACTATTATTCTCTCTCTTGAGAATAATACCTTTAGAGCTGAGTGTGGTTAAAGCAAGTGTGTGCTTCTCTTGTAGAGATCCATGGGATAAAAATACATGTACAGGTTGCATTTTAGCCATGTTTATGATCTGTCTTTGTTATATGATGATTAGTTTTTCTTGAATTAGAAATGAAAGTTAAGGTGAAGTCTGATCATAAATATTGCTTGTGATTAGGCAGTTTCATTAATTCCAAAATTATTGGGATGCAGAGAGTAGTTGTACAGATAAGTTACACTGGCCTACCACTTGAAACAGGCAAAGAATAACCCCACCCTGACTATTTTGTAAAATTTATCTGTTTTGTCTTACAGTGGCATCATGAAACCAGGACTGAATGCAATTTTGGGACCCACTGGCAGTGGTAAATCTTCGTAAGTGCCTTCTTCACTCTCCACAGGAAATACACCATGGGGAAAGTGAAACTGTAAACATTTAGCAGTAATGGACTTCTCTTTCAGAGAAAGATTGAGTTTTTATTCAGGTCTATGCAAGCCTCACTGTTTTCTGAGAAATACTTGAATTCAAGAAGACAATCAGTTTATATGAGAGAGGTGAAATTCAGTTTTAGTGCACACTTTGCTGACAGTTGCTCCTTACTCATCTTTCTGGTAATGTGTAACCAATTTGAGATTAAACTTAAATTACTGAAAAAATGCACATGGACCTGCACAGATCTCATTTCCTTAGGAAACCATGACAAAAGAGACTCAGTCCATGAAAGTGGCTGGGGGTTTTCTAGATTTCAAATGTTTAATGTGATCTGCTTTTATGTAGCTCTTCGTTCCATTAGCTGGGCTTGTGGTCCAGAGAGCTTTGCCTCCTGCATGTTCATCTGACAAGGTAACCAACTTTTCCTTTAGGCTGTTGGATATTTTGGCTGCAAGGAAGGATCCCCATGGGCTCTCTGGTGACATTTTGATCAATGGAGCTCCTCAGCCTGCCAACTTTAAATGTACCTCCGGGTATGTGGTACAGGTAAGTAATTTTTATCACCGTGGATTCTCTTGTAAGAAGTTTCAGCTGTGTTGCAAATACCTTGCCTTGGTCCAAGCATCTAGGAAAACTCCTTAAAATTACATGTTGCAGAAAAGTGGTCTCTCAAAGCACATGTAAATCTCAACTTGCCCCAACTGACAGATTCCCTTTGCAAGAGACAAGCAGATGGTATCTAAAAACCTCCCCTCCTTCCTCCTTTGACAAGACAAGTTGGGAACACCTTCAGCCTAGCCCACATGGACTCAGCCTCTCTTTACCTTCCCTCTTTTCTCCCTGCTCTCACCTGTAGTGGGCTGAGGCTGCACTGGCAAACACACTGTGATAATAACCTGAGCTGTAGCTGCTCCTCAGGTCCCTTCAGCCCTTCAGTCTCTCCCTCAACACCTCCAAAAAACCTGAATAAGGTAAGAATACAAAAGGGACAGTTTTTAATACTTTGCTGTTTATACATTTGATATCGTGCATGATGGAGGCTGTTCCTATACGGCATTGCTTTATTGAATTAAGGCAAATATAATTGTAATTATGTGCATGAAATCCACACTCTGCTATGACACAGGCATTGAAGATGCACCTTACTGCATGTTCTGGCTGCTGCTACTGTCCCTCTGCATGCAAGGACAGCATAAAACATAGGTAGATACAGTTCTCAGGGGAATAAAAAGAAACTGCTGAGCAACCACCAAGTATCTACCCTTTTTTTAAATGAAGGATGACGTGGTGATGGGAACCCTGACTGTAAGAGAAAATCTGAAGTTCTCAGCAGCACTCCGCTTGCCAAAGTCAGTGAAGGAACAGGAAAAAAATGAACGAGTGAACCAGATCATCAAGGAACTGGGTTTGAGCAAAGTGGCAGATTCCAAGGTAAGGCCTGTAAACATGGTGCTTAAACTGTAGTAAGTGGTTTATTAATTAACCAAATGGCTCACCATGGCAGATTAAAAAAAAAAAAAAAAAAGGTAAACTTCTGCAGGCTGTTTCAGTAATACAATAATTGGTGATGTTTCTGTATGGAGACCTGTGCAAACTGTGCTGATGCTGCCGTGTGGTGTCACATTGCAGGGAAAAGGAAAGGGAAAGGTGAAAGGGAAAGCTAGAGGTTGGAGAAAAAGACAAGACCTCAAGTAATATTAACATTAAGAACAAGGCTGTGTGTGAGATAACATTTACGTCTGTTTCTCAGAGTAGGGCCAGAATTCCTTAGAACTCTCCCCAAATACTGCCATGTGGGAAGGATGCTATTTGCTCAAGGATTTCTCTTTGGGCCAAACAAGAAAATTTCTTGGTTTTTATCAGGTTGGTACCCAATTCACTCGTGGGGTGTCTGGAGGAGAGCGGAAAAGGACCAATATTGGGATGGAGCTCATCACGGATCCTGCCATCTTGTTTTTGGATGAGCCAACCACGGGACTTGATGCCAGCACTGCTAATGCTGTTCTTCTGCTACTGAAAAGGTGATGGCTTTGGAAACAGCTTCCCATCCTCAGCACTCCACCCTGCTACACTTCAGTTATACCAGACCTGAATTACAGTTTGAATGAGCAAACAGGGAATTCAGACATGTAATTATTTACCAGTGAGCCAAGGATGCAAATGGAGTTGGAAAAAAACTGTACGAATTCTCTCTCTCCAAAGTGAGAAATCTTTTCTCACACAGACACTTTAAATATGACTTAAATATTTTCTTTTCTTTTTTCCTTTCTTCTCCCTTCTCTGGCATACCAAGTTAATCAGACTTCATCAAGACTTAACTGAACTTTCAACTGCTCTTATCTAAACATCGAATCAACTTGCAAAGCTGACATCTCTGTCATTCTTCACATTCAGGATGTCAAGACAAGGAAGGACAATCATCTTCTCCATCCACCAGCCTCGGTACTCCATATTCCGACTGTTTGACAGCCTGACACTGCTGGCTGCAGGGAAGGTGCTGTACTATGGCCCGGCCCAGGAGGCCCTCCAGCACTTTCAGTCCCTTGGTGAGCACAACTTCCAGCAGGGCCAACCTTTGGTTTGCACCAACTCCAGTGAAATGCCAATGGCTGTGGGCCAGAATCAGACATGGTGTGTCCAAGCAAGCCCAGCATTTTAACGGGATGAGCATTTCTGTGGGTGTTTCTCCTCTTGACCCACATGTGGATTTGGGTGAGCTGTTCCTGGGTGCATCTTAATTTAATTAATTAATTAATCAATTAATTAAATTTTCTTAATTAATTAAAAAGCCCAGGCTAGGGCTGGGAAGAGCACACAGCCAGCTGTCATCTCACTTTTTCTGATGGTGTTGCTCAGCAATGTCACTCATCCCCCGGGAAAGCATGGGCTTTCCAAAGGCTGCCATGCCTTTGGTGCAGGCTGCTTCATGGGCAGGATGTGTGGCTGTGCTCCTGACAGCCAAGCACAGCCCTTGGCCAGTCACACAGCCCCACCCAGGGCTCCTAACACTGTCACCACAATGTCACTGTCACCACAGGCTACCAGTGCGAGCCCTTCAACAACCCCGCCGACTTTTTCCTGGATGTCATCAATGGAGACTCCACTGCCGTGGCATTGAACAAGACTGAGGAAAGTAACACAGGTAGGAAACCCAGAGCTGAGTCAAGTTATCCTAGCATGTGTGGGAGTGGGAATTCAAGAAACTGTTTGCACAGTAATCTCAGCACACAGAAAAAAACTCTTCTTCAAGGCAAACCAGCTGAAATGCCACAGAAGCAGAGATGATAAACCAAGACAATTGTTCCTGTTGAGAACATAATTTGATGCAGTTATGACTTGATTATTTTACCTAAAGGAACAGTCCTTCTGTTAGGAAGTTACTGTTTTCCTTCCTCTGAGCAGGGTGGGAAGGGGTAGAGATAGGCTACCACTGCTCACCTGATGTTTCCCTGAAGTTGTGCTAAGGCAGAAATTACCCCAAACTAATCTCACCTATTTTTTGTGGCATACTTTCTCATACTTTTCTGCTGCCGCTCATTAACAGCTTAGTCTCTTTTCACAGGAGTGAAAAGGCAAATGAAGTCATGAATGTGCTGAGCACCCAAACACAGTTTCACTACAAATTTACCAAAAGAGCAGCTATCATTTTACAAAAATGCTCCGATCAGGACCTGGCAAATATTATAGCTGGCAACACACATCATATCTGTCATTGGAAAAGCTCACACTGTATTATAGTTAAGAAAAAAAAGAGGTCCAGCTGACATTTATGACCAAAGTAGACACATGCAGGAGGATTACTTGGATCTAAAAGTCTGGGAAGTCCAGGATTAGGTCATCAGATCTGTGAAACAGATCACTAACAGAAACCCTTGGGGGAAAAGGGGATGTAAAAATCACTTTTTGATTAAAAGCTGTGTTGCTGCCAGGTTGCAACTCCCTGGGCAAACATGGGTTTGCCTGGCCAAACTGAGAGCTGAGAGGTTTGCCTGTGGGACAGGTTGCACAGACAAACACAGAGGTTTGGTCATATTTATAATGACTCTTTTGAGCTGTCTGCTATGGGATTGAGTGCAGTGAATCACTGGGACAAGGTGTGCATTTTAATTCTTCTGGTTTCTTAATCTTTCCAGCGGAGACCACTGAAGAACGCGCTGAATATGATAAAACCTTGGCTGAGCAATTAGCAGAAAAATACTCCAACTCTGCCTACTACCGAGAAACAAAAGCACAGTTAGAGAGCATTTCTCCAGGAAATAAGAAGAAAACCAAAGGACTTTTCAGGCAAATCACATATGCCAATTCCTTCCTCCACCAGCTGAAATGGGTGTCCAGGCGCACATTTAAAAACCTGATAGGAAACCCTCAGGCTTCCATAGCTCAGGTAAGGCTGTTTGTATCTTCAATTTTGCGGGATACATTGAATTTATTTGGCTCCTGGATTATTAGATAAGTCACTGGGATGGTTTTGCCTCTTGATATTTTGACTGCAGTAAGCATCTGAAGAAAGAGTGCTGAGGGTCTAGGAATGTGGGGATAGGAGGTGTCCTGAATGCTCCCAGATGTGCCACTGTTCAGTAATTAATTTTGGACTACTGAAAGACTTGGGGAGGCAAGACCTGTCCCAACAGGGCATTCTGCTGCTCCCAGAGAGGGGCACATTATGTCCCAAGTAGTTTCACACATTTTCTCAAGAAGATTCTTTAGATTTGACTCTAATTGTCCAGGCTTGGCACTGTGGGGTTTGGCCTCAAATCCTCTTTCCCACTAGGAAAAGTTAACAGGCTGCATTTGCATATTTAATTCAACTTCAGCACAAACTGAAGTGCTGGCAGTTGGCTCAAGCGCAAAAATATTTTTGCAGTCTCGTAATGTGTGTGCTGTTTGGTCATTTGACTGTTTATATTGGTGACAGTGTCTTCTGGATAAGGTGTCATGAAGTTCACAATAGGATCCAACACCCACCATGAAAGATAACCACTGGCTCTGTTAGTGCTGCTTTTTCTGAAGGATCAGCAGCAAAAGTGTAGACTCCTTCAGAGCTGCACATTACTTTCAAAAATGAAGACTGGCTGGCTGGCCTCTGCAGAGTGGCTAATCCTTGGGAATCCCCTAATTCATGGAACAAACTCTGCAGCCACAGCACCACCAAAGCTCCCACTGCAATTCTCAGCAAATACTATTGGCCTGTCCAGCAGTTCTGGAGAGGCCAATAGAAAAATTTGCCTGTAGCCAGGGGTATAAATTATCTTCATTGTGTTTCATATATTGAGTGAATAAACAGCTGGTATGGAGGTAAAACAAGTCCAGAATGCCCAAGGTTAAAAGGCTTTGAGTACGTGTGTGTGCCTGTATGTTGATACTATGGAGATCCTTAATAATTGCTTTGTAAAAGCTTGACCTTGTGACAAGGATTAGGCTCTCAAGAACCACCTTCATAGCCCAAGGTTAATGGTCCTGACTTGTTTCTCACAATCCTTTTTGTCTCCAGACCCTCATTAGGGGTGGATTTGTCCAGTATTCTTTTAGAGGTACATGGCTCATTAAGCCTTTTTTTTTTTTTTTTTTCATTAATCTGCTCCAAATTGGTCTTGAAATGATCCCTGCTTTCCACAGCAATGGGCTTAGGAGATGAATTGCTGAATTATCCCTGACATTTGCTCCCTTTGGTAGGATCTTATCGAGAGGGTACCAAGGATCAAGTAGTTTATGGTGCTAAGACTCATGCATTGCTGGGCTTAAAAATGACAGAACTGCCTGATGCCATCACTTTTCCCTGAGCTTTTTGACATTTGCATTTAGCATTTGAAAAGTGCGATGCACACACTTCAGTATTTTAGGTGACAGATTTGAGGCATTGTTATCTAGATCTGCTATTTAAATAGTAACAGACTGCAAATATCTGCAAATCTGTAGCCCTGTTCTAGCAGCTCATTAAAAGCAATCCCATGAATAAGATATATGATAGAGCCCAATAATTACACACTTTGGAGCATGAAAAACTGTCATCCTTATCCTGGCAGTCAGGAAAACCTTTGAAGCAATGAGAATGATACTTTCCCTCCTCTTTTCTCCTTTTCCCATTTAGCTTTTTATTACAGCTATTCTGGGACTGATTGTAGGCGCCATTTACTTTGGACTTGAAGAAAACTCTGCTGGAATACAGAACAGGTCAGTCAGTCTAGGTAATGGATATTCAAAAATTTGATAAAGCTCCCTTTAAAGGAGCTTAATACTCCTCTAAAGCAAATGCTCTCCTTCACATCAGTAATGCCAAGCCTGTGTGACTTGAGAGTGAGGATGTGATTTTGTTCCTTTAGCAAGGTCCCTGCAGAACTGAGAGGGTTAAAATATACAGACTTGTGGCTATATAAAGGTAGGTTATTAAAGTAGTAATCTTGCAACTGTTTCTATTCACACACTCGAATTTACCAGTAGTAAGAGATTTTCAAATTTTGCTGTTCTGTGTATCATTTTGACAGCTGTATGTACCTGACCTAACACATGAATTTACCACTATAAAACCTCTGGGTTTTTAATCCTGAAACACTTCACAGCCCAGTTAAAAACAGCCCAGTTTTAGATTGAGTAGGAAGTGCCTTAAATTTTTTGTGGAAAAGGTGAAAATTACTTCTCATGCTGTTTATTTGGTTTCTCACAGTTTGCAGCAGACACATGCCTCACAATCTGAGAGTCTTTAACGTGTCAGGAAATTACATCAAGAAAAAACCCAAACCACAGCCCTTCAAAACCTCAGCTGATTTTCTGTCTTTGGACTGCATCAGAGAATGTGCTATCATTGCATGCCAAAACCAAATAATGACTGCACCACATCTATGTCAGGCTTGTTACAGACTCAGACTCGTAGCCAAGACTTTTCCCATGGATTTTGGGATGGGAGGTCAAACACTGCCAAACTTCACACACTTCAGGTGGATTTATGGACTCTGTTGTGGAAACACTGCATTTATATCCCATTTTAAATAACAGCTCACTGTTTTGCTATTTTGCAGAGTGGGTGCAATGTTCTTTCTGACCACCAACCAGTGTTTCAGCAGCGTCTCAGCTATTGAACTCTTCATTGTGGAAAAGAAGATATTTATGTAAGTAAAACATTATAAAAGGTTACCAAGCTCTGCTGCTAGACTGTGAGGTTGTCTGACATGGTGAAAATGTCATTTAAATATAGCTAGTGCAGAATTTTCAAATTATTTCACTGACAGTGCTCATTGCAAATATACTCTGTTAGTCTCCTAGTGAGTTGTCTGCAAATCCCCCACAAGGTACCTGTGATTACAAATGGCTCAGAGTTTAACATCATTGAAGCAATAGGAAAAAAAAACACCCTGAATACTCAGTTTTGGCATTGATTAATAAGTTTGTGACTTGCTAGTGAGGGCAATAAATATCATATAACTGGGTTCTTTAAAGCTGTGCATATTTTGCTGTATAAAATATGAAAATTATTTAAACTTTACCCTCTCTGTCTCGATGACATGACACATAAATTTACTAAAAATTATGTGCCGAAATACCCATGTTCATTTGCATATGGAAATGTCACCAGTTCTGTAGTGTGTAGGTGTAGTGGAAAGTTTCATTATAGCCTAATTATGAAAAATTTTCTTCCAGTTTGAGCTAGAATTCATTTGTCAAGAGGTGAAAATCAAACTGGTTTTTAGTGGTTACATTTGTAACGTGCTGTACCTATCTCTGTGTTCCAGACATGAATATATCAGTGGCTACTACAGAACATCTGCATACTTCATAGCAAAGCTAATGGCTGATTTAATACCCATAAGGACTCTGCCCAGCATCATCTTCACCTGCATAGTTTACTTCATGCTAGGTAAGTATGGTGTCCTACAGTCTCATTCCAACCCCCCCAATAAATCATGGCAGGTGCATATAGCTGTGTATGCATACATGGATATTTACATAGGCTAAAGCCCTTCACTGGTGTGGCAGTGGCTACTGAGCTTACTTTTAGCACACCATGTTGTTTTCTACAGAAAAGATGCAAAGATTTAAGCATTCATTAGAGAATCTGTCTCATATCTCACTCATATACACTGTCCCCAGAAGGAAGCCATCACCATTACTGCATAGTTTTGATTTATTCCTTTTCATCTATGGCCTTCTTGGCTTCTGATGACTTTTATAAGATACTTTTCTGATCCTTGCAAGAACATCTAAAAGAAAAGATTTTGTTTTAAGATCTTAATACTGTGTGAATTAATACTGGCTTGTTGGCTTTGGTCTGAGTATTTTCCCTAAGGAATAGGAAATGAGGCCAATCAGCAAGAGGCTCTCAGACTGTGAAACTGGAATGAAAGAGATCTTTCTACTGAATCCATAGCCACCTCAAGGCTGCTGGGCTCTTTAGGAGAGCTGTCTGCTGGAAATTAGTGAAATGCTGTACAGCTGCTGCTCATGGAAGTGCACTGGAACTTTCTCCTTTGATGGACAACTTGCAGCCACTTTGGATGTGTGAAGTACAGTACCTCTACACATTCTACTGTCTTCAGTCACTGCAGTTTGGGCATACTATTTATTCATCCTGCCTTGGAAAAAAAAACCAGACACATAAAGGCTGCCACAAGCACCACAGCAGTCTCGGGTCTCAGTGACACAGCCTGTGCTGGCAGACAAGGTGTAATTTGTAAGCAGGACACACTAGAAAAGTCAGGATAGTGTTCAGGTTATGGCAGAGCTTTCAGCAGGATCATTCTGAAACGCTTCTTGTTCTGATCTTTAAGGTTTGAAACCAACAGCAGCAGCCTTCTTTACAATGATGTTCACCCTTATGATGGTGTCCTACACAGCCACTTCCATGGCACTTGCCATTGCAACAGGACAGAGCGTGGCCTCAATAGCAAACCTGCTCATGACTGTCGCGTTTGTTTTTATGATTGTGAGTAACACTGTTCAGCTCTCTAGACTGGATCATGAAATCCCAGAAATGCTGAAATCCAGAAATCCTACTAGCATGGAATTCTGCAAAAAGTCTCTTGGGGTCAACATGTCCTGATTTGTCTCATTTGGGAGTCATGATGCTGTGGGGTGGAATATTCTGATTTGTCCTTTGAATGGACAAGAACTGGGGGGTTGGAGGGTTGGGTGCGAGGAGGAGAGTGGCTCCTCTGACTTCTCTGTGGCTCTGATAGACAGAAAACTGCCTGGAAAGTAGAGAAGCCACTTAGAGCTACATTTCATTCTCTCTCCCTTAACTTAGTGAAAGGCAAATGTCTCTGGCTGAGAACATGACCTGCAGCCCCTACTTTCTGAGACTTTCTGTCCTCCTCAGCTGCAGAGCCCACCTTGGGCATGTTAAACTGGACAACACAGCCACAGTCAGGAGACAGGCACCTCAGATGAGGCAGAGCTGAACCCACAGCCAAAATCAACACTTCCCTCAGACTCAGGGCACACAGGCAAAACCTAGAGCAGTCCCACACTGAAGAGCAGCAGGGAGTTCATGTGAACCCATGTGGGATTCCCTAGACAGGATGCACGTGGGTTTACTCCACAGGGGAAAGCATTCCTTGGTTTGGGGGAAAGACCTGAGGTTATGGCCCAAAGCTTGGTAACATATAAATCCTTCCCTTTTGTGCTTCTGCTGGAAGAGTTTCTTCCTCCAGGAATGCTTTCCCATTCCTTTTTATCTGAAGAGGAAAAGTCAAGAACACATGATAAAAGCATGTAAAAAAGCATGTAATTTGTAATCTGGTTTTGTTTGTTATGGCTGTTTGTTTTTGTAATTATTCCCTCTAGATTTTCTCTGGGTTGCTGGTCAATCTCACAAGTGTCTTGTCCTGGCTCTCCTGGCTCAAATACTTCAGCATCCCTCGATATGGAATGACAGTAAGTGCTCTGATTTCCTGTATACAAACCTGGAAATCGTTTAGAAAGGAATGTCTTTAATCATGATAAAGAAATCTTCAAACTTGAAGGCCTAATGAGCAAAAGGAAATCTAATTAAGTACGGCAACCTCACAGTGTTGTGCAGTATCCTGAAACAAGAAGGGCTTCTCATCAGCCAGCACCCACTGCTGTTTAGAAGAGCTCATTTCTGTAAATTGAAAACACCTCGTATGAGAGACACAACTACTCCATCAGCTGGACTTCAGCTGGACAGAAGTGTTTCAAAGCAAAGAACAATATTATCCCCACCCAAAAACATAAAAATCTTCTATTTGTCTTTTCCATCAATCAGAAAAACTTGTCAGGCTAAATCTTTTCTCCTAATCTCTGAAAATTTAAGCCAGAGTGATGTTTTGCAGAGAAATTTTGGGCTTTACTATGCCTGTGCAGAAATAGTCTAGCCAGGGGAGGTGGTAAAGCCTGTTGTGGTGAATGCTTTGCCAGGTGTGTACAGGCTGTATACATCCCTCTCTCAAAAGAAAAAAAAAGAACTCTGCTACTCTCCTAAAAAATGGGGCTTCAGCAAATATAATAGTGATACCAGTACATTTTTAGAATGAATTTTAATTGCATTATGTCTCATCTTGTCGATGTATCACTCCTTTACCTATTAATTTCTGTTGTCATTGTTTCTTTTATTTTAAAAGGCTTTACAGATCAATGAGTTCACTGGTCTGAACTTCTGTAGCAACATTAACGACACACTTTCAAGCAGTGACAGTGTATATCGACAGACAGGCCAGATGTAAGTATTTTGAAACACTGAAATGAATCCCACCATCAGTAACTTTAGAAGTCCTAGAACATCAGTCTGAGTATCAGACATACTCACTGATGGCCAGAGAATCTGTGAATTTTTACATGCAAAATCCCACTTTGACTGGGTTTTTACATTCTGACTGCATGGAACACTCTGCTTGTCATATTTAGTATTTAAAACACAAGAAATATCTGGCATTCTGCATCTTAATTTTCTCTAAACTGTATTTAGTGAGAGCTGTGCACACACAGCCTCACAAAATCCATTTCAGCTTCCCATGTGAAGCTGGAGCTACAAGAAAAGCAAATTTGCAAATGGAAAACTAACCACTGACATATAGCTGGTGTTTGCCTGGCCCACTACACACATGCAACCACACTGCAACTCCTAGAGATCTCCCTAGATCCTGCTGACTGGTTCATGAAGTGACTCAGCTGACCAGTGTGTGTGTTCTGCCTGCAGGATATGCACTGGAGAGGAGTACCTGAGGAGCCAAGGCATCGAGCCGAGCCCCTGGGGCCTGTGGCAGAACCACGTGGCTCTGGCCTGCATGACCGTCATCTTCCTTACCATCGCCTACCTCAAACTGCACTTCATGAAGAAGTTCTCCTAAAAACAGAGGGAAGGATGCAATTCCCACTCTTCAGCACTTTGCTGAACTGATTGTGCCAACTGACTTGATTATTTTTAAAGAGACCTTTCTTTTCTTATTATCCAAGTCAATGACATGAACGCCATCCTTGTACATGAAATACTTACTGTTAATTTACTCGGCCCAGCACGGCTCACTTCTCTTTGCCACAAAGAAGTGTACAGCTATTCACTTCTTCAAGATATTATTCAGTCTTTCTGCATGTTCTAGCTATGAACTTTTCAAACACTCTATCTAATATTTAATGGCTTAACCTGAAAAAAACAGTGGTTCCATACTTCAATTAGCACCTACCTTCACCAGGCAGTAATTCAGTCCAAAGTCTGCTTATCAGGACACCGACACAGTCTCAGCTGCTTATGTGGTCACAGGATATGTGAGACAGGGGCAAAATCCCTTCCATCCCAGTGCCCTTTTCTATTTGGGAATCATTACTGCTCTAGAATGTACTTATTGATGCCATCAAGCCTTTCTTGCCTCACTCAAGTGGTAGAAGCACTTTTTTTTTTTTTAATAAAGGTGTTCTTACTTACAGTACCAGTTCCCATAAGCCTTGTCCTGAAATTTGTATTTCCTCTGCATAACTGCAAGTCATCCTCACTGTCCCATTCGTGCTGCTATCAGGAGTAGTTCGTAGTCATTTTTATGGTGACCAATTCCAAGTGCATGACTAAACAGGATGGTAGCACCTTTGTAAGAGTCCATGGACTGCAGCAATCCCTTCCTGGCAGGCCAGCTTTTCCCTGGCTACGTGCAGCAATGCTAGATAGTCTCCTTCTTTATCTGCAGAGTTATGCATAGTAAATGCATAAAAATTCATAGAAGACAACTTTATAGCTCTTTCTTGGGTTGCTACTGTTGATCTTGTTGCTCCTGCAATGTTTGCCCTGGTTTGTGTAGGTCACAAAAACAACAAACAAAACTACTTCCAAGACCTTGTTTCTGTAAGAGATTTAGAAACATACAACAGCCCAAACTGGAAGGGATCCACAAGGATCATCGAGTCCAGCTCCTGGCCCTGCATAGGACATGCCCAAGAATCACACCTGGTGCCTGAGACCATTGTCCAAACAATGAACTCTGTCTGGCTTGGTGCTCTGACCACTTCCCTGGGAAGCCTGTTCCAGTGCCCAAACATCCTGTGTGTGAAGAACTTTTTTCTACTCTCCAGTCTAAAACTTCCCTGACACTGCTTCAGGCCATTCCCACTCTGGGTTCTGTCACAGTCCCCACAGAGAAGAGCTCAGAGCCTGCCCCTCCTCTTCCCCTCATGAGGAAGTTGTAGACTGAGTTGAGGTCTCCCCTCAGTCTCCTCTTTTCCAGGCTGAACAGATCAAGTGACCTCAGCCACTCCTCACGTGCCTCCCCTCCAGACCCTCCACCTTCCCAAGGCCTCTCTGCCTTCACTTACATCACTCCTTGAGAATGGTTGTCTATTGGCAGCTCACAAATGTTGTAAATTTAACATCTTCATATATGTGACAGTAGGATTCATGTTGATCTGATCACTCATGATTGTATTGTATTGTTTTGTTGGTAGGGTACCATGCTGCTGGGGAAAACAAAAGCTTCAGAGCACAAAAAAAATTGGCAGAGAGTGTTCTGCAGCTTTAGCTTAGCTCTTTTTAAGCAGAAGGAAATGGAGATAACAGTTATGTGGTTATTCCAAAAAAACTGACAGGAACTCCAGGTCCTGGTACTACAAAGAAATGAAAGTGGAATTTTTGCCTTTGGAAAAGAGAAAATCATCCCAGGTTTTAAGATATAGAAATCTACATCCCATCTAATTGCAGCTGGTCCTTATAATTTCAACAAGTAATAAACATGATCACACAGACTGTGCTCCAGTCGTAAAGGAAAATTATTTCAGTATACAGCAGTGGTTTCTGAGAAAGGAAATAATCACAAACTAAGTTGAATTTCTCACATTTTGAACAGACTTTGACACAGTATTGCACAGATAATATTTACCACAAAACTCCTAAACTTCTCTTGCTTTCTACTACTTATTTCAGCAGCTGGTCATCTATGAGAACATAATTACATAAAAGAAATGTTTCTTCCAGTACTGTCCAACACTTAACTCTGAAAACCTGTAAAATTGTATACCTCAGTTGCATGAATTACAGTAGTAGTCATGTCAGGCTTCTCTGTCACACTATAGGCTTTAAACTAAGATTTTACTTTTCTCTTTTTGTCCAGCACTGCACTTTACATGTTCTAGTGAAAGGTGTCCCTGCCCATGGCAGGGGGTTGGCACTAGGGGATCTTTAAAGTCCCTTCTAATCCCAAAATTCTATTATTCTATGATATATCTGGTTGTCCCCTTCAGTTTGGGGCAGGTCAATACAACTGCATTGCTTACATAAGCCAGGAAATACATCATCCCTACAATAACACTAACATGTACTTCTACAGGCAGTGTAAGGAGGGAGGAAAAAAGATTATTAGGAGAAGGGAAATGAGTCCAGAATGCCCGAGGTTAAAAGGCTTTGAGTACGTGTGTGTGCCTGTATGTTGATACTGTGGAGATCCTTAATAATTGCTTTGTAAAAGCTTGACCTTGTGACAAGGAGTAGGCTCTCAAGAACCTCCTTCATAGCCCAAGGTTAATGGTCCTAACTTGTTTCTCACAATCTTTTTTGTCTCCAGACCCTCATTAGGGGTGGATTTGTCCAGTATTCTTTTAGAGGTACATGGCTCATTAAGCCTTTTTTTTTTCATTAATCTGCTCCAAATTGGTCTTGAAATGATCCCTGCTTTCCACAGTAATGGGCTTAGGAGATGAATTATCCCTGACATTTGCTCCTTTCGGCAGGATCTTAGCAAGAGGGTACCAGGATCAAGTAATTTATGGTGCTAAGACTCATGCATTGGGCTTGATATAAGCCCATTGCTTGGGCTTAAAGATGACAGAACTGCCTGATACCATTGTTTTCCTGAGCTTTTTGACATTTGCATTTAGCATTTAAAAAGTGCAATGTACAGAACTTAATGATTCTATCACTGACTCAACTGAGAGCGTGTTTTCATGTATGAAAATTCCCCTTTAGTTTGCTTACAGTTTGACAGCAAGTGACCTAATCTGGACTCTTGGAAAAAGACTTATTTTTAGTTAGGTTTCAGAGTATTCAATCTAGATTTTTCAATCAATGAAGATTTTTCTTTACATCCTCCATTTGAACTACTTCAAATCACTACTGAACTACTGAATCACATGCTGAGGGTTGTTACTTTCTAAAGAGTTATTAAATTCATATTAGTTTGAATGAAACTTCATGATATTAATCTTATAATATACCACTTTTAAATTTTATTTCTTTCAGTGCAGAAACTAAGCTTTTGATATTTTCTGTGCCAGTAACTGAAAGTAATTGCTTTTTCCTTGTAGTGAATGTTCATGAAGACAAGAACAGATAGCAGACTGGCTAGATACAGCTAAGACATCACCCAGTTGAAGTGGTCATGTCCTAGGAAGAATATTTAAAACTTATACAGGTTTGGAAAGCCATAATTCAGAAAAGCCTGAAAAACCTCTAAATTTATTTATTAAGAAGTAAAAAGTCAAAGGCAACCTAATGCTAAGAGCAGCCTAAGGAGTAAACCTGTATGAATTGAGAGCTTTTATTATGCAGAAGGGTATTGGCAAATCTGAAATCATTGGCATTCAATTTTACTCTTTTAGTTTCTTCTTCATGCTAAAAATATTTAATAATCAATAATAGCAATTGTTGGAGCAATTCTGGAATAAAGAATTATTTCAGTGGAATGTGAAGCAGGTCAGTAAGCCTGGTGGCAGGGCAGTAAGAATGGCTTTTGATGAGGAGGCAGAAGGCTAATCAGTATGGAAAACAAATTTCATCTTCAGAATTATTGCCTTATTTTCAAAACTGATAGTGAGTTGTTTAATTAATTCTGTAACTTACTTACACATACTTGGACAACTGCATGATATAGCTGCTGACTTTTCAAATGACACATGTAAAAGGCCCATGACACTGACTTGGGGATTGGGACTTATTTTTCACAGTGTACCAAGGGTTTATAAATTGTACTTGTTCAGGCAAAGATGTAACAAGTGCCTGAGTGCTTTCTGACCCTCTAGTTCTCACCATGGGCCTGTGTTTTACTGATGAAGCCACTACCACTGGTTGGATGCTCTGGGCTGCATAAAAAAATGTCATAATCTTTCTTGATTTCTGTGCTGGTAGATAAAATAAGAGCCTTGTAGGCTGTATACTAATGACCTGTGAGGAAAGACTTTTGTTTAGTTTGGGTTTTCCAGCAGACATTGAGAAATGTGCTTGTAGAGTAATATCCCACTAAAGCAGAGAATAAATCAATAAAAAGGTTTGCAATTCTGTGTTGTTCCAGTACAGAGGAAGGACTGAAAACAAACACCATAAAAGACAGAAAGAATTTAAGTCAGGTGGACACTGGAAGCTGACAAACAATAATGATAATGAATATATCCACTAGAAAAGGAAGAAAGAAAACAGTTAACATACCAACATCACAAAAAGCTTAAAATTATGTATGTCTATCTCTTGTCTTCAGAGACTAAATAGTTAGAGATTAAGAGCTCAAAAAAACAGCTTCTTTACACGTCAAAACAGATGGATAGACTCAAGGGCAGCCTAACCTGGCCTGCTAAAATAAGTAAACTCTGCTTTTCCAGTTTCAGGTGTTTCCTTCATATTTCAAGAGAAATAATCTTTGCCTCCAGAAGGTTTTGAGTCATGTCTGGTTCATTCCCAAGCAAGCTGCCTTGCCAAAATCTTAGTCACCCTGCTTCTTCCAGAACACAACACTGCAATTACTCCCTCACTCCCCAGTATCCTGAAATAGCCACCTGCCCTCTGATTGCTTTTCCACTGACCCAGTGGGCACGGAGTCAAGGGCTGAGGATGCAACACCCTGCTGTGTATGGCAGCAGACAGGCCCTGCAGGTAACCTGAGGGAGATTGTTTCTGGGTGCACACCAGCATCAGTCCAAGGTGAGTCAAACATCCTCAAATGATCCCTGTTATGGATTTGTAGTTACATATGTTCAGTTTGTGAATTTTCTCTGGGATGCTGATAAACACTACAAGTATTCAAACTTTTATTTCCTGGATATGAAAATTTCAGTGTTCCTTGCTACAGTGCCAGGTTTTCTGCACACTTTATAGAAATGGTCTTCTAAAAGAGAACATCATAATATGGAAAATTTAAAAAAAAAAGTGAAGTTTTCCCACATTAACTGGCAAATGCCATTTTTATAAGCATCAGCTTGCTGCCTCTTGAGCATTCAGGGAAGCGCAAGCACTAACTTTGCATTCAAATGTGTCTTTTTACACAAAAGGCACATAGCAGGAGAGAGTATTATCTGATAATGTAAATAACAGCAATACCAACAAAGACTCCTGGAGTTGTTCCCTGGGGTCTTCCATGTGACACTATTCTATTTGCTAAGTAATCTGTGATTATGGTTCTTACAGACATGAACAACTTCTCACAACCTAAATATTTCCCTCCTTTTTAAAAATTAGTTCTCTTGTCAGATAGACCTTATTTTCATCTTCCTGTGCCACAAAAAAAAAAAAAAAGTCTCCTGACTGTAAATGCTTTTCCCCTCCCCATCCACATCTCCCTCCTCTTCTTGCTGGGCATGAGTTAAGACAGTTAAAGCCCTTCTCAAACCTGTTTCTTCACTTAACTGTTTCAAATAACTAAGCCAGGAAACGCAGCTGGCCTTTATTAAACAGCTGTGGCATCACAGGAACACTGAGAGAAATGGAAATTTCTTTCCAGTGCTTGCCAGCTCAGCCTTTCTGCAGCACAAGGTTTCTCACTGCATCTTTCTGCACACAGACATCTGAAACTGGGAGTTGGGGAGCTCAGTCTGACAGTATCCAACTCAGGTCCAGGAAAAGCTGATGGCAATACAGAAGTGTGCTTACCTCAGGCTTTGGAACAATCTGGAAATTTCAGGTTTAGCCTGAAAGGAACATTCTTTTCCCTTTGAGTGTTTCTCAAAGTTTACATCACATCACTCTCCATGCAAGAGTGAAAAGCAGCAGCCTGAGCAGCACAAGCAGGCATTTTTGGCAGTGTTTAAGTTTTTATTTTGAAAATACCTCAAATGTGGCTTCCCAGAAAACAAAGCCTAACTCTTCTCACTGGAAATAATTTTTTTCAAAACTATAAGTCTTAAAAACTGAACAGGAGGTAAAACAAATTCTAACTCAGTAAGAATTGAATATTGTTGATTTGTTTTTTATGAATAGCTCCTTAATGAGCATTTTGTCCCCTGTGAGTCTCTACTCATCTTTAATTCTTTCTATTCTTTCTTTTCTTTGATTCTTTCTTTGCAAATAAATTAAATTACTGGTCTCACCTTTTGTCAAAATGTCACCAGCAGAACTGTGGCTGATGCAAACTGTCCTGATTGGTCCTTTGGCAATCTTATTGCATTTATTACTAATCACTTTTTGAGAGCCACACAAACCCAGGACGCTCCCCACATCTCAAAACCCTTCTTGCTCCTTTCCTGGCACCCCACTGCAGGTAGGCCTGCTCCAAAACACCTGAACACCTGGCTGTAGGAAACTGGCTCTCACACTTCATCCAAATCCAGGCCTGTTACAGAAGGCACAAGTTTGCTGCTCTTTACCTCCTGAGGTGCAGTTTCAGTCTCCCTCAGTATTCCCTGGAGTAGAAACAAAGCAGAAGAGCTGCCAGAATCCCCAGTGCAAGGAAAACTTGTGATGCCACTGCTGTTTTAGTATTACTGGTGCTTAAGCAGCATGTTTGTAGCAGCCCTTTGGTGCAGGCTGGAAGCAGCTGAGTGTGTGTTAAGGCATCAGTGTGAGGTGACTCTTCTGAATGTCATTCTGTCACCTGAACCATTAACCTGTCACTCCACCTTCCTGTACCTATTCTGCATGATCAGTGCTTAAAACGTGGAAGTCCTTATTATACAAGTGACAGTTGCTTGCAGACCTTTTATCGTAACTTTTTAACCCTTTTCTTCAGTTTTTTGACCAAGTTTTTCTTCTTGTTTAGATTTACTGGAGAAGAATCTTGGAATATAAAAGGCATCCATGTAATGGAAGCATTACTCCAAAGAATTCTTAGTCCAAATATGCATCTCAAACTGCACCTTCTGAAGAAATCTTCTGAAATCATCAATGTTACAGCATACACACAGTATTAAATAAACAAATAAATAAAATTCTTACTTCTTACACACTGTGACTTTTATAAGGCACTGACTGAAGGCTTAATATACTTAATAAATTCAGTATGTATGTATTTCATTTAAGATTGAGATGGGTTTACATTAATCATTCCATTTTCATTAATACAATTTCATTAATACAGCTGTCCAGAGAAAACTATGGGTCTTACATAGAAGACTGGGCTTTCCAAGCTCTATTCAAACCCTCCAGATGCTGTATTATTCCCTCCTGAAACAAAGGAAAAAATAAAGGGGAATAGAGTAAAAAAAACCCTTAAATTACACAGCAAATAATGAAGAGACAGTTATTAGCAGTGGGAGCTGCTACCTGTAATAGCAGAAAGCAGACCAGTGCATTTGCAGGAACACAGATCTGAAATAAAGTGTTAAAAAAAGAACTGTTTGGGCAAAAAGGCAGTACGATCAGCCCAGTCCTCTGTGTTCATTCACACCCTCTACTCTCTTTATTAGGTAATCTGAGAATAAGGTATGAGATAAAAGTAACACAAATGCAGGATTCTTCATGTTCCATTATAAACAAACCAAGTGTAGTCACAATGTTTGCTTCATAGATTACATAAAATGTTTATTAGGAAGTAAAGTGCTCAGTTTTACAGATCAATACATTCTTGATCGTTGTAGAAGACTTGCATAATTAACAGCTTCCTAATAAGACCAAACACTGGACATTACTATGCAAAACACTGTACCTTTGTAATAAGCAACAAAAGATACTATAACCTAAAACTGAAAAAGGCATCAATAAAATGTTTGTAACATTTGTCAAGTGGCAATGCACTCACTGCAAGGCCCACTGTCCACACACAGGGGTACCCCATGGGAACTTATTGCACTTCAAGATGAAGTTTGTTATCAAGTAACGACACGTTACAGAAATACACCCCAACAAATACAGCTATTAATGCAAACATTTCCATAATAAACATATATGTACAAATGAAAGGTGAACTGAGTGACTGAATTTACATTTTGAAAGACACATTTTGGATATGAATATAAAGACAAGGCTCTGTATGTTTAAATTGCTTTGGTATCATATTTTCTGTTTTCCTTGCACACCAGCTGGCCATGTGTACAGCTGGTGTTTCTTTTTGGTCTGTTTGTTAACAGTCAGAAATGCAGTTCAACACTGAAAAGCTTTCCTCAGAAGAGCTTCTGAGGTATAAAACCCTTCAATCAAGGCAAGAGAGAGCTTAACCTGAATGCCCTCATCCCACAGAAGTGCTGTGCACTGTTTTGGCAAGTTCACTCTTGTGAAAGGGTATGAATTTCTTCCCAATACAGGACAAAATAACCCACACAAGAACCACAACCTATTCTACATAATTCTGTTCCTGAGACACAGCTACTATGAAACTCCAATACTGAATTTCCCCCTCTCCCAACCTTACATTAATTAGGTTTCTGTGCATAGGGTCTCTCATAAAATTAAAAATGGAAGGCGTGAATTCCATGTAGTTTTAGCACGTTTCCTGGTTAGAGGAAAGGCATTCTGAGCCACTGCTCATCCAGGCAATGCCATTGCAATAATCTATGGAACATGGAAGCTTTGCCTAAGCAGCACTCCCACAAGAATGGAGAGGTAACAGCTGCTTGTTGAAACAGAAGGCACCAACACAACACACGCTACTTAGATTTTGTTAAACTGGCCTTTTTTTCTTCTCTATACCCTACTAATTGCTGAGATGTGGTTGATTATGTAGCTTTAAATTTTCTTTTTCACCAGCTCTCAGTCTTTAAACACCATCTTGAGGAAAAAAGCACAATTAACAGCCTCCCTCCTAAACCAGCATTCCACGTATGGAAACATACTGCTAGGCAAAACTCTGAACACTGTCTCAGTGCTCTCTGTAGGAAACCAACAGAATTTCAATGCTGCATGTACTTTAAAAAATACAGCTTCTATGACACAGAGGGAATTAAATACTAAAAGTCAGTGATTATACCACAAATACCTTCCCAAAGGAATCCTGTGTTGCACCACAGCAGAAAAGTCTATGTAGAAATGTACCTAATAATTTTACAAGCAGTTCAGTGTAAATACAGACCACACAGTTAAGATGTGATTAGAGCTTCACATGGCACAAGATCAGATTTTCCCAACTTTCAGAAACTTCTCTGCCCCTTTCCCTATCACACCCAAGGAAAATCTAGTGTTTTTCAATTCTGTGTGCTTTTAGAGAAAGTATTTTATGCAAAGTAGCTGTATTTTTCTAAGAACCTCTGGAATGTTTATCCCAGAACACTTAAATCATTAAAACATAGCATTAAAAAATGGGCACTTTACTACATAGCTGAAAATTATTATTGTTAATTGGGTGTGAAGAGGCAGTTCTCAAATACTTTTTCTGAAATGCTAACTATAATGCATTCAGTTTCTACCACAGAATTACGTAATTTACAGTTGTACAAACTAAGTGCACTTTCTTCTGCTTAAAGAAATGTACCTCTCAAAACAGGAAAAAATAATATTTTAAATTAAGTAAGATATTAGTATACCAAGAATAACTCAGAAAAGCAAGTAGAAACTCATATTTAAAAAAACAAAAGTGCTGTTTTATCTGTCAGCTATTCAATGAATACGACAAACTGATGCCATAGTATTTTAAATTTTTTTTTAAGCCTTTAAAAATTGTACTTTCCAAGAGGAAGCAGAAAACTAATAGCCTTTTAGTGTGCCAGCCACTGCACATTATTTTGTCTGAAGCTTGCTGCCCTCGTGCAAGTGCTCCCAACAACATTTTGATGGAATCAGATTTCCATCCTGGTAGATTTTGTCCCACCTGATATCCCTTCAGTTTCCTGCATTTTGATTCCAAGGGTAACTGCTGGCATTAGACATGGCTTACACAGGCCTGAAAAGGATTTATGGAATGATTTACGGAATATTTACTTTTCCCCACCAGTGAAAGATGTCCTCAGGAGAACGATCCCCTCATGCTGGGGAATGGCGCTGGGGCATTTCCTGGCTGAGTACTGACCTGAAACATTTGGGATCACCTACAGAGGAGCTCAAGCTACACATGGATGTTGTTCCCCCCATTCCCTGCTCCGGCATCAACGCCGTCTGACTGGGAAGAGGAGGGCCGGGAGCTCCTGGAGCGAGGCTGCCCGTTCAGTCCCAGGGGCGTTCCCAGCCGATGGCTCATTTGGGAGGCCGTGTCATCCGACTCCCAGCGCTCCAGCTCCTCCCGCACCAGCCGCTCCATCTGCTCCCTGTGGATTTCGCTGTCCCGGCCCAGTCTTTCATCCTACACACGTAAAAAGACACAAGCTGGAAGTGCAGCTTCCAAACTGCAGTCTAGGCAAAACCCTACACAACCACAGGAAATCCCTGTACCGCTTGGGTACTTCCATAGGCTAATGGGGAAAGAGCTCCCACGGCAAATTGTTTTATTTCCAGGGAAGAAATGCCCAAGGTGCCACCTGAGAAAGCACAACTTGTGTTCTACCTGACAGATTTTAGCATCTACAGAAATAACACATCTCCCACTGGCTGCTTCCGAAGGGCCCTTAGGGAAGAGAGAGTGAAAGGGGAAGCAGAAGTCAGGTAGCCCTGGTGACAGAAGCGACTTACTCTGACCTGCCACACACATCCCCAGAGGAAACAAAGGAGAATAAGAGCAGTCTGGGCTGGATTCCATAGACTCTAACAAACTAATCCACAAAAAATATTGTATTAATCTCAGCAGACACCACGGGATGGAGGAGCTGCTTCAGCAACTACTGAACACCACTGCTGTCCAGATCACAGGTTTAAATGGTGACACAGGCCTGCTGTAAACATGTTGTCATATCTGAATCTTGAATCACGTTCCCAAAATTCCAAGTTTTAAATCTCATGTTTTCCCAACACCTAACTGAAATTGCTGGCCCACTGCCAAAGCACCCACCTCCTCTTTACCACCGCTCCTTCAATCCTGCCAAGCCAGGCAGTAGGATGAAGTGCCAACAGAAAGGAAGACATGGAGGTTGTGACCAGACCACAGAGAGTGAGTTTCTTACCTCTGTCACTCCATCTAACAGCCTTCCCAACACATCCCTCCTTTTTAGCTTGGCCCTCTCCATGGCTTCCAGCTTCACAATAACGGCGTCGATCTTGGAGACGATGCTGCCGATGGAATGCTCCATGCGATCCACGCGCCTCATGAGTCTGAGGGCAACAAGTGGGAGCTTCAGTGACTCGGACATTGCCCAGTCAGCACCGTTCTAGCATGTCAACACACAGAGCAGACAGGAGGAGACACCACTGTTATCCAAGCATGCCTCTGACTTCCCACAAACCAGTCCTACCGTCCAGAGGGACAAGGTACACCACAGCAAGAAGGGAAAACAGGGGCAAAGGGAAAAAAAAATCTTGCACTCTGCTTTCACTGCTCTTAGGGCATCATCACGAAAATTTGTTGGTTCCAGTCACACAATGCTTTATTCAGCTAGTGTTGCTGTAATTAATATGGAGATCTACCTCTTTGGACAAAATACACACTCACAGGTAACTTAATCTTATTAAAAACAACTGTTAAAGTTCTCACTGAACCTAAAATAAACTCAAGGGTTTACTACTTAAAAAAACAGAAAAGTCTTTTCTGGCATTATTGTAATACGACCCTTTTCTCTGACTTTTCAATGACAAGGTTTTCAGGACAGGGGTTTTGTTGTTCTTTTTTCGTTTGTTATGATTTTCTATGTTCTAACTAACTCCCATGTGGCTCTCTAAGGCACTTCCAGTTCAGATATTATTTGAAAGCTGCTAAAAGACATGACTTAAGCACAACAAAATCATAACATTTGCTTTTATTAGTAACTTGATTAATATTAAGGAGAGAATATTATATAACCCAAGAAGAAAACCCACAATGAAAAAAAAAACAACACAACCAAAACTCAACATGCAAATTTGTCCCCCTCAGAAGGATAAACTTACACTTGGAACTCTTCATAGGAAACCCCACTAGAGCTGCTGCCCCTCCTCCTGGAGCTGTGTCCACTGTCCTCATCCTCATCCTCCTCGGAGTCGTCCAAGCTCCGGGGAAAGCTGCGGCTGCTCAGAGGACGTGGCAGAGAGCTCCTATCCAGCTCCAGATCCTCCTTTGTGAAAACACAAGCCAGAGAGAGAGAGAGAGAGAAGATGTAAAAACTTCCACCTGTACACTGGGGATGGTGGTGTCAAGGTCAAAGAGCTGCTGTCCTCTGTCAGCTCCCCTGTGCCTTTTCACAGTTCTGCTCAGACAGCCAGGAATGACAGCAAAAGTGAAGGGAGACAAGAGGATTCTTCTGAGGCAGGAAACCAGCACAGGGAGCAGACTGGCAGACAGTGCTGGTAGCATCCCACTCCTAATGCTGAGCTCACCCTCTCTTTCTCCAGGTCATCTCTCATCTGCTGATGTTCATGCTCTGTCAGTTCCTGATCCCCATCCTGATCATATTTGGTAAATATTGCTTCAATCTCTGCATCCGTGTGTCCCTTCCTGAAAAGACAGTAAAAGCTGTTCCTTTAGTTTCCATCTTTCAGATGCTGAAAGAACTCTGTGTATTAGAAAACATTTCACTTCATACAGACTTTCATCCTCAAGACAAAGACATCCCAGGACTGCCCATAAATTCACAACATTGATTAAAACCCCTCAGTCCTTATCCTCCAATAGTTAAAGCACCAATCTTCCCTACATTGAACCTTTCTCCTTCACAACTCCCTTCTCTAACTCCTTGATTTCTATCCTTGCCTTCGACTCCTGATTGTCCACAAACTCCTGCAGTGGTCTGACAGCAATATTACCATTTCCTCAAAGGGCTCTGCTTCCTCAGAGATTTCTGTGTTTTTCTCCCCAAAAGACAGAAATTCAAGGAGGTTGGGCCCCAGAGCTCCAAAACCTTTCTCTGGTGTGGGATGCCAACACCAGCCATAGTGCAGAGAAAAATACTCTGGTGTGTGTGTCTTTACCCACATTAGTGTACTTCTGCTTGAGGAAAATCACATCAAAAAGTTAACATCACATGCCCCTGGGGATACTACTCAAGGTAAGAAGTAACAACTCCCTCACCCTTTGAGATCCTGCCGGAGTTCATCAAAATTGAGTTTTCCACCACCTTGTCTCAGACTTTCTGAAATGTCATCAACAGTAGTTTTCTTCAGCTTAAGTTTGATCATGGCTTTGTTGTAACCCTAAAAGAGAAAGTGAAATTCTGTTGTTTCTCATGAAAAGAGATTTCTAATAACTTTATTGATCAGAGAAATCAGCTACTGTACAACCTCATTCAGTGTGTTCAGTGTGATCATTCAAGGAAAAGCCTCAAAAGACTGAAATACACTGTAATGGGAAGTTTTCACCCATTATATTTACACTCAGTTCAGATTAATTTATTTTAGCTGATGTTTACTGTCACCAGCTGATGCCAGCTTTACTTTGTACAGTTTATATAGTATTTTATGAAATAAGATGTCAAACAAATAAAACATTACATTTACCTTCCTGATAAGGTCAGACAATTCCATTTCCGCCTTCTGTTGTGCCATATCTGATTTGACTTCAGAATAGGTATCATTAATAATAGCCAAAAACATGTTCTGTTCACAAGAAAAAACAAAAATGTTGAAATTTCAAATTTCAGCAAGACTGAGCCCTACTCCTATGACCTTCTTGTGCAGACCTTCACATGAATTTTCTTTTAAAAGGCCAGAAGAAAATGGTGGTCTGTTTAAAAAGAAACTAACATCCAGAGCTTGATATTGAAGCTATGCTGCAGTGTAACAATTTTTAATTAATATCACTGGTTATTAACAGAACTGGAGAATCACTTTGCAGAGAAGGTTCACAGCTACACACAGCAGTGGCAGTAAATCCTGCAAGGCCAAACTTACACAGGTAACAGCTGTGAATTAATCCAGGCAACACAGCTGGCAACAGAAATGCCTGAGGAATCAAGTTAACTATTCATCCTGTAATAACCAGCACAACAAAAGGCTCTTATCTATTTACAGCTCTGCTTGCATTTCAAACTAAAGATAAAATCAAAAAGCTTAAAATCAGGCACTTGGAATTTATGGCATCAGCTCTGAAAAGAGCTCTGTCTCATTCAGAGAAAGGAGAAAATATTGGTCTCACTAACCCTGTGCCAAGCATGTAACTTAATCAAACCATGCTGTCATTACTGAAAGGTTCCTGCTGGACATGGAGTAAGTGTGACTGAACTGCAAATTGCATGTTCACGTTCAAAAAGAGTTACTACATTTACTGGCATGTTCAATACAGAATGGCAGTGTTATCCTCTGTTTACTCATGGACTTAAAAATGTGCTTTGGAACAATCTTTCAGTGCTGTATCTTTATGCATTCGTGCCCAACACCAGAGAAGTAAGAGGTAACTTGACAACTCACTCTTGTGCTATTTTTTTCTGCTATTTTGCCCAACTTAAGAGTTGGTGCTTTCTGCCCATCTTCCCTAACTTAATTTCCAGGTCTCAGACTGGTCTCAAGGGACTTGCATCAACATTTCTTTCAGGCTAAATGAGAGGCTGTACAGATATTAAAAAACACACAATTCCCCTGCTGGACACTAGATTGTTCCTCTGGGATGTGTGAGCTGCTACAAAGCAAATAGGTAACCTGCTTTATGTGAACCTTTGGCATATAGTGACACATATTCTATTTTCCCATTGAATCCTGGTCCACCTCACCAAACACTTAGATTTCTCACAGAACACTTAAAATTCTCTGCTTCCTTACTAGTGAACATCCAAGATGAAGTCTTTTCCCACAAATAAAATCTGAATGTCATTGCCCCTCATCTCAAATAGTAATAAAAAGCTGCACTAAGTATAAGGGTCATTAATTAATATTAAAAATTATGATGATACAGGACTGCTCTAGAACCATGCTCTTGCAGCAGGCAAATCTGTGTGTGGCATGCAAGAACAAGGCTGTTGTAAACACAGCCAGCCACACATTAGATCCCTTTATGAACAAAGAGACTGCATGGAACAGCACAGCCACTTTTCAGCAAAAGACACAGCCTTGCTATGTATGCCAGCCAGCAACTACTCAGATTTTAGAAATAAAATTAATAATAAAAATATTAATAATAATAAATGAAAAAAACCCCACAATGTGGAGCACTACATGAGAATGACAACAAACATACAATGCAAATCAATGTTAAACAAGGGAAAAAAGGAAAGAGTGTAGTGACCAGCCATGTAGCAGTCAGGCCCCTTCATGGGCCATACACTCACCATTGTCAGAAAAAGCCCCAAAAGTAGGAGGAGGAATCAAAGGACAAGTGATGCAAACCAGCCACTGACCCACCCCACATAAACAAAGTGTACATACCAAAAGAATGAAGAACATAAAGAACACAAATGTAGTGAAATAAATGGGTCCCAAAATTCGATTAGCTTCTTCAACCTCTGTGAAGTTGAAGTCTCCCAAAATGATGCGGAACTGAGTAAATCTTAAAAAACAAAACACATCCAGGAGTTGAAGAAAATATTACTGGAGCTGTGCAAGGATTCTCAAACTATTTTATTCTAGCAGTGTGACTGATGGGCTGCAGAGAGGTCTCCACTGTTGTAACACTTTATCAGGGACTGCAAAAACAATTCAGCAAGCACATCTATAGGCATAGCCAAACTCACAGTCAGGTGCCACACACAGAACAACACCATGGTGGTTACTTCTCCCTTTTGTCACAACAGGAAGCAGAGCAAGCTAACAATTACTACTGTGAAGCTCTGAGACCCACTCCCATCTCTCTCACACACACACAACCCCAACCCTCTTCCTCTAAGCTGCAAAAAGCTTGGCAATTTACAGCACCATCAGAATATTTCCAGTTCCTTCACTTCTCTGAAAGAAACTCTTTGCAACACCGCCCCAGTGTAAGGGAGCAGGGGAAATCAGTGACTGAACAACCTGGTCATTGCCTCAGTTACAACCAGCTTATGTTGCACCAAATCAACCAAGGAAAAAATGATTTGTAATCTTATATTAAGTCCTCTCTCTCTCCTGGATTCCAGATACTTATTAATTTTGTGGTTGGCTAAGATGGACTCTGAGTCAAGCAACTATGAATACTCTCAGGAACACAGCCTTATTGTGCATCCAACATTTCAGGAAGTATTTAACCACTGAACATGCAGTCATTGCTTTGTCTAGGATTGTAACCAACTGCTGTGTAAATCATATCACACCAACCCTGTCATTTTTAGCTCATTGCTCTATTTAATCTCACAGCAGTAACACTGAGATAGAAATGTTATAAAAATGTGTTTGCTAACAGGTTATATCAAGAGCAGTGTGCCTGCAGCTTATCCACTTAGATGGATGTCACAGGATTTGCCTCTGATAAAGCAACTGATTCACCAACGCTCCAAAATCTTCTTTGCATTTTTAATACCTGTACTTACATGCAGTCCTGGAAAGTGCTGAAGTCATCAATTTGAGTGCCAAAGACAAGATAGGCCAGCTGAGCATAAGCCAAGAAAATAATGAAAAACATAATGGCAAAGCCGATGACGTCTTTGACGCAGCGAGACATCGTGGTGGATAACTGGCTCATCGTTCTGTTGAAGTTGACAAATTTGAAAAGCTGTCAAAAGAAAAAAAGAAAAGGAAAAAACTGAGAAGACAAGGAAGACAATTTCTTAACATAATTGCTCTCCACTCTTTTACATGAGATGTCCTACTGAACATGACTGGAGACAAAGCAGTACCCAGTAAGAATTACCGACTTTGATTCCTCAGTCAATTGAGGAATAATGAAAACGTTTCTCAACACGTCTGCTGACAAAACACAAGCACTGACTAGAACTCCTAGACCTAAACAAGAGCTGACTAAACCCGTGGCAAATGACAACTTTGCTTTTCATCTGCAAGAAGTTGTCACTGTTCTTTCTCACAACTGACTTTGAGAGAAACATGAGTAAACCTCAAATAAGGAGTTTCAAGAAACTCAGAATACTGCTTACATTCTAATGTTACAGTAAGGATGTGTCTTGGAATTACCTTAATCCAGACAAAGAACACAGTGACTGCAGCAATGTTGTTGAACTGCATTTGCCAGTATGCCAAGGGCTCAAAATTGGGGAATGAGTTCTGATCTTCCAGCAGCTTCTTCAGGAGCATATCAACAGTTGATGTCCTATAGATGCTAATTCCTATAGCTACCACAGACAGCTGAGGACAAAAAGAAACACACAGATTTACAAAAGGTGATTAGGGTTTTATAACAACTTGCTTGAGACATTTATGTCAGATAAAGTTAAGACATGAGAAACTTCATGAATTTCACAGTAAAACCATTATAGTCCTGGACTACCGACAAATAGTCTGGGAGTAAGATTTAGAAGTCATTTCCTTGCCACAGGTGAAAAACATGACAACAGTGACACCTAGCAGGATTAGAGAAGGGATGCTGTGACAGAGAAGAAAATTTTAGGAAGGGAATATGACAACTCAGACAAAGGTCAAAAAGAGCACAGAGCAGAAAGACAGCAGTAGACAAAAAGGTACTGCAATTTCTCCAGAGCACAGATTGAGCAGTATTGCCCAGAACAAGCAACAACAGAGAAGCTGCAGTATTACCACAGAGGTTTCTTGCTTTGACTTCTGCAAATGTGCTGCTCATTGCTGTAAGTGAACACTTCACCACATATAGAGAGCCATAAGTACATAATCCTACATTTAAACAATGCCCCTCTGGCAAGACATAAACACAGAATTCTGACCTCTTATGTGAACTGAATTTTACACTCACATTTGAATACTCTTCACTGACTGTAACAGCAAAGCACCTTATCACTGCCAAACCATTAAGTGTGAAGAACAGCACACAGTTCATGTAAACATCCTCCTAAACAGCCCTTCATTTACAAAGCACTGTGATGCAAATATGATTTCCCTGGATTACAAATACTGGCTTCAAGACTTGAAACCTTTGATTCATCCAAGCCTGAAGATACAAAATGAGTGTGGGACTGGAACTGCTTCAGCATTTCTGTCTTTGTATACTTTTGGTAAGCATAGCTTGATCTGAGTCCAGAGAGCATTATATTATGCAGCTTTATATCCAAAGCTCATATTTTCTGATGCACTAAGCTTACTGACGTGCAACACTGTCCACTTAACCTAGACAGCTGCTAGCACTCTACAGTTCTGAGGCACTTCTTCAAACTTGGTATTAGCTGGTGAGTATTTAATACCATGATAAAGCTCCTTGTGGTTCTTTGCAAACATATTCAAATCCCAGTTCCATTCTTTGAGACGCAAATCACTTCTATAAAGCAGATGATTTTCTTACTTGAAAGCCAGTAGTAGCCAATAGTCTGTACCAGATATGTAGAAGAGAGGGCAAGTTTGTCACCTCCAATAAAAGCTAAGTCTGTATAAACAAAAACTGTGAAAAAACATAATGGACAAATACTCTAACTTTGCACCAGGTTGAAACCACTGAAGACAGAACAACCAACTTTGCAAAACATACTAAACTAATATTGCAACACAGACTAAAATCATCTTATCCAGACTGAATAGCCTGTAAGTATCCTTCCTAATGATGGTCCTATACTTTAAAACCACAATAGGAACACCAAGTGTCTCCCACAAAGTGCACTTTGGAAGGCAATTTTAGCCTGATTACAAAGGTTACTCACCACAATGATAAGGATATCAAGGCAATTCCAAAGACTTCTGAAGTAGCGCAGTCTATGAATGCGAATTTCTAAGACTTCTTCCACCATGTAATACAGAACAAAAAGACAGAAGGACATTTCACAGGCTGCCAGGAAGAAATCAAAAGTGGAAATGTAATGAATCAGCCTTATAGGCTGAAACTGCCAAGATGTAATCAGGCCTCCAGTGGCTGGAAACTCCACTAGCAACCTGCATTAAAAAAAAAAAAAAAAAAGAAAAAAAAGAATTTAATTTAATCAGAACTGATGAAAAGCACTACTAAAAAACACTTGGGTTTATTTGTATAATTATCTAAATAACAGAAACAAACCCACATATGATTCAGAGAAGACACCACACAAAAGTTGTAAATGTGACCACAATTATGACTAAAACTCAAAGCCTTTCAGGAACAGTGAGGAAACAGAAAGATTTGTTTTCACCTGTGCCTGTTTCATGCTGTTTAAACCAAAGGCTGATGCTCTAAAACCATGTATTTACTTGGATAAGCCAACTCTCTAGAGAGGTCTCCTGCAAACTGCACCCATGGCGCTGTGGCACCAGGAAAGCCAGGACAGATTCCATGAGGAGTCTCACTTCTCTGACAGGGAGGCATGGCACTTCAGCTGTCTGTCCCCTTTACACAAACTTACCTATGTCCCCAAAACAAAGCCATCACAGGAAAACCCCAAGCCTACAACCCACACTGTGCGACTGAACACTCCTGCAGTTCTGTTCATACCTGACCACGCAGAAAAGGTTGATGTTGGCATTGTACACAGAGAAATCAATGAAGGCTGCCCTGGTGCCTCTGTCCAGCCACAGGTTCTTCTTCAGGCTGGCAATCTGCAGAGCTGTCACTTCTCTGGTCCTGGAGAGGTCTTGGTAATAACCAGCCCCGCTGTATGTGGCAATCAACCCCCAGTGGCTGCTCCCATTCAAATCCTTCTCACTGGTGTAGGTCCAGCTAACTCAGAAGTGAAAGAGAGCACATTGGTCTTTCCAACTTCAGCTTACAATTAACAAAACAGACACCAACAAAACCTGACCAAAAAACATGTATTAGTTACTTAAATATGCTTTAATTCAAGGCATAAAACAAAGCTTTATGCTACAAAGTTTTGATGTAACCCCTGAGGAAGAAGTTACAAAGTTCTTCTGTAAAATTAAGATAGCAAGATTGGTCACGAGTATATTAATAAGGAGAATGCATCTCCAGGAATGCTACATACGCAGTGCCATTCCGGAGTCCAAAAGGAGCAGTATCTTCATTAGCTACAGAATAGACATCATAGCAGTCTTTGATTTCATCCTTTAGATCTTCAGGAATGGAGCACGAACCATTTCTGACTTTCAGCTGCCGAATGCGAGGCACCCCTAGAAGCAGGTTCTCATAATAAATGAAGCTTTTATTTTCTGCCATGGTTTTGTTGTTGTACCACATCTCCCAGTAAAGACCATCCAGCAAAGGGCCTTCTGTGAACTGGGGAGGATGACAGAATTTTACTTTGCATGTTGCCAGCACTGTTTTGTAGATCCTCATTCCACAGAAGTGTTAGAATTGCAGTTAATATTTTTTCTGAAGTAAGACTTTACTATTACCTGCCCTCCAAAGACATCCCACAAACTTGCCATACCCTGCCCCATCAACATTACTTGAGCTCTAAATTTTCACATACTAAAGGCCTACTTTGTTCCACAGCTTTGACATTGTGCACCTAGATCTTCATGCACAAGCCTAGGAAATAAGTTAGGAAATAAGATCCTGCAGGTTAAATTTGCAGTTCATGACAGAACCTGTGAACTAGAGCAACAGAGATATAAAAATTTAGGTTTAGATTACCTTCCAGAAGTCATCCATTGTGGACAAAGTTTTGAAATCAGTTCTCTCTGTTTTTGACACAGGTGTTTCCAGGAAGAGCTGTGACATAACCCTTGTATAATAGTACATACTGGAACTCACTGTCCCATAAGTCACTGCAGAAGGTTTGGTAAGGAGTGAGAGATAAAGGAATGAGGGAAGGAGAAAAAAAAAAAAAAGAAAAAGAAAAAAAAAAGAGTACTTTATTTGTTTTGAATACATCAGGTTGTATTTGTACAAATTTTGTGGTGGAACTATTAAGCTCCAAAACAAAATCCATACCAAGCAGCATTTATCTATAGACTGTGATTAAAATATAAAAAGCAGTGAAGATAGACTGACCAATCAATGTAAAATGCTCTCTTCTCCTTCCCACACCTCATTCTATTATTAATGCTTCTACCAAAGTTAACCTCCAGGAAAACAAAGGCACAGTTCAGCAGCCTGAGGAGAGGCAGGTAGTGCCTTTTTAGGTGGCTTGTGCTATCCAAGGCATGCACGGAGAACTGGCAGAGATGGCACTAAGACTTCAGGATAACTATGCTGTGCTTGAGCAGATGGTTACAGTCAACCAGGATACTGCAGGGCACTTGGAATGACATATAATAGGCAATGAACCTCCAGCACAGATGTGCAGTGCCTTTAAGAGAAACTCCCCACAGAAAATAAATGACTGTGTTACTTCTTTTCCTCACACAGGGCCAAAGTAACAGCTGAGGGCCACAGCATAAATCATAAAATGATGTACAAAACTAAAATGGGTTGAGGAAATAGTTTCTGGCATGGGTATTGTTACCACCTCTATGGTTAAAACTCAGAGGAGTCTGAAAGATTGGGCCTACACTGAACAATCACTGTCAGTTTTGGCGATTTTGTAACATTTATAAATTTTTTGTTCCCCTTAACAACTGGAGAGCAAGAACTATTTTTAATAGACTTCTGCTGTGCACATGGAACGTATCACATGACTGTGCAATACCTGGACTCTCTCTAAATGTGTGCTCTCCAAACCACAAGAGAACAAGAAATGCCCACAGCATTTAGCCTGCACTCTCCTAGGGCATGCCAAGCCACAGACCAGACTGACCCACAGTCACTGCCTATGTGAAAAGTAAAAAGGATGCTCAGAAAATACCAATGAGTTAGCAATGTCTCTAGATTTTTAACAAACTGTATTTTTCCTTTATTCTGATTGCAAAAATCTATTTCTGTAGCAAAACAAATAGTTAACAGCCTGTTAAGAGTCAAATGCCTGCTGAAACAAATTTCACTTTAAGGCAGGTCCCTCACTGCTACACTTCTCCTGGTCGTACAGTGTGCCCCCCTCAAGCAGCCTTGCACTGCTTTGTTCATAAATATGCTCCAAGCTTCCTTAGATGACTCAAGAAGGAAAAAAAATATGATATTTAATAGATAAACACGCCTGCAGTACAGCATCGAAGCAGTTGTGTCAATGGTATAAAATTTGGGTTTTTTAGTAATTCTGCTACATTTATGCAGAGCAGACTTGCTCTCAGAGACAGTCTACCAATTTTTGGGTTTATCTTTGTTTTTTCACTCTCAAATTCCCTCTCACAAAAATTTAGAACATCACCTTATTCTATTAGACTGATCATAAATGGCAACTCAAGTGTCACCAACATTCCAGCCCTTTAGGGCAGAACAGCCCACGCTAGAAACTAGAAACTTGAAACATACTGGCTTTCTAAAGATACACTAATTTAATGTACACATTTTGTTGGTTTTCTCCCTAGTAAACAAATAAAATAGATATTTTGTAACTCCTCAAGAAGTTCTTTCTTGCATTGTAAATTGAACTCTGTGTTCTTTAGTGTTATGATACTTCATGTGGTATCAAGACAACAAATGGCACAAACCACAGAAGTCTCTAGCTGTGATCTATACATAATCTTGCTGATGCACTTCAAATGTGGTGATTTAGTTCCATTATTTGTCCTAGAGGACTAACTCCACCTCCTCCTCTACCATTTCTGCTCAGTGACTTCAAAAATTGCAGCAGAAGTATTACACTGCAATGTGGTACTACAATTAAAAAATGCTCTCTAAAAACAAAGTATATTATCATCCTGCCTAAAGATTCTAAACTTGTTAAGGCACAGAAAGTTGTAGTATCTTCAATCTCAAGCAACAGTCTGGTGCAGAATAAAAGAGAAATATCTGATTCCAAGTATTTGCCTAGACACCTGCACATTAATTCTTCTCCCACATCTTTTTTTTCCAGAGGAAAACAGCTTTTCCCCTGGAATCCCAACAAGCAGGCAGTACAGAACTGGATGCACACAGAGGTGCTGAGCAGGACTCACAGACACACAGGACCAGCAGGAAAACCATGTAGGTGACCAGCTCCCGCAGAACGCTTCTCAAGTACCGCTCTCTGCTGGTGTTGCTCTCCTCCATGAGCCTTGTCCCCCACAGACCTCAAAAGGAAAAAAAATATATTTAATGTCTGGTGCAGATACACAAGTGACATAGTAAGTGGTGCTGAAGGCTTAACCTCTGTCATTGCTGCAGGTTCTTCTATGGATTTTTAACTGATCTAAGTTTAAACAAGAGGAGCGTTGCTGGTAGACAGAATGGGGCCCGAGGCAGTATCAGCTATCAATGGGATACCATAAGGAACATCTCAGCAGAACTCTGTCAGAATCTCTGGAAGACTGGCAGAAGAGCTGCTGCTTAGAACCACATGGAATAAAAAAAGACACAAGGATACAGAGACATGCACAGACAGCCATCCTTCAAGAAACGGAAGTGCAGTGCTTTGGTATTTTTTCTTTTAAACATGAAAATCATTGTTCGATGAATGAAAATGCACATTCGTTATTGAGCCTTTATGAGCAGTCTTAATTTCTGCATGAAAGGAGGTTTGAGTCAAACGTATTTTTAAAACACATAATCATGTATTTTTTAATCATAACCTTCCCCTCCCAGGTAGGCAAGAGACACAGCAGGGATGCTGGTGAGCATTTCTGCATGGTTTCTTTCCCTGCACAACAGAGTTATCAATTAAATATCAATAGCAGCCTAAATGAGCAACTGCTGTCCAGTCTAGATGTCAACTTGAGCAACTGCATCAGTTGAACTGTTTCTGCCTGTTCCTCACTTCATATAAAGCTTGACATTCCCAAAAAGACAGGGAGAGAAGCTATTGAACTTTGGTGATCCCTTCCAAGTGGGTAACAGAAAAGGATATTTTAAATGGAGTCTCTATAAGGAACAACCACCTTGAAACAAAATGCAGTTAGCAACCACCATCCTTATTTGCTATGCCTAGCACAGAACAGAAAAAAAAGCTGGGAACAACTGCTGATGCTGAGACTGTTCCATTCATGGAGCTTCTCCTTATTCAAAACTAAATCAAGGCAATTTGACCTTAGTTTCTGATGAGAGAAAAAGCATTTAAAACTAAAAATTCACTCCTACAGAACTGCAGTAAGTTTCCATTCTTTTCAGGTGTTTTAAACAGCCAACCTTTCAAAACATCCTTTACATTCTCAGTGGATGGAAATGTAGTAACCTCAAACTCCCCAGGAAAAATCTTGGATCCATCAAACATACCACAGTAATTTGAAATGGAACAGTAACAAGGGATAGCCAAAACACATTATAAAGCTGACAATGAAGAATGAGTTCAGTCAATCTGCAACCACTGCTGTAAAATTAAGACAAAGGGCTAAGCTGCCTGCTGTCATCCTTTGTTTGCTAACAGAGATAGGAATAAGGAAGCTCTTCCCTCTACCTATATAAATGAGAAAAAAAATAATGTGTTAGATGTTTCTTGAAGCCTTTGAGCTACCACATTTTTAAGTTGTGACATAAACCTGGAAACTTCTCTTGCATAGGCACAGCAAACAGTAACAGTTTTAGCATTAATCTCTGTTCACGTGGCTTAATTTGTAACTTAGGGCCTTTCCTAGTGTCAGCCCCCAAATAAAAGAGCTTTTCCAAAGCTGTTCTTTAAGGCCAAGTTTGAAAATGTGCAGATAAAGGCTGCGACTTTACTACACTGAACGCCAAATCCTCCCCATTAGGTCACTCTTGAAGACAAAAACATAAATCCAAGAACATTTACAGAGTCAGTAATAATAATAACTCAACAAATTCAGCCTCTAGCACAGCACTACGTTGCACTAGCAACCCTCATAATAAAGGCAGGAAAACATTATGGAAGAGAGGAAGGAAAGGCTGGAAAAGCCAGTGAGCTAAGCTGGTGAGAAAGCCAAGTCCTGGCTGTCAGCACATTACTCACCAATAAGAAATGTGGTGAGCAGAAGCAGAAAGCTTCCAAACTCAAACTCTGTCATATTAGACTCTTGTTAGGAGTCAAGTCAGCAGAGAAGAGAAAGTTACAGCAAAGAAAAAAACCCAACCAAACAGCACCAGGAATCGTACAATGACCTTTGTGCTAAATGAATAATGAATTTGCCCATCAGCTAGCTTGGAGCTTTCATTAGCTGTTACATTTTTGCAATATACATATATTATTCCCCTTTTCCCCTTATTAGAATATTGATTTAGATGCACCAAACATAGCAGAGGTAAGCAGTGCTGGATTTGACATCTGCTGCAAGCAACAAGACTGTTTTGTTTCCTTACATACATTTGCTATTCATCAACTTTTTGACAGAATCTGTGTACTTTTATCAAATAAATCCACAACTAACAGTTGCTCATGCTCATTCTGTATGCAGCAGTCTTCATGAAAGTAACAATTAATGAGTGACTGGGAAGGGTATTTTGTACCTTCATTTAACAATAAGTAAGAAAACCTTTCAAGAAATGCCCAGCACACACCAGTGATGACACACACGAGGACATGACAGCACTGGGTGACCAAGTACAGCTCTACAGGGCAGGATTACCTTTCCAGGCTGGCTCTGGAAACACACCTTGTTTTTACCCATCAAAACTTCTGGTAACTTCCTCCTAAACCAAGTACAATAGTCATCCCTTCTTCTCCTCCCAGCATCTGGGATATTTGCTGAAAAGATGTGTAAAATTAGAGGAACTAAAGGCACTTTGCAGACACTCATGTTATAATCTAAACAGAATCCATATAAAGAAGAAACTAAAATACCGATAGTCTGAAGGAGCTGACTTTCTATTAACTTAGTAACTCCTGTTACAGTTTCCCCAACAGTTGCAATTACCAAAACCCCAATACTTTAAATCCTCTCTGCATTTTTCTTTCATAACTCACAGTAAGTAAAGTGCAAGGTGTCATTGAACATCCTTCAATACTGAGTGGCACCTTTTTTGGCATGGTGACACTGTCACTTGTGATATCCAAAGGATTATTCACTCTTGTTGAATTCTGTCTAGTGAGATGGAATTTCATTAAACAAATCTATGCCATCTTTCCTGCAGTCTTTGAAACAAAACTGAATGCACCATTTTCCAGTCTTTAAAGATCCTCATGGATATCCAGGGAATGTCAAGACAACTGTGGAGTATTCTTTCCAACAGTAAACCCTCAGTTATCCTTCAAGTGCTCTGTGACCATGTCAGGCTTGCAACCAGCCCTTTAAACTGTGCTGCACAGGGATCACATCCTTCAGGGAAGGTGTCACCTATCCCACAGCAAGTACAGCGCCCTGCAGCACCTCCACAGCACCCAAGGCTCACCCAGACATTTACCACCCCCAGGAATTCATGGAAAGATTCATCAAAGCAGAAAAGCATCTGTCAACTACAGTAACTTTAGCTACGTTTGTCTATAGAAGGAGGTCAGGAATCAACAGAAACTGATTTGAGTTCTCCTGCAGAAATCAGGATAGAGATGGAACAGGACTGACACGTGCCAGGTCACTGCTAAGTCACTCTCACGCTCACCTCCTGTACAAACACTGCTGTTTTTCACCACAGCTAGAAACACACACAGGAGGATCCTTCTTGGCAACAACTCAGATGAAGGGGGCATCTGAACTTAGATAAAAGCTTTTATAAAAGGACTTAACTTCCTCCATGTGAAGCAGATCTTTTCCTAGGCAATTACATATCTCAGCAACAGGCTAAAAGCAAACACACCACTGGAGACTCCAAACAGAGCACTGCCAACTCATGCACAACATAATTATTACTGGTAGTTTTTCCTGGATATTCTGATTTCTTGTCATGAAGTGACTTGGATCATTGAACATGCTCCCAATAAAATCTGCTAAAAAGAAAACATGCTCTATTCCATAATCTCTGCAAGTCTGACTTGCATACCACTAAGATATTGCAATGTTCAAGAGGGATTTCTTTTGGTGCAATACAGCTGAAGCCACAGAAATCATTACAGCAAACAATGCACATGAAAATCAGAGAAGGTACAAATCCTTGCTTAAAGTCCTTCTTTTGATAGTTCCACTGATGCCATGGCAGCCAGTAATAGTACCACCTACCATTTCAGAAAATCCACATTTCAGAAGAAGAATCTTTATTTTCTAAATATGGCTTGTTTTTTCTGCAGCTGTATAACTATGAAGATTTTGCCTGACATTTAAACCAATGCACTGTTTAAAATCCTCGCAATTTGAACTGATTTTGAGCTTCTCTGAAAAGAAAGGAGGGTTTTTCAACGTGCTCCCACGATCTGAAATCTGAAGGACTTCCCATCTAGCATTCTCTCTGCTGTTGTCAAATCAACCCTGCACAAGGCCAGCTCAGTAGGGAGTTAAATGCAGAAAGCTTTGAACAACACCCCAAATGTTCACGTGATGTGTGCCCAGTTTTGCTTCCAACTCTGTCCCTGGTCACCAGCTGTGTGACAACAGGCAGCTCTTGACTGTCAAGGGCAGCACCAAGGCACTGCACAATACTGCTGAAAAGAAAAAATGAGTCAAACACCCTCCCAGAGACTACTCCAAATATCCCATGCCAACCTAGCCTCTTCTGTAGAAGAGGGGATGCTGAGAGAGAGAGAGAAGCACAAGCATTCTGCTCCAACTCTCCAAAAAGAGTTGGGGTAGGGCAGAAACCCAAGGTTGGAAAAGACCTCTGGAGATCACGTCCAACCTACGACCCAACATCACCACGTCGACTTGACCACGGCACCGAGTACCACATCCAGTCTTTCCTTAAACACCTCCAGAGACGGTGACTCTACCACCTCCCTGGACAGTCCATTCCAATGTGATCTTTTCTGTGAAGAAATTCTTCCTAATGTTCAACCTAAACCTCCCCTACACGGAAAGCAGCCAGGGAGGCAGAAAGGTGGAGAGAGGAGCGAGGTGTGGGGGCGTGTGCTGAGGGACAACACCGGGATGGGGATCGGAAGATGGATGCGCACGAAGAGATGGGGACACAGAGACACAGGCAAGGATGGATGGGTGGAAAAGCACGGCGGCAGAGGAGAAGGAGGACTACAGGCAGCTACAGCGGAGAGACTACAAACAAGTCTAGCGCGGAGGAAGCGGCACCCGCGCCGGGGGAG
>WEIU01020670.1:99249-152110 GCA_013389925.1 Aegithalos caudatus | reverse complement strand
CCCCCGCCCGGTCCAAGGCGCAGAGAACAATTACGCAGGTACAGGGGGTTGAGGTTTTATTTAATTCCCGTTACAGCAAAACACCGCCCGGCAGCGCAGGGAGCAGCGTGCCCGAGGGGCGACGCTCGCCCGCCATGTCCCACAACCTCCGCCGGCACAACCCCAGGGGCCCCGGACCGCCCCGAACCCCGAAAGTCACCACGCGAACTACATTAACAAACAGTTCCCCGAAATGAAGCTACTCCCCGCTTCCCTTAGGTAGGGATTGAAAAAGAAGGGAAATGTTATTTTTGTCTCCCTTTAAATGGTGACTTCGTTACTTTCGATGCTGTGACGATCTTGAGAATCCTCGGCACTTTCCAGGGTTTGGTTGCTGATATCGTCAGACAGCTCTGCTGACACGCGGTCCCGGCTCTCCCTGCTTTCCACACTGGGCTGGCTCTCCTGGCTCTCCTTGCTTTCCACGCTGGGCTTGCTCTCCCGGCTCTCCCTGCTTTCCACGCTGGGCTGGCTTTCCCGGCTCTCCTTGCTTTCCACACTGGGCTGGCTGTCCCGGCTCTCCTTGCTTTCCACACTCGAAGGGCTGTCCCCCCTGACACCAGACTTGCTGCTGTCGCCTTCTGCCTCGTGGCTGTCGGATTTGTGCCAGCTGTCGTTCTCCGAGCTCCGGTCACGCAGGTCGCTGTCCTGCTCGCTGCTGTCCCGCCCGTGGCTCTGGTCAGACCATACCAGGCTGCTGGCGTGCTTCCTCAGGGAGCTGCGGGAAGCAGAATCCTCCCGGGAGACAGAGCGCTGGCTGTCTGCATCCATGTAGCTGTCGTCTTCCTCAGAGGCATCATAGATGAGCTGTGTTAGAGAGCAGAACAAGAGCCATTGTCACTCCTGAGGAGCTGCTCCATCAAGTGCTGCCCTAACGCAGGCTGCTGGGTCTGCAGGGATGCTCACAGCCTGCATGATGAACCTCTGCCTGGAGAGACTCTGTGTTTTATGGAGCTACAGGAACCCTTCCCATTATGAGAAACTCTCGTTAGCTCCTGGCCTCAGATTTCATATGTGCAAGTATATCGTGACAGTGCAAACTGCAGTTTTGCACAGCTTGCAGCAGCAGGCTGCCCTCCTGCCCCGGTGCATGGGCAGACATTGAGACCCCCAGATCTGTGGTGTCCACAGAAAGGAAATGCATTCCTTCACTTATGCCTACTTTCCCCATACCAGTTTTCAAAACCAACTCCCATAAAACGCCACATCCATTTTCAAGTTCACTCCCCATTTCCAAAAGAGTGGACACCACTGCTCAGTGCTATTTACCTTTTTGTTGGCTTTGTGGAGTTTGACAGACTTCAGCAGTGCGGCTTTTGCCCTCAACAGTGCGGCTTTTGCCCTCATCCTGTAGGCCACACTGTCACCTCTGCCAGCATTGTCTCCCTGGGTGAAAGGGAAAGTGGGGAATGGTTCAGTTACTGGAATGTCTGTGGGAAAACTTGTGACAACTTCCTCGGATTCATCCGTGTCGTTGGAATCATTGTCATCGTCATCGTCATCATCATCCACATCTTCATGGCTCTTGCTTGACACATCAGGAAGGTGCTGGAAAACATTTATTACACATCAGGCAAATGAACAGGGATGTGAGGGGTGCAGACTGGTGTCTGTCCCATTCACCCAGGGCTTAGGCACCGTTGTGGAGCTACATGAAGGCATTGCACTGAGTTCACCTCACCCTGCCTGGAGCTTTGTTTTGGGAGAGGTGTTACTGCAAGGACCACTCTTGAGTGAGGAAAAATGAGAGCTGCTACACACTGGCTGCCCTGCAGCACTCAACTGACACATTGTCCTTCAAAACACTTACCACTTGTTCTGGGACATCCACGCTTTCTTCTGAAGAGTAAAGGGTCTGAAAGCAACACAAAGCTCAATGTTAGTACACAAAGACAAACACAGTGGATCAGCATGTTGACTATTCTTTAAGCACTTAATCATAACTTGCAAATCATGGCATGGAAAGATGCTCAGCTTTCTGTTCCAGTTAGGTGCCTGTACCTGCTGAGATGATGCCAGGTCACTCTGTGGGTGCTGCTGACTCTCCTGAGACTGAGAATTCACGTGGTCATCGTGATACCTGCGCAAGTGATGGCCCCTGGAGTCCTTTGAGAGAAAATAAAAGGGAGGGATTAATCCTCAAAGGAGCAGGCAAGGCTGCTGCATCCCAACCTGTGTTTTCAGGCAGGGGTGGCATCTGCAGTACATGGTCCTTCTGTACGGGATGTGTCCTCAGCTATTCACTGCAGCAGGAAGAGGGCTCGGAACAAGTCGTGATCCCAGATGAACACTGTACCCAAAAGATAGATAGATGTGCCTCTGTCTCTGGCAGAGCCTGGACAAATTCAGATCAGTTTCTCCAGCTTGTATTTATTGAGTGGGATCTGGAGTTATATTCAACAATCATTGCTTCTGCTAATTCTTAGGCCCTTTCTGGAGGCTGATTTGTCTCCCACATCATGAAGACTCTAGACTAAATGCAGTAGCAGGTTCTCAGAGCCAAGAATTTATTTTACAAGGGTAACAGCTGGCAGTGGGGAATAAATTAAAAAGCTATATACAGGACTGAAAGCAGTTTGCCTACATCACTCAAAAAAAAATAGGATATTGTATTAAGGTGCTCCTCCAACACCAAATACTGTCATCTGATCCACACTAATGAATATGGGTTATAGAAATTTTGCCATACTGCAGTCCCTTTCTCTTTTTAGTTAACAGCTAACACATTTTTCATTAAGAAAAAAAAAAGATTTCTGGTGTTGGTCTAGAGATAGAACTAATGAAAGTCCACAACCAGGATGCATGACTGATGTGGACATCAGTGGCCTTCTGCTTTGAAACTGACTCAGCCAAGTGAGGACATGTTCTGCAAGCATCTACAATCATGGAACAAGTACCAGAAAACGTGGAGGAAAACAAACAAAATATCAAAAAGTACCTATCAAAGAAAATTATAGAAAGACAAAATGAGCTTACATATTTTTCTTCAGAGCTGGCAGAAATGGCATGCTGCTTGGATTGAATCACCTTGAAGGGAGAAAAGAGAAAAAACATTTATCAGTATTTCTGGCTGATGTGCAAAGGAAATGAAGCAAGTGCTGGGGATGGTGTTTGTGATTTACTCACAGGCCATGCAGAGGTGATGCTGATAAGGCATAAACACAGAATTGCCACCTTCATTGTGATGTTTTACCTAGAAAATATTTTGGAACAGTAAGTCAATAAAGTAAAATGTCACAAAACTGCTATAGGCTCTTCCTTTATCCTGGTGTGCTTAACTGTGCCAAGACCCTGCTATGGATTCAACTTGCTCGTGTTAATTTTATTTCTTCTGTCCCCCATCACCACCTCCCACCCACCTTGTAATGACTTAGCAACTCAAAAAGCTACAAGAATTTTTAAACTAAATGCTGAGAAGAACTGAGTAGTTGTGAGAAAACCCACATTGAAAAGGTGAACTGACTCCTGTTGTCTACTGACTTGCACAGGCAAAGGAAAAACTCTGTAAAAAACAGTTATAAATATCAGCTTTGGTATATCTTGATTCATTTAACACAATTGTTTTTAAAAATAGACAGGTAAAGGCAAACAATTTGCATTCGCCTGTCAGCTATTTTAAAACTAGTTTTTAGGGTTGTTGAGTTGCTGAGTAAAGTCAGTTTATATGAACATAAACTGCTCTTATTGATAGATCTTCATTTCCCCCTCCAGAAGTTTGAACAAAATAACCTGTGTTTCCAAACAAGAGATTAAGTTAAATAGCTGCTCCCATAGCTGCTCACATTGCAGCTTTAGTAATTTCATAAATGACTGATTCCTGCTGAAATTAGGAGAGCTACAGTAAATTTCAGTGCTTACTGACCTGTTCCCAGAATAAGGAACGTCCCTCAGTCTTTAAATCAATTTACTGATGAACAAGAGTCATTCAAAACTTTGGTAAGTGACAGCAGGAAAGAAAGCTGCTTGGGGCATTTAAAATGCATTAGTAAGGCTGGCCCTGAGACAGGACACTCCAATAGAGGTATTGCAATTTCAGGTTTCACAGAGAAGTGTGACTCTCCCATCCACTCAGGATTGTGCAGCACAAACCCTGAGCCTGCCAGGAGAAACAAGGACATTGCCAGGCACTGGTTACATGAGGAAGAAAGCTTTCTGTGTTCAAGCACCAGCTCTGAGTTTCTAGTGCATGATTCAGTGGCAGGGTTTCCTGTAACCTCGTCTCAACATCTATCAGGACACAAATTTTAAATTGTGATTATGTGCAATACCTGGCATTGCTAAAGCAACCTGGCTCCTATAAAAGCACACCTTTTTCCACAGAGAAATGTCAAAGTGAAGCAGTTTTCAAAGATCTGCTCAGTGTTTCCTAGGCTAAAGCTGCAGAAGGATTGGCACATGTCAGGTAAAAAAAGCAAATAAAAATTACCTTTCCTGGTGCTGAAGGTGTCAGCCACGACTACGGCACTCTTAGTGATCCCAGCAGCAGCAGCTCCAGCCAGCTGGCTCCCAGCAGCTCTGGCTTTCTCCCCTCGTCCCCTGCTGCCTGACATCTCTGAGCTCCGGGAATTTAAACCCTGTCCCAAGCACAGCCACCAATCCCCACGAGGCGGAAAAAGATGAGGTCATGAGGCTCCTGGCCACTGTCCTGCCCACGTTCTCCTACACTTCCTCTTTGGCTTTGTGGCTTTTGAAACAAACAGAAACCATTCTAAGGTTAAAACATTACTTATGGGCGAGATCATTAACCAGCAGGTCTGTTGAATGCACAGTGTTTGGTATAGTGTAGGAGGGCTTCAGGGCATGTCTGTGCCACTTCTGTGAAAAGCCAGAGCCCAGATTCCCAGAAATCTTTTGTGCCCAGTTCTGCAGGGGGTAAGAATATCTAACATGTGCTGGAAGAAATAAATCTGAGCATAAAATTCACAAATGAGGTGTTAATGTTTCCACAAGCTTGCAGACTTGCTCTCCAGGGCATGCATGGTGCAACAGGAATTGCAAAGATGTCGAAGGATATGGCCTTTTTCCATTTTTTGGTCTGACCTGNAAAAAAAAAAAAAAAGTACTAGCTGTCTCAATAGGCATTCTACATTCAGAAACTTTTTATGGTAAAGGTGTTCAAGAGCCAGTGGTCTAATTAAAGAAGATTGGTGTATCCTTATGAGGAATTATGAGGAATTCTTGCTCCTTTTCTATTCATTTGTATTCCTTCTGTCTCCTTTCTCAGGTGGTTTGGTCATCTGCTACAGCTGTCTCATGCACCAAATCTGTTTCAGAATCCTTTTCAGGGACCAGATGCCAGATATTTTTCAAGTTAAAAACAATAAGGAAAAAAAAAAATAAAAGCAGATATAGCTCCAACATGAGGAATGCCACGACTGGCACTGGGAAGCAAAGGACATCACAGGATGAAATTCCATGCCTGCTACAGAGCAGTGTGTCAGCCCTGCTGATGGCTGGAAGATCCATTGTGGCCTCTCTTGGATGTCCATAGCTTTGGACTGATTCTGCATCAGCTGGGGTGTGCTGGAGGGCTCTCAGATGCTCTTCCATGTGCTCTGGCTTTTAAAGAACAATGAGGTGTCATTCAAACACAGGAAAACATTCCAAACAGCCCTCTCAGAAGGCGGAATATTTATAACAGTTTCAAGGTGGTTATCTTGCTTCTCATTTGTGACACCCAGCTGATGTTTGCTGTGTCCTTGGTCAAGTAGACAGCAGAGACCTGTTTGTACCAGCTCCAGTTATCCTGTGCTTCCTGACATTTCTGGGGCATGTTTAGAGACATCAGGAGTAAGATTCCCACGTTAGATCAGGACCTGCCCATCACATCATCACACAGACTTAGCTGATTATATTTTTGAGCTGAGACCAGCAACAGCTGGAAGTTAACTTAGTGTATTTAAGAGAGTGTTCTAATATTCCAGCAGGAGAACTGGATAAAAACATGGTAGATGGTATATCATTATTGGTTCTGACTGTAAGGATCCACCTGAGCCAGGACTAACTTTTATTTTTGAAGCTATGTGACTATTGTTTTATGGTAGCTCAGGAAAGACTTTTCAACCAAAAAACCTTCAGCATCAAGATCTCACACAGATTTAGACAGATTTACCGTCTCCCATTGTGTCTACAGCTCAGTGCTGCTGGAGACCAGTTTGCTGAAGGCCTTGGATGCAGACACGGGACTCCAGCTGGAAGTGCGTGCTCTTTGGAAGTGTTGGTTTGAGCACCACATGGTAGCTGATAGTTACCAGGGGGGGGTTCAAAATGCCACTGCTGTTGGCTCCAGGGAACCCCAAGCTAGGCCCTTGGGTAGCCAAGTACATTTGATCCCAAACACCAGTCCTGACCTTCAGTAAAACACTATTTCCATCTGACAGAGCAAAAAATGGGGACAGAGTGAAGCCAGTGGCTCACACCACTGGATGTGGGACTGGGTGTGCTGTGAGCTGCTCTCCTGTCCACACCCTGGATTAAATTTTAAGCCTGAAAAACCTACTTTCCCTACAAACCATTCATCAAGAGACACAGAACTGAAAAACAACATTATGCTCAAAGATCCTCTAGAGCTGCTTTCTGGCCAAAACCAACATTTGCAATCTGCATAATGGTGTATTACTGTGTATCAGACCATCAGGAAAATACGTATCATGTAAACAACCTGTTACACCAAGTCCAGCAGCAGTTACCAGATCTGCTGATGGAGACATTAGAAAAAAGAGCCTTCTTGCAGTTTGTTGCAGACATTCCTGTACAGGTCAATAATTGCTGTGGCACCTCAAGGCACATGTTTTGCAAGAACCTGGAACTCCTGTCTCCCAGCAGAGTCTCTGTGTGACCCCCCAGGGAGCTGTTTCTGGCAAACAAGTGATATTTCCATTGTGCTGGGAGATGGCAGTGTTTTTGAGTATGTTGTCAAAGCTATATGGTGGATTTTTTTAAGAACTAAGGAACAACAGGGATGTTTTGCAGTGATCCAGAAGCAGGATGAGAAGCGACAGCTATTACTAAATGTCTTCCTTTTATGCAAGATTAGCCTGTGCAGAGCTGCAGTAAATTTAGCACTTGTCTCATGCCTATCATTATGTGGTTATTCCTTCTGTAAATCATTTTGTGTAGCTGAGAAATCCATTGCCTTGGTAGGATTTGTGCTCCTTGTTGTCTCAAAGATAAGGAACAAGCAGGGCAGAAAGTGGGGAACTTTCCCCATTTTCACTTCCCAGATTAAAATCCATAGTTCTGGAGAGAGCACTTGTCTGCTGGTGGCACAGCAGCAGCAGCTTGCTTGGATTTGTACAGCTGGGAGGGTACATGGTTCTGGCTTTCAGAGCTGTCAGGGTCTGTGCAGAGCATGACTCTGACTGTAATTTTTTGCATGTAGGTGACATTTTCTACTTGTCTGTCCTGTCAAACAAAGCTTTTGACCACAATTCCTTCCATCCTGGGCTGTGTTGGAAACATGTGGTTAGGCTGTCATTTTTTTTTGTTGTCAAGAAGCTGTATCAGTGCCTCCCTGTGCAATCTAACTAAGATCCTGAGCTAGGACATCAGTTTGATGCCCAGAGATACCTCTGGCTGGCTTGGGAAATCCCAGCCTGCCTGCAGTGACCTGTAGTGCTCAGTCAGCTTCCAGGACAACTGGCTTCTGCTGAGTTTTGTTCACCCAAAAAACAAGTCTAGAGGTGAACATGAGCAAAGACTAGATGGCAAAGACTAAGACTGGAAGAGAGAGGCTATTTTCTTTGGCAGCATTAAGAATGCTATCAAATACTGTTTTGCAACTAGGACTTAGTAAAGCAGACTTAGTAAAGACAAGCAGACTTAGTAAAGACAGGCTTCTGTGAAAGACAGATGAAAAGCAAAACTTTCTTATATTGCTACCATAAAATGCTCTTTGGGAACTCAGTGTATCGACCAATATACCTCCCAAAGCCATTATATTTTCCTAATTAAACTTTCAAAAGTGAGGAAAATCTTACATATAGCAGTGGGTAGACTTAAGGCCTTCTGCTTCTTAAATAGACCACACAGATTACCACAGTGTTTGTGTCCAGGTCCAGGAGAATATTTAGTATGCAGAAGAGATATGGGTGTCAGATCTGTTTGATAAAGAAATTACAGCAGAGATTTCCTCCTTACGTGTGTGAGCAGGGCACCCTGATAACACATGCTTTAGAGCACAGCTTTGTATCCTTTCCTTTGTACCCCTGGGAGCAATTAAAGAATCGCTCTTTCCCAGAGTCAGACCTAGCAGTTCCTTGAGGAGTTGCAGAACTGGGCACAGCACTGACCTAGAGCTGGAGTAGGTGACAAATTGGGACAGCAACCTTCTGTGAAATAACCCCACAGCATATTAGAAAGTACCAGTGCCTGACACATTGCACAGTCTTTTGTCTGTCCTTATCTCCCTCTACTCAAAGAGAGCCCACTCATTTGTCTCTGGCTTCTGGCACTAGTCACTGCCTGTTCCCATTTTCAAATGGCTTTTTAGGAACACCTTTGTAAAGTGAAGGAAAAAAAAAAATATTTGAGAAACTGCCATGCAGCTGTGTATCACAAATCCTGGAGGCTGGACAGACTCAGTCGAATCCCAGCTTTCAGAGAGGCAAGTTGATGGTCCTGCAACAGCATAAATACAGTCCAGCTGTCTATAACTTGCTAATATGGAGCCACACTGCTGTCCCCTCCCTTGACTTTTACACCAATTAGAAAAAAATTTCCAGATATTTATTTTTTTCTTGTTGAAATTCATGTGTTTTAATACTGAAGTCCATGTACCAGCAGGAATTAAACCAGCACAGAAACATTAGTTTATTTTCAGGTCATCAGAGTTACCAGTGTGAAGAGCAAAACGCCAGCTCTTCAGTGCTGTGTTTGTGGCTGTGCTTCAGCTCTGAATCGACAGGAGAAGACTTGCATTTGTTTCCAGTGGAAAATAACAAACACAATAATAGTCTGAAGTACTCGTAGAAACAAGAACAATCAGTGGAAGAATATATGGTGTACACCATGTTTTCATAACTGTGCCATTTCTTAGTGTGTGTTACCCTCAAAAAGAAATTTCTTGAGAACAGGAGGATGAGACTTTCTCATCTCAATGGGAGCTGAGCTCAATCTGAACCATGAACATTGCTGCAGAGATAACACTCCAGAATGAAGGAAAGCATGCATGGTGTGTGTGCTTAAATCCCATATATGCTCATAATACAGCAACCTTCAGATTGCCAGCTCAGGGCTCACAGTCTGAGTGCTGAGGGGAATTGGATTGTAAGAAACAACTTTACAGAAGATTGCTTCTCAGACAAGCATTGCAAGAACTTTGTGACAAATTGTTTCCCTCTCTCCCCCCTGCTCAGTTCCCTGTTTCCGATCCTACTGCAAATTTTTCTCCTCCTGCTGAGGAACGGCACTAATGGAAAAATCTGAATATGCAGAACGAGTATGGAAAGAGCAGCATCCTCTCACTCTGCATTGTGAAACTTGGAAAGTCACAAGACGCCTGTTCTCCCAAGTGCGGGAAGTTTTGGCAGGGCACTACAGGAAAGATTCTGCACACTGCACCCCTCTGGTTACATCTTCCTGAATCTCTGCTGGCTACACACAGAGAACTGCTCCTTGCTGCAAGAAACAGAGTAGAGTAGAACAGGACAGAGAAGACAGGGCCAACTGCTCCATATTCTGCCTCTGTACATAGCTGAGAGGAGCATGGCAGAGTCCTAACTGCATCCTGGGAATCCTTATCACACAGCAGCCTTGATTTTGCATTCCACATGTGTCATGTCGAGCTCATGTCACATTTCCACACACAGCCGCACAAGGATGGCAGCACGAGCAGCAGAGAGTCCAAGAAAGTTTGCTACTGATCCCAGGGACAAACCTTTCCCAAGACACACTTTCTGCGTGCCTCCTGGAAGAGGCCAGTGCAAAACAGATAATTTGGAGAGGTGCCGGGTGTTGTGCAACCCAGGATTCCGCCCTGCATGTCTGTGGTTATCTGTACACAAGGCATCTTTTCTGCAGAAGGTCTGGAGCAGGGGAAGCATGTGCTGTTTGCATGTTGTGACCCTGTCAATAAACCTGACCTCAGACACAGGCTTGGCCAGAAACCTGTCAGATTTCACGTGGCTTCAGCTTCTGCTGTGAGCAGTTTTCTTAACTCTCATCCCAGGGCTGCTGTGGTCTGAGGTGGGACGGGTGCAGAGCTGAGTCAGTGTGAAAGCAAACATGTCCCAGGCACTGCGCCCCGGGGTGTGGGGGCCCTGCCGGAGGAGTGGGAGGAAAAACCCATCTGTGGGCTTGCTGAAGGGAAATTAAAGAGTTGGGGACTGGGCTTGGGGAGGAAGTTGTTTGGCCAAGAAGCTGATTTGATTTTGTGGGGGAAACAAAAATCAGCAGGCCGGGGTCAAGGCCGCTCCCGTCTCGACTGAAGCATGGAGAGATTCCCCAGAGTTTTCTCAAGCCTGGAGGTGATAAGGCTGTTTTCCCACAAAGCCTATCCAGGCAGGAGCTCTGCAGGAGCCATCTTCTCCACTGCTGCAATGAATCATTTTAGCTCTGGCCTGGAAAGCCAGAACATATCCTGCATGTCAGTACACTTCTTCTAATTAGTATTGGGGTCACCACCTCTTGTACAGCAAGCAATAAATGTGCCAATAGAGAACATCACTCAGACCCAGCAATTTCTCCTCGTGTTCTGCATAATACATTTTTTTAAACTTGAAAGTTTTTTTTTAAGGGAATGTGAAGTAATAACTCATTCCAGACAAGTATTACCATCAGCAAATCAAAGGGGATGTTTTCTTAAATGTTTAATTCTTCAAGAAAATAGGGTAAATTGATAGACTGAATAGTTCAGATACAAGTGTCTGGGAAAAAGTAAAAGGGTTTCTTTTCATTAAGCACAGAAGCACAAACACATTTGCCAAATCCCTGCTCTCACTCCTTGCTTACCAGCTGTCTTTGGAAGGGAGCTGCTCTTTTGGAAATACACAGCTGAGAGATAATCACATCCAGATTTAGGAAATAACATTTTGCACATAATTCATACTGGCTACCTAGACAGATTATTGGTTGAGTGTGTAGCTATAAATTTGGCAGAATAAATGGCAAACTGTGGTTGGCATATGGATGCAAAGCAGGATGCAATCTGCAGCTATACATTAGAGGAAAGGAAAGCCTAAGAAACTGAGTTAAGAAGCAGGATCTGAAGCAAACAATAAGGGGCAGCTTACAGGGCAACTAACTCTTGAGGAGCATATGCAGCATCAGAGCTCTTTGCATTAGGAAGAACATTACCAGTCAATAAATAACAAGCCAGCACTGCTATTTTGCTCACTGAGTCTTGTTTATCACAAAGAAGTCAAATGACTTCTCCTCACCCATGGAAAATCTGAACACAGAGGATGACAGGCAATTTTGGGAAGCAACATCCGTTCTGTATGGAGAAACTTGATCTGTTGCACCCAAAATAGCTGCTGTTGAAACACAGACTAGATCTCATCTCAGCAATTGATTAGGCAAAAGGAGGAAGCTTGACTGCTGCTTGGAGCTGAGTTGGTCTCACTTCAGGCAGCAGGGCAGCGACACGTGGGCTGAGCCAGGCTGGAAACACAGATCTCATGGGGCAGGTTATCAGCAGATAACTCTGTGCCCTCTGCAGGCCTCAAAAGCATTTTTTTATGCACCTAGCCCCTGAAGGGAACACTATAGGAACTATGGCACCTGCACCTTCATTGGCTCTGACACAGTTGCATCCCACAGGAGTTTGCCACATACCTGACACATCCTACCTCTGCTCTACCCTAAAAGTGCAGGCAAGGGCATATTAGACAGCTACATTATCCAGANCCCCCCCCCCCCTTAAAAAATCAACAGCAGAGTGCTGGGTCACAGCAAGTCCCAGTGAGATTATTCCTAGACTTTTGAATCAGGTTTAAGTAAAGACAGAAAGAGGAAGGCCTAATTTCAACAAATATTCACTGTCATGGAGGTCTCTTTTCCTCTCCTCCAAGCAAAGCAACCAGGCTGATACACTGGGACTTTGTTTACACTGGACTTACAGTTTTTCAGGCCAGCAGATTCATTCATCCTGCCTATTTTCTAGGTAGGTGCTCTCCTGAGAGAGAGAGCAGTGTGACACAGCTGCAGTCCCACTGGACATAGATTTTTACAACAGGAAAGGCAGGACCAAGGGTGATAGAAGCATCAGAGCAAGGGTGATAGAAGATGGGTTGTCCAGGGAATGTTATCCATGACTCTCTTTTGGGCAGTACCAGCAGTGTCACCGCTGGGGTGTAACACTGCTGCTTCACAGGTAAGTTACAAGGCACCCTCAGTGTCTTGCCTGGGGTCTTAAGATGATAGGAATAATGTAGATTTTCCAATAATAATTGAAAAACAGTAGCATCAAAATAATAAGAAATGCAAACTACCATAGAAGGATTTTTTAAGTAGCCTTTCATTTAGTTTCATGTCTACCATGCCTGCCCTTCCCACACTGATGTGACTTCAATCATTTTCAGTAAAAATAACATTAATTATGGCTCTTGAAAAGCTGCTGTATAAGTGTCATTGTTGGACACGAAATAGAGATGCCTGACTCCAAAGGCAGAAGAACATCAGAAGGCTTTATTCATAATTCCTCCAACCTTTTTATAACATGCTATGCTAAAAAGGCACATTATTGGTTCATAGAATTGACACTTCTCTCCATTGGTTAAGTAACAGAAACAACACCTGGAAGAGGGATTGTTATGAGAGCTTAGAAATGTTTATGAAAATAGAATGGTTATTTACAGGAACTGTCTTTGAAAGAAGGAATTCTTCCCAAGGGAAGGAAAAATCAGCCACTGACAGGCTGAAAAACTTACAGACTCAGAAAATCAGACCCACATATGGGCACAAGCTTTCTCTTAGAGATCTAACAGTTATCAGGTCCTGCTTTTGGGTAGACTATTAAATATATCTTTTTAAAAGGCAGGCCACTCTAAATCTTGACGTAAAAATAATTTGCTCATTTTGTTTATCATCTCCTGGATTGATATTGTTAACAAATGAAATGAGGCATAGGTGCCTAAGAGCTGTGGAAGATGAGCTCATCCAAAAGTGGGGACATGTTAGCAATCCAGTTTATCTGGGAGATTAGGCTTGTAATCATTTCAAGGGCAGAAAAAGTCACCTACAAGGAAGAACAAGAGATGTGGAAGTCAGGTACAAAGATGAACAAAAGATGGTAAACAATTCCAGAATGTGGGAACTGCATGAGAGCCAAATGAAGGACTGCACAATCTGCCGTGTGTGCAAGAACAATCAACCAATTGGGGTTAAAAGGCTAACGTGTGCTTTTAGGGTATAAACAATGGCAAAGCAGCATGTAACGTGATTAAGGCTAAAAACTGCATTAAAAGATGTTGAGTTCCTGGCTCTTTCTTGCTCCAAGGTCAGGGCAAAAAAACCTGTTTTTTTTGAAATCTCACTTTGAAGTTTATTATCTTTATCTACTACAAACCCACGAGATGTGAGTTCTCTCTAACAAGTTGAGAAAACTGAGCCAAGATGGTGACTATTCAAGATCATTTAAGTCCTAATTATCCAATAAACAGTTGACATCTATATTATTTATACTTCTAATCCAATTGTGATCATCCAAAATATGCAATGCAAACTTCTTTCACCGAATTACAGAAAACCACCCAGATTCGTGAAGAAAAAGGAAGGAGAAGGTGCAAAAAGACAACTAACCCACACCCAGAATTCTCCATCTTGGTTCCCATGTACCACCATTCACTAAAATCCCAAGTCTAAGTTTTTCACCATGTGAGATCACACAATACCATCCAAACTACATCCCCATGATCCCAGTACTATCACTTATTTTTGCAAGCCTGTTCAAATGTAGCCTTTGAACTCCTGGTATGGGAGGTGGTTGGAAAAGTGTTATGGGAGACACGATAAGTAGTGGGGGAGTAGCTGCTAAAGAAGCTAGCAAATATTCAACTCATTGGAAGCTAATCAAAGAGAGTTTGCAGTCTACGAAGGCAGAAAGACAAGGGGCTGCTTCTGCCTTTGCTGCTTTAACCCCTGGCGCTGAATCTAACCACCCCATAGCAACTTCCACTTTTTCCATGCGTATTTCAGTTCCCATACCCACCCCCTCTCCCTGCCTGAACCTTCTAGAGAGCTCCCCATATCAACCATCAGCAGAATGAGCAAAATGTGTGGATTACTTTTGCTAATGTTATGGGAGAATCCTCCTTTTGCATTTTTATGGCTTTGCCTAGTGATCTCTTCCATACATGTCTAGTTGGAATTCCCTTAGCCAATTTTGCAGAATTTACTGGTTGGGTTGGAAGAGAGGGTGCATGTTATGTTCAGTTCTCTAACTGAGACACTGAAGATAAATTCTGCACAATCAGGCAAACAAAATGGCATCTGTTGATTGGTGTAACACGATTGGGATGAAGAGAAATGGGCAAGGATTTAGATCCACTATGATTGCAAGGTCTCTGAATAAAATGGGTCTTGAACCTCAGGAACTTGATTTGTTAGGGTCCATTCCTGGAAATTATTGTTTATTTTTTAATTACTGGCCAGACACCACACCAGCAGGAATGAATCTTGTACCACCACATCCATGGAATAAGAGTGTTGTTCTTAATCCTGCTTCTAAGTGTATTACAACTCAATTGCTTATTGTTCTAATTAGACATATGTGGGAAATGATTGGAGAGGATCCAATAAGACAGGATACTTCCATCAGGTACCTTTTTATTTGTGGAGATAGGGCATGGCCAGCGATTCCAAGTAATGCTTTTGGTGGACCATGTTATTTTGGAAGACTGACTATGTATAAACCCAGTTTTCAACAGCTATTGAGTATCACTAAACATACTAAACATCAAAGGAGCAAGAGAGGGGTTACCCAGCTAGGGCCAGGTTGCAAAGATGAAGTTGAGCTATGGGACCATCCTGCAGTAATTATGTCATCCATTTTTACTCCTGGTGTTGCTTCAGCACATGCTTTAATGCAGCTAAAGAGATTGGCTTGTTGGTCAGGGAAGCAATTAAATCTGACCTCACAAATTTTAAGTGAATTGACTACTGATGTAGATAGCATTTGGCATGCATCATTACAAAACCATGCTGTGATATATTTTCTACTGTTAGCACAAGGCCATGGATGCAAAGATTTTGAAGGAATGTGTTGTATGAATCTTTCTGATCAATTTGAATCCAGCCATAAAAGCTTGAGTCAGTTGAAGGAAAACATGGAAAAGCTAACAGTTAATATATCCCCATTTACCTCATGGTTAGCAAAATTAGGCATTACTGCTTGGCTACTCAAGTTCATAAAAATGGGAGTGATAATCACAGTTGTATTTGTAGTTATTCTTGTGGTGTTACCACGGGTACTAAAATGTGTAGTTAAGTTGGCTGAAAATTATGTAAAACAAGTCTGGATTGCTCAAAAAAGAGAAGGGGGATTTGTGGAAGATGAATTCCTTTGAAAGTGGGGACATGTTAGCAGTCCAGTTTATCTGGGAGAATAGGCGTGTAATCATTTCAAGGGCAGCAAAAGCCACCTACAAGGAAGAACAAGAGATGTGGAAGTCAGGTACAAAGAAGAACAAAAGATGGTAAACAACTCCAGAATGTGGGAACCACATGAGAGCCAAATGAAGGACGGCACAATCTTCTGTGTGTGCAAGGACAACCAACCAATTGGGGTTAAAAGGGTAACCCATGCTTTTAGGGTATAAGCAATTGCTAAAGCAGCATGTAACGTGATTAAGGCTAAAAATTGTATGAAAGAGACTGTCACACTACAATAAACGGCTTCACTTTGATCATATTGATCATGGCATGGTGTCCCATTCTTTTTGTCTCATATAAGAGTTACAAAAAGCTCACTCTGAACCCCAGTTGTAGTAACATTTGTCTTAAAACATTGATTTCCCATCTTTATCACCATGGATATGAAGGAAAAATACAGAGGCAAAATAGAAAACAAACAAACAAACAACAACAACAAAAAAACAACCCAGCCAAGTAATTGTGTTCATTGTCTGTAGGTTTTAAATATCTTTCTCCAGTAGAGAAAATACTTCAGTGAAGTTTTTCTTCCCTGTAGACTTCAGTGAAGAGCAGCTCTGTTTGCACACACACGGTCTGCACACTGGAGGCAGGCAAAGAGAGAGGCTCTTTCAATTACATGGGCTACACAGATGCTGCAAATTGAAGTTTGAGACACTGGGGCTGCCCCTCTCTCACTATGACAAATTAGCCTGTCTGCTTCTTTCCTGCTTAGCAATTAAAGGGGGCAAAGGTAAGTCTATGGTCTCCCTTGTTCCATGTTGGAACAGCTGCAAGAGCTATCCTGGGGTCCAGGTCAGCGCCCAGAAGATCTTTCCTGGAAAGCCCACAACTCCCCCAGGCCTGAACTGGTAATACAGACAGACTGGAAAAGTCAATTACCACAGTACATAGATGATACAAACCAGACGGTGAGGATCTGTGGGTTTTAAAACTTAGATAGGCCATCTTTTACTCTGAGCCCCCTGCACATCAGACTGAAGGACAAACTTCTCATCCTACTGAGATTATCAGCTTGCATTTGGCCAAATGCAGTTATTCCTCCTGCACTGGGGCTGTTCTGTGTTAAGCTACTTTCCATGCAGTGATGTTGATGAGCACTGGCTACACCACCCACTTGTAACTCTAAGAATTAAATGATGCACAGGCCTTTGGATTTACCCCAGTGTTTTGCAGACAGAGAAGAGATTATTCCGGCCATTTACACAATTTGGCCATGTATAAACACAACAGCCTGGCTCACAATTGTCAGTTCTATTCCAGCCCCTGGTATTCACAAATTATGTTCTGATTTTAACAGAAATAAGCCTAATGGCAGTGCTGGTGAGATTTTGCCAGCACCCTTATGCTCACAGCTGGGAAAGCCTCCCCAGACCACTGGCTTCTCACCCTGCTACAGTTTCAGATTTTATTGCCCAAGAAGTCTGCTTCACTGTATGGCAAGCCTATCTGTGACTTCTAGGGAAACAGGAGCTTCCCCAGTTCCATTAGGCTGCACTGGAAAGAATATTTCTTCTCCCAGTGATCAACTCTGAAGGACAGCAAGATGTCAAAGTAGTTGAACCATTGATACAAAGTGCATTAGAAATACATGGGTATTAAAACATTATTAAAACTGACAATATTTCTCCATTCCTTTCTCAATGCAATACAATGTACTCTCATTGCTCTTTCTCTGCAAAACCTTTTCCTAACTTCCTAAGAACACCTTGTCATCATGCAGGTCCCATGCCCAGCAGGAGCAATTCTTGTGCAGGTTTTCCAACTCTTACTATCCAGAAAATCTCGGCAGCACAGGCCCTGCTCTAATAAGCAGCAAGGCGGAAATCAGACTCTCCAATGAAAACAGCGATGGGTTTATTTGTTTGGGTTTTTATTTCGACATAGTAATCTCCCTGCAGGCGCTCTAGGAAAGCACAAGAGGAATGTTTCTTCTGCAAAATGTAATTAACATAGTTTTCTTCCTGCTGCAAAGCATAATTGCAAATATAAACCAACACGCGGGAACAGGGTTATTTTGGGTGATGGTTTTGTGCAGAAAAATACTGTGAGGAGTTTGGTTTGTCAAACTGAAGACTGGGCAGACGTCTCTCTCCCTTCCTGTTTAAGCCAGTGGTCTGGGAAGGGCTGCCATAACCTATAATGACGGTCAGCTCACCCAAAGAAACTTGTTTCCCCCAATCTATAAATGCAGTTTTCTGAAGGCTGAACATGTGCCAGAACATGCACATGCTTTGTGATCCTGTGTGACATGGCAAACCCTGCTCTGATTTCAAGTTGTGTTGAAACTTACATAAAAATGCCTCCTTTCTGACAAATCTGCTGCCTTTCAAAACCTGAGGGGAGCCTGCAAGAAATCTGGAGACTAACTGTGCAAGGGTACAGGACAAGGGGGAATGGCTTTAAACTGACAGAGGGCAGATTTAAATTGGCTAATAGGAAGGAATTCTTTACTGTGAGGGTGGTGAGGCACTGTCACAGGTTTACCAGAGGAACTGTGGAAGCCCCATTCCTGCAAGTGTTTAAGGCCAGGTTGAATGGGGCTCCGAGCAAGCTGATCTAGTGGAAAGTGTCCCTGCCCACAGCAGGAGGATTGAAATTACATGGCCTTGAAGGTGCCTTCCAACCCAAACCCAACTATTCTATATTTCTATATACTTTCTCACACACAGCTCACATGAAGGTGTGGAATATCCTTTCAGAGTCAAAGAAATGAGCCAGACTTCCCTCTGAAAAAGCATTTCCCATGAACCTGACAGAACATGAGATAATCTTCACATTTCACTGTGGATTTGCAGTTGCTCTTCAGGTGGCAAAGCACTCAAATCTGTACAGGGCTGAGCCCCGGGAGCTGCTGAGAGCAATGGAGCATGGCACAGTGGGGCTGGGTGGCTGCAGCCTAGGGAAGCAGTGGTGAGTCACCTCCTGGCTGGAGGTCACTTCACCCAGATGGGCAATTCCCTGCAACGTGTCTCCACATGCAAAACGTATAATCCAAGACAGAAACAGGGGACTGAAATAACAAATGGTTTACTTTCCCCTGCTCTCCATGCCAGGTCAATCATTAAACACAAATGAAAAATTACATTCCATCAGCACAAGCCCTCGCTAGTAGAAGTAGGCATTTGTTTACTGAACTTGTTTGCTTCTGGGCTCTACATTCATTACTATAAATCTTTTTGAGTCACTGTACCTTAAAAAAACATCAGCTGCCTTCTCTCTTATCTTCTTATTCACTGCAGGAATATACAAGTGAATACTCTATCCTGCATCCATAAGACAAGACAGTGCAGCACAGGTGGCCTGGCTGAATAAATCACTGGAGAAAATCAGGCAACAACTTTGCACCCTGAGGAGCTGCAGAGCAGTCAGTCCCCCCTCAGTGCGTGGAAAGATCCTGCAGCACATCTTCCTGGAAACTATACTAAAGCACATGGAAAATAAGGAGGGTGATTGGTGACAGCAAACGTGGCTTCACAAAGGGCAAATCATGCCTGACAGATCTGGTGGAGTTCCACAACAGGATTACAGTGCTGATGGATAAAGGAAGAGTGACTGACATCATCTGCCTGGACTTGTTCAAAGCATTTGACACTGTCCTGTGTCGTTGTTGGACATGAAATAAAGATGCTTGACCCCAGTTCAAAGGCAGAAGAACATCAGAAGCCTTTATTTACAATTCCTCCACCCCTTTCATAAGATGCTGCACTAAAAAGGCACATCATTGGTCCATAGAATTGACACCTCTCTCCATTGGTTAAGTACAGAAATAACACCTGGGAGGGGGGTTGTTATGAGAAAAATAGTCTTTACTTAGAAATGTTATGAGTTATTTACAGAAATTATCCTTGAAAGAAAATTCTCCCAAGAAATCTTCCCTTGGGAAGAAATTCAGCCACTGACAGGCTGAAAACCTTTCAGACTGAGAAATATCAGGCCCAGAGTCCTGCACAACATCCTTGTTTCTAAACTGGAGGGGTGTGGTTTTGATGGATGGACCACTCAGTGGACAAAGAAGTGACTGGATGCAGCATGCTGGGTTACAATCAAGAGCTCATTGTCCACATGGACAACAGTGATGGGTGGTGTCCCTCAGTTTGGACAGGCACTGTTTAATGTCTGTGTGGCACACATGGACAATAGGATTGTGTGCAGAGCCAGCAAGATTGCTGACACCACCCAGCTCTGTGGTGCAACAGGCACACTGGAGGGAAAGGATGCCAGCCAGAGGGACCTGGGCAGACTTGAAATGTGGAATCTTACGAAGCTCTACAAGTCCAGGTGCAAAGTCTGCATCTAGTGTGGCCAGGAGGCCAAGAAAGGGGATTCTACCCTGCCCCTCCACTCTGCTGAGACCCCACCTGGAGTGTTCCATCCAGCCCTGGGATCCCCAACATGAGATGGACATGGAATTGTTGGAGGGAGTCCAGAGGGCCTCACAAAGATGATCAGAGCACTGGAGCACCTCTCCTATGAAGGCAGGCTGAGAGAGATGGGGTTGTTCAGCCTGGAGAAGACTTGACTCCAGGGAAACCTTACAGCACCTTCCAGTACCTAAAAGGGGCTGTAAGAGAGCTGGAGAGGGACATTTTACAAGAGTACATAAAGGACAAGAGGGAAATGGCTTCAGACAGAGGCCAGGTTTAGATTAGATATTAAGAAAAAAAATCTCTACAGTAAGGGTAGTGAGACACAGGAGCAGGTTGATCAGAGAAACTTTGGAATCTCCATCCCTGTAATTGTTCAAGGCTAGGTTATATAGGGCTCTGAGCAACTTGGTCTAGTGCAATGTGTCCCTGCCCATGGCAGGGGGTGAAAACAAGATGGTCTTTAAGGTCCCTTTCCACCCAAACCATTCTGTGATTCCGAGTTAGAAGGCTTTAGGAGCACACATGACTAAGGACAATATACACACAGCATATACTTTTAGAATTAATTTTCTAGATATCATAAGATAGCTGGTTATCTATCAGAAGGTACCCCCATCCTGCTGGGAAGGTGTTAGGAAGGGGAGTTGGAAAGATGACTAAATATTTTGATTGCCAGGTAACCGTACAAAGGCCACTTCACAAAATGTGAAGATCTTGAATCAAATTCCTGCTAAAAACCAGGAATCCAAAAACTGTCCCCTCACAGGTGTTTCATGTTTTGACCCATTCACTCTGGTGAAGTAATGGTGGCTCATTACTCTGTCACAACATAACATTCACAGCTACAGCTCTGCAAGGATTTCCCAGACTCCTGACCCTTCCAGCAAGCTTTTAGAACCAGGTTACTCCTCTGACTCAGTTTGTGGACCTGTGCGAGAATTCATTTGTTAAAACCTGGGCCCACAGTGGCCTGGGTGGTCCTTGTCTGGTCAAGTGGATATCACAGGCAAGCAAGTGCAAAGGAGGGTGAGGGTGCCAGGCACAGATTGGATTTAGCATTCATCTAAATTCCCAGTGGTCACTGGGATTGCCACAGGCTCACAATCACAAGAAGTGCCCCCATGGCCTGTCAGGAGGTACAGAAAGACTCCTTAAGGAAAAACAAGCAGGAAAAGCAGAGAAAATTTGTCAGGCCAATCACTGAGGGGAGGTGGTTTAAGCAGAGCATTGTGTGCATTGTGTGCACCCCCATCCACAGGCTCTGTTGGCTTGTAGCTTCTTGCAGGTGCCCATCTCTCAGACCAAACTCCTGCAGACTTTGGAGAATCAGCCTGACACTCAGAAGGAGCTGAGGTCCAAATTTCTGCTTCTTGTTTCAAACACAAGGAAATGCACATGAATTCTGAGCAACTTGAGGGGTGTGCCAGACTGCTTTGTTTCAGTACCATGTAAAACTTTCAAACTGGAATTTTCCAGCAGCATTCCAGTGCCAGACTGATGATTTATGAATCATGTTCCATCTGTCACATCAGCAAGGTGCGTCAGTCCCTGCAGCAAAGAGCATTAAAGCTCTCTGTTGATCATTGAAATGGGAGCAGGTTTCAGCCTGAGCAGTGCTCTACTCATAAAAAAAATGGGGTGAAACTCACACCAGGCACTGGAGAACATCTCTCCATGACAAGCTTTGCCTTCCTGGGTGTCTTTAGTGACAGCTTGCCATTGCAAGATAGAACAACCCCAAGTAAAAGTATTTCTCAGGCACACAAACATGGATTATCCAACAGCATCAGAAGAACACAAGTAGGTGCTTGTGCATCAGTAAGTGCTTTTATATGAACTGAATTGAATTATAGCATCACTTTGCTAGAAACTACTCTGGAAACTAATTCCTGTATGGTTTCTGCAAGGAGGAGAGACAAACAGAGTGAGCCATGGCACACACCTTGACAAAATCTCCCTTTTGTTCCTGCCATGCTGACAGGTCAGTGGCCCTTGCAGCAGCTCTGGAAATACAAATCCTAAGTGCAGAAAGAGTAAGAAAGAACATCATCATTGCCCTTCTGATACGAGTCACACCAAGGGATTGGTTAGCAGAAGTGGAGGATCAAAGAGAAAGCAAACAAGCTAAATACCTCTTTTTTTGCCAACTGATTTCACCTTCTGGAAAGCACACCACAGTAGCAGTTCTAGACTGTCACCTATACACAGTCAGCTGTCCCACACTGAGTTGTTTACAGCCTCAGGGCTTTATCTGCCCTTGAATATGTCATCTTTTGACCTGTGCCCTTTCATTTCTTATATCTCAGAGCCCTTAAAAACCTTTCCTGTGGTCCTCATGGCTATTGAAATTCTTCTGCAAAGCCCGAGAAGCAGAATAGCTGTTTTGAAAAGTCTGATACAGCAAGTCTGTGCCAGAGCCCTGCACAGCTCTGCCTCCTGAGCCCAGCATCCCTAGGAAAGGGCCCCCTTCCTTTCTCCTTTACAGTGCCCTGGATAAGGCTCTGACATGAAGTTGTGTACTGGTCACTTTGTCCCTGATGGCATGGTCTTAAAACCGTGGAGAGAAACCAAGGCTAACATCAGCTGCTGCTGAGGCTTTTGGACCATGGGGCTGAAGTATTTTATTGCTGTCATTAAAAATCAAGTGACTTAATCTCACTGGTGTCCTAATGCATACCTTGTTAACTAAATCTCATTTTCTAGTTATCCATGAACTATCAGACTGCATTCATGCCTTTAAACAAGCAGTACTTTCCGGGACTAAGTGTGGTGCAGAGCTTGCTGTGCCAAACCCACTAGCACCTTCCCCTCCTGTCAGGTGTGCCAGAGCAGGCTGCCCAGACAGCATGACCCAGGACAGTGCCTGGCCACAGACCTCAGTCCCTGGGGCATCAGCCCTTTGATTTTCCCCCTCTGGAAGTGGATGCAGCAGCCAGTGAAGAGAGAATTAAATTTTCTCCCCTGCCGCAAAACTCCTCCGGATGACACAGCCACCCTGCAGTTTCCCTCCACATCCCCCTGTGGAGAAACACAAGCCCACACCCCAACAAACACCTCCACTCCCAAGTCGGGGGAGGTTTCTCCAGATCTGAAAACCCAGGCCTGGGCAGTGTTTGAGCTGGATGGAGAAAGGACACAGATTAGTTTTTCCAGTGACCATAGCAATGCTTTGCTCTTTCCTGGGGTCTGGCTTTCTGTTTTAAGTGGCCCAGAGCCAGGCAGCACTAAGTAAGCAATAGCAAAGGTATAGCATAATTCCTGTTAAAAACCTACTCCTGGCTCTGCAAACAGGAAGCTAAAACTTCCCTACCTTCCTCATGCACTCCTCCACAAAGCCCCTTAGGAGGACACACTGGTTAGGGCAGGCAGGACAACAGGGAGGCAGGTGAAAGCATGGGAACCAGGCAGGGCTTACAGAGAGGGGTAGTGCAGGGTGGAAACAGGCAGTGGAGACATCCTCCTCTGCTGGGAGAGGGCAAGAACAGGTTAGACCCTGTGCATCACAGCATCTCACCTTAAACACACTTAGCACCCCCCACAGCCCCAGCTGGTGACTAAGGGAGAAGGCACACAGGGAGGTCAGAGAAAGGCAGAGTTTCCTGACACCCGTTCATTTCCAGGAGCACTTACTCATTGCTGGGAAGTGCTGACAGCAGCAACTATTCCCCAGTTCTTGCACAGAAAATCCCATCTTGTCCCCAGGCATGTGTCAGAGCCTGTTTCCAGTGACCCATGAGAGCTGGGAGGCCACAGGAGACACCAGGTCCAAATGAGATGACAAAATCATCATCATCTGATTATGACTCACCTCAAGCAACTTAGTTTTGGGCAATTAGCTTGGAGACCAACATTCCTCCCTGCTTGTTAGTGATTTACATCCAACATCCCTCCCTGTTAGTGACTGGCATCCAGAATATCTTAACCTTTGAGCACAGGAGCTGTCTGCAAAAGCCAGGGAGTTTTTCCAGGGAAACTCATCCTGAAGGGTCCCTCCTTAGCTGCAGTATGAACCTTCCCGTGCTAAGCAGAGTAAGGACCTGTATCAAGTAACCTACAGGTCTTCAACATCAACCTTCTCATCACCAGTGTAGCAGTTATTTACTTTGTTACAGGGGACTATTTCACAGCAAGAGCCATTCCTTTGCATTAATGATCTCAGTTCAGGTGCATTAATGATAAACAGGAATAAAGGCAAAAATTTTCCAGGCAGCAAATGCCTGGCCAGACCACAGCAATGCTGGGTCTCTTTATGTTCCCCCACAGCCTTCTCTATAGCATCTTCCTTTCAGTTCTGTTCTGGCTCATTTCAAAAAGTGTAAAATGAAGCTTGGAAGCATAAAAGAACCCCGTACAATAAGTAGGAGACTATTGCACAAAACTGTTATCCAAGAAATTTCATTAAGGAGTCCCTCTGCCTCATTTTGCTGAGCATTTTGGACAGTCAGAGCAAGGATCTAGCACCAGTTTACTCAGGTTGGAGCAGAGTAGGTGAGCACTGATAGAGTGCAGAGCAGGAAAAAAAATGAAAAACCAGGCTGGAAACGCATAGTGGAAAAAGCAAGGCTGGAGAAACAGAAGTGGGGGAAAAAAGGGTTGAGGGGGAAAACACCAATAGGGCAGAAAAACCAGAAGGCTGAGAGGGGAGAAGGCTTGGAGAACAGATAGCTGAGGAAACTGGGCTGGAAAAGGGGGAGAGAAAGCAAAATGATGAAGTGGAATCCACCCCATAAGGCTGAGCTGGTCAGTCAGAGGCAGAGCTTAAACAGAGAGAAGGAGCATGGCCCAAGTCTCCCTGTCCCCCAGCACCACACAGGCTTCTGCACAAGTCTGTGGCACTGGTCCCTGCTGGGACAGGTCTGGCAGTGTCTGTGCTCCTGCACCAACTCTGCTCTCATGAGTTTGATTGCTTAATATATTATCCCCAAGAAATCAACTTTGAAAGCCCTGCCTTAAAGCTTGGTGTGATCTGCACAAAAAATTTAGTATTAACTTAGCTGCTGTTTGTGGCACAAATCCTGGTGCTCATGCAGTGCTCTGAATTTCCATAGCTTCCCTAAGAGTGTCCCTATTATTGCTGGCACCTGCAGCCTACACTGCCATCAGGAGTCCAATTAAATACATGTCAATGGAAACTATTTTATCCAATTTCTCCCAGGGTGGAGAGCAGCAGTGATGGCAAAGACAAACACAAAGAAATGTTGAGAACCTCTGCTTTCTCAGTGTTGTTGGTGATTAACTCATCTCTCCTTTTTAACAGTGGGCCAATATTTCCCTTAGGTTTCTGCCTGTTGTTTATGTATCTAAAGAACCCTTTCTGGCAGTTTTCAACATCTTGGCCAACTTCAAGTCAAGCTGAGCTTTTGCTTTTCCAACAGTATCTCTGCAGTTTTAGTAGTAGGAAGAGACGCTCCTCATCAAGGATGTGGGATTATGACCTGGCCAAGACAAAATGTGTTTAACATCTGATAGTTGATCCACATCACCACTTCTTGCAGCAGCATCCCCTGGTCCGATTCAGACAATCATTACATGCTTTTGTTAGGTTTCTATATATGCTCTTTTCTGTAAATTTAAAGAGGACCTTCCCTTCCAGTAAATTACAGCTTTCCTTTGGCTTTCAGGCCAGCCTGCTGCTTGTGTTTTCATGCAGCCCGAGCTGCTTGTGTTTGGCTTTTCCGAGACGCTGACTGTGGAGAAGGTTTAGCAGTTTAGTGGTTGAGTGGCTGGTACAACAACAAACCTACAGATCTCTGATCCAGAACACCCAAACAACACATTATAGAGAAACAGCTCAGATGGGGCCAAGTATACGTGCTATTGCATTACACACCCCTGGTGTTTATTTACAAAGCAAGCCAAGCTGGGCTGCCATCCCGCCTTAAACGTGTACTTTTCATGCCCAGGAATTGTCCTTGGATCAAGTTTCTGGTGGGAGGAGTGTGTAAAGCAGCCTGTGCCTGCAGGATCTGTGGCCAGCAGGCTTCTCCAGCACATCTTCCCAGAGGTGTGAAGGGCTTGTCCCCAGCTGCTGTGGGCTCTGAGATACCTGAGACAACAGTGGGGGTTTGGCACCTGTGTCACAGGCAGAGTGGGAGCTTCAGATAAAGTTTATTAGAGAGGCCCTCCCGTTAAGTCAAAAGGTGTGGAAAGAACCCCCTTGCTTTTTCAACTCCTCAAAGAGGAGCCTAATCCTAGTCTGGGATCCAATCTTGGGCCCCAGGCTTTGTCAATGGTTTATGTCCAAAAGATTATACAGGTGTAATTGAGCCTTTATACAGCTTTGTCCAGCAGCATTAAGGATGGCAAACCAAATATATTTATAAAAGTACAATGAACAATTTATTTAAATTTGTTGCAATAATGATAATGATTTAACAAAAAGGGCTTAATCAGAACTATTTACAGCACAGTAGGTAGCTATAACTTCTAGTAGAGCGCACTGGTTTTGAAGCAATATTGAAGCAGTTATAATAAAGCAATTATACTGAAGCAATTATGTTAAAGTCCTTAAGCTTACAGGGTTTTTAGAAGGGGAAGAGCTTCCCAGAAGCTAGCAGTGCTCCTGTCACCAGCTGACAGTCACCAATGGAACATTGTGACCAGGGACAAAACAAGGAGCAGCTTGGGCCATAAACAACCTGTCTAGATACATACATTCTCAAAGAATATAGTTGTCTTTGGATGTGTGCACAGCCTGCTGCTCTTTCAACCTTCAAAGCACTGAAAAAAAATGACATTTTTAGCAAAATATCCAGGGTCTCTCCTAAGAAACAGAAGTCCTCATACCTCAATCAGTGTCTGTTTCCTTTTCCCTATAAAACACACACTATCACAAGAATTACAAAGCTTATGCCTTCAGCATTTCCTTCCAAAAATCATTGACTACAGTGATGCACAGAGCAAGCACTTCTGACTGATCAAACCAAGGGTAAAAGAAATCTCTAGCAGAATCCAACATAGATGTGCAGACTTGGTTATATTTAAATCAAGTAAAAGTTTATTTGTAATTAAATTCAGAAAAAAAATAGAACCTTATACAACAAAAACAATATACACAAAGAAAAAACACCTTTATTCCACCTATCTCCAAAATCCGCCTGAGACTGTCTTGAAAAATAAAAGTAATTATATATAAATGGGATGGTATTTTCCTGGAGTGAGATCTGTCCTGCAGGTTGGGCAAAAGCTGGCAGTCTGAAGGGCAAAAGGGAGGCACTGACTGCAGAAGACATGGCCACAGAGTGTTGACAAAATCAGACGTCCACTTTGCACTATCTGGAAGAAAGGAAATCACAACAGGATAGAATTTTAGTTTGCTGCTTTACTGGAAGCAGGCAAATAGGTCTTGGAATATCTGCAATCTGCCAGTTACTGCTGAATAGTGAGGAACATGTAGGTCTAGCAGTGCCTCCTTGGCAAGGGTCTCTCCCTCTACGTACACCAACAAGAAGTAAATTTTGGAGCTGCAAAGCAAGTGCTACAAACCAGCTGCCCACAAAATTCCACATCAGCCAGCTGGGTTGTACATCTCCCCTTCTGCCCCATTCCCCTCCCACAAAGCTGGAAAGATGACAACAGGTGGGTCCTTACCTGTGGGTAAAAATCCATGCAGATTGGGCACCTAATAGTACCTGCTGGCCAAGCACTAGAGAGAACAGAAGCAGAAAGAACATGGGGCTGTTTGTGTCATGACACATTGAGGGTCACTGGCACATAAAATGTCATGTAATCTCCAGCTGCACTGAGCAGTGTGACACATTTCCTTTGGAGAACCCTGCATATCCTTAACTCTCTCAGCTTGCTGTATGTAATGATGAGTGTGGGTCTCCCAAAGGAAAGAGCATCTTGATTTTCATTGGGAGAAGGATGCAGTCAGGCACCCTGCTCTGGGATGTGAAGGATCAGCAGCCTCCAGCACTGGGCAGTCTCTGTATGGCACAATTTATGTCCAACAGGTCATCAGTAACAGATTTGTAGCTAAAGCATCGAGCTGTCCTCTGGAAAGTGTTAGTTCTAGAATGGAACAAGGCCTGGCACTTCAGAGTAACACTGCAGACAGCTCTGGCAAGAAAGACTCTTTACTCAGTGCTGCTTTTCAGTCCCACTTAAACACAGCAGGAAGGTGCATGCTGTAACAGAGAAGCTTGAGATTGAAGGGAAAAATTATGTCTTTTTAATTTTAAGTTCTCTCCTACATTGTCCTTTGTAATCCAAAGCACAGCAGCTTCATAAAAACCTGCACAGGATTTGTCTGGCTGCTGCCAAGCCATCGATACCAATGAAAGCATTTCCTTGTCTCATGGCACTACTAGAGCCTGGCATGAAGAGAAAATGTAATGCATTGTGAGCTGTGGCCTGTGCCTAATCACCCTTTCTTGCTATACCCCCAAACTCATCTTTAAGGTTGTGTGCAAAGCTTTCCATCTGCCTTGGGCTACCCTCTTCTCCTAAACTAAAAATGGTATCCTTTGATCATCATGCAGCATGGGGTGTGGTCATCATTGGAAGAGGGAAATAAGTAGAGCAAGTGAAGGTTCCAAAGGTAGGCCAGGCCACAGCAGTAAAACACAGTCCTGTCTGTGTGAAAAACAACAGGAAAAATTCAGTGTCTGGTAGGTCATGAGGCATACGTACTCCAAACTCTCAGTTTCATCTTCTGATGAATTCCCTTCCTCAGATGCTGAATCAGGCACAGACACATCATTATCTGTTGCTTCATCTTCATCACTCAGTACAGAGCTGTCCAACAGCAGTTGGCTTCTTTGTTGTTCTGCAATTTAATTTCAGTAAGTTAGAGCTATTATTTACTCTCTGTCCCCTTGGAACTCCCTTTTAAATGAGTTATTATAAATGGTCTGTAATGGTTCCTATTTGAAATGGCCCCTATTCAGCTGGGTTAAAAACAATCTTAAACAAATTAGTTTCCTTAAATATTGAGGCAGAACCCTTCCCCACACTGTGACTACTCTGCTGCAGACCAACACACAACATTTGCTCTATTAACCCTACAAACAGCTAAAAATGTTACTTGAGAGAGTCTCAGTGTCATACACCCCACAGAGTTATACTACTTGTGAACAAATCTGCCTTATAAAGGGAACCTCCCTCACACAATTCTTACTAAAAGGGTCTCCTGTGGTTCTATGCTGTTAAGGTAACCTGAAAATTATAACACATATAGTTCAGAGGAGATAAATTTTTAATGGCCTGGTAACACCCAAAGGGTGAGAACTGTTGTTTCCTTTTAAATTCTCAGAATACACACACAATGATGATCTTTGCAACTCCTGTGTACATATAACAATAATCCAGCACTAATCAATTAAAATTACAGAAAAATATCACCAAATTTAAGTTCCTTCCTACATAAGCATCAAGAAACAACTTATGTTGTGGGAATTTTCCACTGTGTTTGATAGCAGTATCAGACACAGATGGGATTCATTTTTTAAGACACTGGCTAGAGGCTTTAGCACTGTTCTTTGCCTTTTGCTAAATGCAGTTTCAATCTATGCTGTCTGAGATGGTTGGAAAAGACACAGAAAAACTGACTATATTTATTACAATTCCATTATCAACTTTAAAATGTAAACTCACCTTCAAAAAGCTTCAGTGCATTTGGGAAGAGAGAAAAAAGAAAACACAATTAGAATTTGCCCTGGTGTTTCATACCAACACCAGCTCAGCCAAGCAATTACAACAGATCAGGTGAAGAATGCTGGGCTATTGGTCTCTAAGTTTGGTTAAGAACATTAAAAGTAGTAGTCAAATAGCTGCTGGCTTGAAAACAAATAAGAAGTTGCTGCTGGTTCTCTTCCCACTGCTGGAACAGGATAGAAACAGAGGCAGATTCAGAACCCTCCTCCCTCCTCCCATTTCACTTTCCAAACTGGATTTTGGCTGGACATGTTTCTTTCCCTCAATTTTCCTCAAACAGGAAATTTCACATTGGATAAACTGAAGAAAAAAAGAAGAAAAAAATGGAACAGGGATTGAGGGGAAAGAATTCCAGTTTGCTGCTCTATTGGCAACTTAGGCAAAGAGGACTTGAACACCTTCAATCTGTCAGCAGCTGCTGGAAGAATGAGGAACACACAGATCTGCCAGTGCCACCTTGGCAGCAGTCTCTCCCTCAGAGTACACCAGCAAGGAGTGGCTTGGAAGGATGAGCTACTTGGAGCTTCAAAGCAAGGGCTGTGCTTCCAGCCAGCTGCCCACAGCACCCCACACTGGCCAGCTGAGCTGTGCACCTCCCTCTCTGCCCCATTCCCCTCCCACAGAACAGAAATGATGACAATACTGGGATCCTTACTTCTGAGAACTCATCCATCCAGGCTGGAGAACTAAGAGTACCCGATGACCATGGGCTAGAGAGAACACAGCCAGAAAGAACATGCACACATTAATTTCATCACACATAAAGGGTTACTGATACATAAAACATCAGAAATTAAAACATCCCCTGTCTGGTTTAGCAACACCCCAGCCCAGCAACACAATAATTCCAAAGACTCTTATGTAGTGCAAGCACTTCAGCACATCTCATGCAATTATATACAACATACTCATGAATGGATTATGAACAGAGAAGAAAAATTTCTGTTGGATTTTTTTTTAAGTAGTTCTCTTCCTCACAGGCCACTATACTCTAGGTCTGAAACTTCTGCATAATATCAAGCAGAACCCAAATGTTGTCCAAAGACTGTTTCTACCCTATGTCAGAAATTAGACTTTAGAGAGACACTTTATCTCTCACACACCTATTGTTGTTTCTTCCTTCCTCTTCATCACTTGCCAGTAGTGGGACTGAATTATCTGCTGCTCTGGAAAAAAGTGGGTGCTGCTGGGTTTGTTCCAGCTGCTGCAACAGGGTAAAAACAGAGGTAACTTAGGAATCACCTACACACCCTACTCCCCCAGTTCCATGATTGGATTTGGTCTATACAGGTTTCTTTCCTTCTTTCTTCCCCAAAATGGGCAAATTCAGCTGTGATAGCCACAAACACTTGATGGTAGATAAACAGCTGCTGAAGAAAGGAAAGCAAAGCAAGGATTGGGAGTAAAGAATTCCAGTTTGCTTCTCTATGGGCAGCAGGCAAAGAAGACTTGAAATATCCTCAATCTATTAATTGCCACTAAATAATGAGGAACCCAAAGATCTGGTAGTGCTATCTTGATAAGGGTTTCTCTGTTGATGCACACTACCAAAAAATTACTTTGAAGGATGTGCAGATTGGAGCTTCAAAGCAAGGGCTGTGCTTCCAGCCATCTGCCCGTTAGCCAGATGAGTCCCATAGCTCTCCCTCTGCCCCCTTCCCCTCCCACAGAAAATGAAAGGAGGATGATATGGGGATTCTTACCCATAAGAAGCAATCCTTGTAAAGCACACTTCTTAGGGGACCAAAGAGCCTTGTGGTAGAGTGAACAGAACAAGAAAAACACGAAGTCATTATTTTCAGCACACAACAAGGGTTATTGCTATATAAAATGTCAGAAATTATGTATATCCTATTCTGATCTAGCAATATCCCAGCCCAGCAGCAGCTCAGTCCATCAACACAAGCATTCCAATCACTTTTATGTACTGCACACATTTCAACATATCCCAAGCCATAGTGTAAGATACAATCAATAATGGCTTTACAAACAGAAAACTTTCTGATGGATTTTACGGTTTTGTTTGTTTTTATTCAGTTCCCTTCCATACAGGCCACTATATTCCAGTTATGAACTTTTTGCACAGGATTAAACAGAACCTAAAATCTGGGCAAAAAATCTGTTGCTCATCTGTCAGAAGTCAGATTTTGGCAAGACACTTCATCTGTCACATACCCATTATAATCTCTCAGTTCTTCATCATCAACACTAGCTGATACCGCAAGTGAATCATCCAGTGGCATGGACAGAAGTGGGTACTCCTGGTTCTGCTCCCACTGCAGGTGGGTAGAAAGGATAGCAGCTTAAGAAATATTAAAACCCTCCTCCTTGCTCCCCTTTTTCAGTTCTCTATTTGGATTTAGGCTGGAGGCAAATCTTTCCCTCTTTCTCTCCCAAACAGGCAAACTAAGTTGTGTTAGCCATAGAAATATTGTATCAGGTGAAGAGCTGATGAAGAAAGAAAGCCAGAACAGGGACTGGGAGGAAAAAATTCCAATTTGCTGCTTTATGGGTACCAGGCAAATAGAACTGAAACATCTTCAATCTGTCAGCAGCTGCTGGAAGAATGAGGAACACACAGATCTGCCAGTGCCACCTTGGCAGCAGCCTCTCCATCAGGCTACGCCAGCAAGGAGTGGCTTGGAAGGATGAGCTACTTGGAGCTTCAAAGCAAGGGCTGTGCTTCCAGCCAGCTGCCCACAGCACCCCACACTGGCCAGCTGAGCTGTGCACCTCCCTCTCTGCCCCATTCCCCTCCCACAGAACAGAAATGATGACAATACTGGGATCCTTACTTCTGAGAACTCATCCATCCAGGCTGGAGAACTAAGAGTACCCGATGACCATGGGCTAGAGAGAACACAGCCAGAAAGAACATGCACACATTAATTTCATCACACATAAAGGGTTACTGATACATAAAATATCAGGAATTAAAACACCCCCTGTCTGGTTTAGCAACACCCCAGCCCAGCAACACAATAATTCCAAAGACTCTTATGTACTGCAAGCATTTCAGTACATCTCAAGCCATAATATGATACACTCATGAATGGATTCATGAACAGAGAAGAAATGTTTCTGCTGGATTTAGTAGGATTCTTTTACTCAGTTCTCTTCCAGACAGGATATTATATTCTGTGTCTGAAGTTTTCACACAGAATTAAGCAGAACCCAGAAACTTGACAAAAACCTCTTTCTACCCTATGTCAGGAATTAGACTTTGGGGATACACTTTATCTCTCACCTACCAATCACTATCTCTTGGTTCCACATCATCATCACTTGCCAGTAGCACGGCTAAGTTATCTGCGGCTCTGGAAACAAGTGGGTTCTGCTGGTTTTGCTCCCACTGCTAGAACAGGTTAGGAACAGAGATAACTTAGGAATCACACAAACACTTTCCACCCTGCTCTGCTGTTTCAGTTCCCTGATTTGATATAGGCTGGAAGTGTTAATTTCCCTCTTTCTCCCACAAATGATCAGATTCAGTTGTGATAGCCATAAAGTCTTTGTATGAGATGAACAGCTGCTGAAGAAAAAAAATCCAACCCCAACCCCACTCTTATTTTTGCAGAATTGGAGCTGGGTCATGCAGATTCTTCCATAAAGTTCAAGGCTATTTCCAGTATCACTGCTGTGTGTTTGTGTTTTGCACAGCAGCAGCGGCATCCCAAAACTCAGGGGATAAACTACCCTGTGGGCTGGATCTTTGTAAAACACTTCTTGGAGTAATAAATAGAACTGAATGAATAAACTTTAAATACTTCTTGGAGTAATAAACAGTTTGTGTCCCAAACTGTTGTTTATACTGCAGTTGTGCTTGGTACCTCAGTGACAGAGTACCTCAAACTAATGTTGCAGCTAAACACTGCATATTTGGAAAGTCAAAGGCTTCCTGTCCTCTTCTTCCTTTTTCTTTAAATCACTGGCCTATATCTTGGGTATCTCTAGAACAGCTTCAGCTTTAATTTGGCTCCTCCTGTTCTATGACTGCTAAACATTCTCCCCAGGTTTTTCAGCAAAAAAAGGTCTTTTAAATTACTCTTCCACTCTCTGCAAATGATACTCAGAGATGCTGATGCATTTGGGATTGACTGGGAGCTCTGTCTAAAGTAGGTAAGTCAGAGCTGTGTTTCAGCCCTGAGTGTCAGACTGAACATTTGGATGCCAGAAGACAGGCCTGGCAGCACAAGAGAGCACTAATTTGGCTGTGAGATGGGGAGAGGTGAGTCATTCACTGCTTACCACAACACTGCCAGAATCATTGGTACTTAGACTGACGTCTTTGGAGTCAGGAGAGCCAGCTGTGACACCTATGAATTCCTCACCATCTGAAAACCAGAATGTTAGAATCAATATCAGAAACTGCAGAGGAATTAAATGGGCAGCCTCAGAGGAACAGGCTGAGGTAGGATTGATCTGTGCTCTGGGTCTCTTCTTTTCAGGAATATTGTCCAACATTTCACTCCAGCTTTGCTCTCCACAGTCCACAGGAGAGCATTGCTGGCCCTGTCCTCTGCAAGAAAGAGTGGCTGAGCTCCTCACACAGTTCTGTTGGATGACAGCAGCTTGCAGGAGGTACATAACAATGTAAGATTCATCTAACACAGGGGAATGTTTATCACACAGGAAAAAACAAACAAACCCCAACCAAAGCTGGAATCATAGCAGGTATCCTGATTTTACAGTACCATATTGTACATCCCCTTGAGGGATGGGGCACAGCTAATAACAAATTTTCCTCATCTGCTTCCCAGCTGGGAGATCCCAAACTTAATTTGTCACACTGTGTAGTGGCAGCTGGGGCAAAAGCCAGAAGCTCAGAGTAGACATTCAGGTGTTTGAGCAGCACTTGGACCTTTGCTACACAATTCATCTCCCACTAGTGCAAATGTATCACAGCTCACTGACAAACCCATGTGCTTGTCAGGAGCCTTGCTGTTTACAGATGCCATACTAGGCGCTTCCTAAAATCCCAGCTTTCTCTTCCTCCCCACCAAAGAGGCAGGAGACTGGCAAATGCACACATTTGGCTGGACCCCAACCCCCCAAAAGCAGTTTCTGTCCTTACCAAGCTCAAAAGAAAGTGTACCACTTTCTTGGAAGTCTCCTGGCTCTGGCTCTGAAGCTCCACCTGTGCTAGGAGGCAGCAGCCTGCTCTGAGCTTGACCAGAATCATCTGCTTCTCCACGGCGTTTTTGCTGATTCTAAAAGGGAGCAAAGCCTTATCATTTTCTGTGGGAGTTAGGGTAACATGGCCACCACTTTTGCAACACCAGTGAAAGCATGAGGGTACAGAAAACATTCATGCAAAGGCATCATATGGTGCTATGGGTCACTCCTGCCTCAGAGCATGGCATCAAGGAAAAGGAGTTCCCCCCATATCTCTTACCAGCTGTCTCACCAAGAGCAAGCCTATCCCAAAGCCTGGAAAATTAGGAGACTATTTCACTATTTTATCAGGTCATTGTAAGCATTTCTGAACTATTGCTAGTGCCCAGAGAGATTAAAAATCTTCCATTTCCCAAAACATGAAGTTACATGAAGTCTTAATAGGCTTCTGTTCCCATGCATTTGCTACAAACTCTTTAAATCCTTTCTGGAAGTACCCCAGAGAATGTGTTTTAGGAATCAGATTTGCATTGAATAGTAAAGTACTCACTGTGCTCATGGTGTTTCATGACTTAAAACCACTGGAAGAGTAAGCAGGACAGGCACCAGGGAAGGAATATCAGAGAAGCTACAGCAACTGATCCTTTAGATTCCTTTAGGTAGCACGCTGCTACAAAACCCTGACTTCTAGGGGTCAGAGAACGATGTCCTTCCAAACCTACCAGAAGAGAAGAGAGAAGATTACCTGTTTGGAATACCTGTTCTCCTAAATATCACACCTGCTCCAGGATTCCCATCCCTTAGTCACCAATTTCTGTACAAGTTCAGTACTGGAGCCTCAGATATCTGCATCTGGGCCAGAAGCCCAGAACAGCCCCTCAGCGTCAGAAACCTTCTCAGAAATAATCTACACTTACCTGTGTAGTCAGACAAGAGTTTTCCTCATAAATGTCAGCCAATCCCTTTCTGTTCCCAGTGGAGATGGAGAAGATGGACACTACGTGGAGGAGAGGGTCACTTTACATCTGCTTCCCAGCAGAGGATCCATCAACTGACTCAACGGACCCCAGGCCACCTGGGAGCCCTGGGATGGAATCCTTGTGTTAGCATTTGGCTGTGGCAACATTCCATTAACAGACCTCTTTGCACCCTGTGGCGTCCCAGCATGCCCTGGTGTGGAAGGGATCTTGAACATCAGCTGGTTCCAATCTCCTGCCATGGGCAGGGACACCATCCACCACAGCAGCGTGTGCAGGACCCTGACCAGCCTGGCCCTCCACAGCTCCTCCTTCGTGTTTTTAGTCTGTGGCTGAAAACTCTGATGAGACTCTTTTAACCTTGAACCATAGTAAATAGAAATTAAAATGAAATGAAGAGATTTTTGGTGTTTCATTGGTTATTTTTTCTAAACTGGTGAAAGTCTAACAATTCTGTTTCTTATTTATAGTTTCTGAAGTCTTGAATTTTTCAGGTGTCCAACTATTCCTCTATAGAGCATTTCACAAGAGGGTTGGGAGGAGACTTGCTCTGTTCCTGGGGACAGCACCTTCTTCTTGAAGCCCTGCTCTGCTACGAAAGGCAACACAGCAAGGAAAGTGAAATTAAATTTAAATTTTTCTTCTAGCCAGTCTGCTGCTGGACCTGTATTCAAAGGGTTTGGCTTGTCACTGTTGGACATGAAATGAAGAGCTTGACTCCAAGGTAGAAGAACATCAGAAGGCATCTTTTTACAATTTGTTCAATCCTTTTATAACATGCAGTGCTAAAAGGCACATTATTGGTCCATAGGACTCACACCTCTCTAGTTCCATTGGTCAAGCTTAGAGAAAGCATGCAGGCACAGCTGTACAGCATTATTTACAAAACAAAAGCTTGTTTACAGGATTTTGCCCCTGAGAGCAAACTTCTCAAGGAACCCTTGGGAACCCTCAGCAAGCACGCTAAAATTTCTCAGATTCAGAAAAAATCAGTCCCACATTGGCTGGCACTCCTGAGAGCAGCAGGAAACCTATCCCAGCCCTGCTGGATACAGGGATGCTCCTCAGCCCCTGGTGCCATGGTGCTCTTGGGTGTGGGGAGGATGGTGGAAATTCATCCAGTGTTGTGGATAGCATATGGATATTTTCAGCTTACACTCTACATGAGGAGGATAATTTCTTAAAATAATTTCTCTGTTGATACAACTGTTGCTATTAGGTAACTGGCCAAGCATTGAGTGTTCAAAGATGGATGGGGATGGCTTTCCACTTTTTCTCAGTCCTGTGTCTGGAAATTAAAGCAAATGCTGGTTTTGGTCATCATACTCACATCCTTCATTTCTCATATTTGGTGGCTGGCATGATGTATTTACTTATTCATATATAAGTATTTGGAATTGTTCTAGCACCTTAACACTTTTATTTCAAGCATTAAATCTCCTTTAGGACTGTTATTATCTAAAACTCTGCCCTTTGGACCTAACATTTTTTGGAAAGCAGGAGTGCTTAAAGTGAGATGAAGCACAAGTGGATTTACTGGCATATGAAACATCCCATGCATTAAAGCAGGGAGCCTATTCACTCACTCTAAAGGTACAGCTGGGGTTGGCTGCATGGGCTCAGGTCCACTTGTATTTTGGGGTGGAATTGGATGGCTTTTTGCAGGGATGTGCCAACAGGGATAAGGGAGGAGGGAGCACCGAGGAAAAGGAGGGTCAGCTTTTAGTAAGTCAAACTAAAAGTCTGACTTTGAAGACTTTTGAAGACTTTGAAATCTGTCAGGCTTGATCTTCCTCATTGCTGTTGAATGATGGCAGCAGGGAGCTGGGGACTTTTGTGTAAGGCCCAACACTTTTTAATTAAAGTCACTATTGAAAATATTCATCACTTGGTGGTGGGAGGGAAATAAAGCTCCCACCCTTTCTCTGGACATTGCAGGGAAGCTGAAAAGGTCCAATACCTATTTTATCTCCTCCCATGCAGGCCAGCTTTGAAGTAAGGTGTAAGATCTCTGAAACACCCCGTCATTCCATTTCATGACAGAAGTTTGTATCTGCCAACTTCCCAAACTTAAAAGATTAATTATAGCCAACAGCCTAAGCTGAACCCAGACAGACTGGCCTAGTATATTAATCACCTGGGGGAACAGCATTGCGATTTTCACACAATGGCTACGGTTTGCCAGGATTTTTTGGCAAAAGAAGTTTCTTTCCAGAGAACCTCAGGAAGTGAGAAACCTACAGTTCACCAGCCAGGGATTGTCAGCTCTGTAATCTCCCAAATCAAGGGTACCCTGATGATCAAAGCAAGGCCCATTAAGGAATTTAAGAAGGGTGAATGCAGTATAGGATGTTACTTAATAAAGTATCCAGCTCCAAGGCAATTGCTCCCCAAAGAAACCTTGCAGACTAGTTCCTCTAAAGCCACCATGAGGATGCAAGGAGATAGGCAAGGATAACCAAAAGAGACCCCAAACAGATTATAATATTGGCTAACAATAATTTTTACTAATGTCACTGAGATTTGCATTTTACTCCATGTGTCAAAATGTGCCTTTACTTGTCTACAGCAATGGCTGTGACTTGAGAGTGTTTCCCAAAGTGTTTACAGGGAAGTGCTGGTGGATGGTCTATTAGAGACTGTTGAGAGTAACTAAAACCATTTTTGAACCCCCCTAATGGCAGAACTGTGTGACTTGTTCTGCAGAAATAAACCCCAAGTTTCTTATTGCTGGGGCAGCTTTGCACCCTCTTAATGGTAATAAGTGCTTCTCTTGGCAGAGGATGGAGGATTAGGGGTATATTCCATCCTCCAAAAACCTGGATGTGCTCAGGTCCCCTGCAGTTGCCCAGCCTTGGCTGCCAGCTCAGGAGCAGGAAGGCTGAGCATTAGGAGGAAGGGTTTGCTGGGAATGTGCACAGTATTCCAGTCCCTCTCAGTCCCTGGTCTTTGGTGTGGGATGAAGATGGATCTCACTGAGTAACTACAGCAGGTGAGGAGGAAAACTTTTTTTGTCCTGTAGCCATGCTCCTTCTCTTTTGAAAGGTGCTGCTTTCAGCTGCTTCCTCTGGCTGTCTGCTTTTGCCCTCTTCTGCAAAACCATGGTGTTACAGCAGGGAAGGAACCCTTGCCTCTCTGGGCAGTGCCTGCTGCCACCCCACAGCCAAGATAACATCTGGGAAGAGCTATTTGTGATGGGCACCACCTGCCCCCTCTCCATACAGCCAGCACTGAGCTCGGTAGCTGAAAACACACAGTTCAAAACTCTGTTTGAATGGTTACTCAAAGCCTATCATTGGTTTTTAGACTTCTTTTAAAAAGCATTTTAGCAGCTCTTTGCAACCTTGCTGGCCTGAAGCACCAGTGTGTAACCATACTTGTCATATGACCACAATTAGCATTCATAAGAGTACCTGGGATTTTTAGGGACAATTTTTTTTTTTTTTTTTTTTTGTTCTGTACCCTCTGACAGTACATATCACTCTTCACTCGGGTTCACACACTTAGAGGGTGGGATGAGAGACCCTAAATCACTTCAGCAACAGCCTCTGCTGTCCCAGTGTGAAGAAACACCTGTAGATAAATCACTGCTGCCCTTGATTAAAAACAAACAAAACAAAACAAAACAAAACACAGTAACATCAACAACAAACAAAAAACCAAAAAAAAAACAAAACCAAAAACAACAAAAAAAACCCCACCAAAAACACAAAAAATCCCTCAATGAACATAATGCAAATGTATATTTATTAAAAGTCTAAATTAAATATTTCCTCCAAAGCACACAGCTCAGAGCAAAGGGCCACAGGACACTCCCAGAGTTGGTGGCTACCTCTAGCCCTGCTGTAAGCTTGCTGTGTCTGTCTGAGCATGAGGGGTGGGCAGTGTCATCCTGCCAACCCCTACCTGGGCAGCCCTCATCTCCTCACCCTTTATTGCAAGGAAAAAACAGCTCCCCACTTTGCTCCAATACTCTGGGAAAAACCTTTCCTAGGGAAACTTGCAGTTTTTATATTCAGTGGCCACTTGTGCAATTTGGCAGGTGAGTTTTGATAGAGCAAGGCCAGGCAACATCGTGGTGCTGGGGTCTCAGGGTGAGCATACCAAAATACTGTGTTCTCCCAGATGTAGAGCCAGAGTCAGAGCACAAAAATTCCAGGTGCTTTAGCAGCGACTCTGCAATGAGGGAATGCTGGTTTATAAATGTATGCCATTTATACCTGAACTAACCAGTTTTACACCTGACCTCGTCATTCAGGCAGAGCTCCCCGGGACCTCGGGGAAGCAGTGGGACAAGACGGCAGCAGTGCCCACGCCAGAATCAGGCAGAGCTGGGCATCATTCAACAGGCACAAAACATTCCCAGCAATAGGCTTTTTATTCCACTAGATGGTGCCCAGCCCTTGCTTAAGCATGCTGCTTAATCCTTTGGACAGGGTGTAGTCAGGACCGGGGATGGAGGAGCGTGGGCGCTACGTCGGGGCTGCAAACTCCTTAGTTCCAACCCTGCCGCCGGCGAGACCCCAAAACCACCCTCTTCATTTGCCAGGCAATCGTGCCGAGCCCTGGATCCCCAGAGCATTGCCTAGTCCATAAATCTGGGGGTGTGATGTGCCATGGCAATTCTAGGGATGAGTTGTCCAGCCCAGGCTGGCAGCAGCCCTGCAGCATCGTTTGGTCTGAGCCGGGTGGGACAGCACAGGAGGTCCGTGAGCCCTTGGCGGTCTTCTGCATGCTTCTGGGAAGCTGCAGGAAAATCCCTGCCACTGGCTGACTAAATCTCCGTGTCCCTGCAGCACTGGGACCAAGCTGCATAGAGCAGCTTCCCCGGAGAAACCAGGGCCTGATGTCCTGGTGAGAGCATGGTGGCCATGTGCAATTTTTGACTTTTTCTGCTGGAGAGCATGAGCAGTAGCAAAGCAGAGTCCTGAGGGCTGGTGGTAACTGGTGGCACCAGTGAGACACACAGTGTCCTGGTGTTCCAGAATGAATCAACCACGTATGATCCCTAAGTACCAAGCTGCTGCAAGAAGCTATGGATGTTCTGTCCCTGGAAGAGTTCAAGACCAAGGATGGGGCTTTGAGCAACCTGGTCTAGAGGGTGGCATCCCTGCCTGTGTCAGGCGAGTTGGAACTAGATGATCTTTATGGTGCCTTCCAACCCAAACCATCCTGTGATTCTGTGTCCTAGGATCTGCCACTTCCCTGCGTGCAGGCGTGCAGAGGGAAGGGAAGCAGGCACTCTGTGGGTACTTCACTGACATCGTGGCTGCTCCTGGCTGCTCCCACCTGCTCCCTGCATGGGCACAGCGCTCGTGGTGAGTCCCCTCAGCATGTGCTGAGGCAATACCTCTCCCCTCGAGGCTCAGCACCTCTCCCACTGCGCCGTTCGCCCTGGTGCTCTGCTGAACACGCCTGTTTTAGCAGCTTCTCAGACAGAAAAAGCAACCTGCAATTTTATAAACAGTGATTAACTTTGGGCAGCACTGACGGCATGGCTCCAGTGTGTCGAAGCCCAGCCTGGCCTGTGTGCGGGGGCCAGCGGCAGGAATGGGGGTGGCACAGCCACAGTGTTATGGTGCTCCTGGAAGGACAGTGTAGCCGGGAAATGTACCATCAGGAGGGCATGACGGGCAGTTCTTGATGGGGAGAGCTGGATGAACTGAGGGGGATGGATGCTTTGTGGGCCTTCCTAGCAAGCCCAGGAAGGATGGTGGCCCTGGGCAGGATCTGGTATGGTTTGATATCCCAAGGGAGGGATGTATGAGGCTTGTTGGCCAAACTGTGGTCCCACAGGAGATGGCAGGGCCAGGGATGTGCTGGGGCCAGAAATCCCCTTATGTCCAGGGACCAACCCACCCCCAGCACGCTGCTTGTGCCAAAGTGACTGCCTCAAGTCCTGCTGCTAACACCAGACAGCAGAGCCTTAGGTACAGAAATGCCTTTATTTCTCCAGCAGGCTGGAAGTGAAACCGCGAGGACAGAGGCTTTTTTCTCACTGCTTCTTTACTTGCTTCGCATCAGTGCACAAACACCGCTACGCTATGCCGTGTAGCATGGCTGCTGTTCCCTGGCATTCCCGTGCATTCCTGCTGCTGTGCCATGCGCAGCCTCCCCCAGATTAACAGCAGATTGCATGAAACAGTGATTTGTGGCTCCTGGGCTGTGAAGCACCGTGTGCCCCCCAGCAACCCGCCCCTCACCCAGGCGAGAGCAGAGCCCGCAGCGGGGATGCCAAGGGGGAACGCGGCGTGTGGGACCCCCAGCTCCACCGCTGGAGCCTGCCGGGGTGGATGGCGGCCGCTCCTCAGAGGGGCCCCTGGATCCAGCGGCCCTGGGGGTACCCCGGGGACCCCCACCCTGAGGGCTGCAGTCCCGTCTGTCCGCTCTCGCTGTGGCTGCCCCGGTCCCCCTCGGAGGACTGGCTGCTGTCGGCGCTGCCGAGGCCGGGGTAGGGGCCGTGGGGGCCGCCTGCCGCCCNCCGGCCCCCGGCACCGCCGTGCCGCTCTCCCCGCCTCGCCCCCGCTCCCGGCCCCTGCCTGCTGCCGTGCTGCTCGTGTCTCGCTCTGCCTGTGGAGCGGGGCTGGCCCCTGCTTTGGTGGCATGCGACCTGCCCCCGGCATCACCATCAGAGCCGCCAATGCTTGTCTGGGCCCCGCTCGGCGCCCGGCTGCTGGGTTTCCTACTTGGGGATGGTGCTTTGTCCGTCCTGGGTGCCTTGTCCAGCCCCGCTCCCCCTGGACGGACCCTCATCCCTGTCCCGGGCCGTCCCTCCACACGGGGGGGTGGGGAGGTGGCTGTCCCCACTTCCCCACTCCCTCCTCTTTCCAGCGCAGTGCCCGTGCCTGCCCTGTGGCTGCTGGCTGTCACCGATGGGGTGGTGCTGTCCCTCTCGGTAGTGGCCGGGCGGATGCTGGTCCTCTCGGCTGGGACAGTGACAGCAGCACCCGTGTCTCCCCACTGGCGGGGGGTTGTGGTAGCCACATGGTCTGGCTTCCACTTGGGCCTCTGCCCCTCTCCTCTCACCTCATCATCATCTTTCCCAAGGATGCTGGCCACTGTGGGGCTGGTAATGTCACCGCTAGTGACTCTCCAGGGGGCAGCGGTTACCAATCTTCTATCAACCCCAATGATGGTGGCACCTTCCTCGTCCTCTCCAGTGAGACGGCCGTCCCTGAGGCTGCTGGTGACGCTGTCCCCACGGGTTGGGGTGGCTGTGGTGGCCGGTCTTTCAGGCTGTCTGCGGGCAGGGATGCTGTCATCGTCACCACCACTGGGTGCTGCAGTGATGCCCAGCCTGGGCAGGGGGCTGCTGGTTCCCACAGAGGGGATGCCGTCATCCTCGCTACCCACTGTGGCACCAGCCTGGGTGGTTTCCTGCTCCCCTACTTGGATGTTGGCCCTCCCAATGAAGATGTTGACCTCGTCATCCTTGTCTGGAGAGATCTGGGTGAAGCCAGTGTCCCTGTCTGTGCTGCCCAGGCTGCCACGGGTGATGGTGACACTGCCTGAGTCGGGGATGTAAGCGTATTCATCCACACCTGCGGCATCCACTTGGACATCCTCCATCTTCTCGGTGACAGAAGACGAAGCGATACCTCCTGTTCCTGTACCCTTCTTAACACCCTCCTGCCCTGGGGCTGAGACAGTGGCCTCTCTGCTGCCCTCACCCCCTGCCCCTCTGGTTGTAGGGGTCCTCCCTGTCCCGGGAAGGAGGGGGGTCACGGCTCCCTCCTTTGGAACCACCCTGGGGGCACCGTCATCCTTGTCCTCACTCCTGACACTGGACCTGTTCCCCACCACAACCTCACTGGGGCGTTCACCCTGAGGAAGAATGGGAACGCCGCCATCAAATTCCAGCACCAAATCCAGATCGCCGCTGCCCTCTGAGCTGGATGGGGTGGGACCGGTGCCACCCCCGCCGCCACGCGCTCGTGTGCCAGTGCCGGGGCGAGGACTGGGGCCATCCCTGCTGATGCCCGGCGTGCTGCGGTTTTGAGGCTTGAGCACAATCCCGTACTCGATTACTTCAGTGCTGCTGTTGTCACTGTGCTCTGGGGCCGTCCCAGCCTCCGGCGGCTCCTGCCTGGCATTGTCCTCATCCAGCCGGCGGCCGGGGATGATCCTCTGGTGGTCAGCCTCTTCCTTCTGTGCAGTACACACAAAGGAGACGTCAGGGTGATGGATGGCTGCTGGAGGCACCGCAGCCAGGTCAGGGTCCCACAGTGTCCCCATGCCACCTCCTCACCTTTATCTGTGTCTGGTTCCTCCGTGTTGAGAATGAGTAGACATATTTGAAAATGTAGAAGCCGTGCTTGGCATTGCAGCCTTTCAGAAGTATCTGGTGGGGAAGAAAATAACCAAAACCCACAATTTTGTTAATTCCACTGGCAGGAGTTTCCCTTTCTGTGTGTGGCACTGCAGTAGGGTCCCACCAGTACCCACTGAGGCCCCAGGAGGTGGCAGAGGGATACATACCCGGTGCTGTCCCACACAGTTCCCAGCAGCTCTCCCAGACAGCGGCGGTGGCACCTGTGGGCAGCAAAACACAAGCAAAAGCTTAGGCATCAAACACTGCCCAGCATCCAAGCAGCTACCAGTGCCCACTGCTGGCCACCCACCCTGCCCAGTGTTCAGGGAAGGGTGGGAAAACTGCATTGATAAGCAAATAAATTCCCAGGCACTACCTGGGGTGCTGATTTAAAGACTGCAGTAGTAGGAAAGGTCAAAACCCCATTTCCAGGGTCTGAAATGTATTGTGAATTTTGCTACAGCATGATTGTATTGCATAGGATATTGTTGGTTTGCAAATAACCTTTCCTTGGAGACTGCTGCGGAGGATTTTATTGCCTGAGCATTTTTAATACACAGCAGCATTGCTCACAAAAGAATGCTCCAGCTTACTGCTTGGATCTGCCTGTGATGGGAGTCCAGAGCTGGTTAACTGGTGGAGTTTCCCAGTGTTTATTGAGCTACTGAGCAGCAACCTCTCTGTCCTCATGGCTAGGTTTCTGTACATGTTTCCAGACTTTCAGCTCTCCCTGATTATCCTGGTATGTTTTGGTGGGTATTGGCTAGTGCATCCCCCAGGGTTGGGGGACCTACTGGTGGGAGCATCTTGTGAGCCCCACAAAGCCATTTCAGGCGTTCCCTACTGTGCCAGAGTGAGACACAGCCCCATGGAGGGGAGTCCTCTCTGATTTCAGCAAAATCAGTCACCGAAACATCCCAAGCCCAGCTGAAGGGGCAGAAACACACCCCAAAGTATTGAATATTCCCAGGTTGTTTCATTGTTTGTGAGCAGTATCAAAGACCGGATTACAGCTCTGGTTACATGCATAGTATCAACTCCCTTCTGTGCCTCTATCTGAAAAGCAAATCTGTGCTGATTTATTGCCTTCCCCTGGGCTGCTCTGCTACAGACCAGGTTGTGAGAGCTTGGTCTGGGGGGTAAAAGACACATGTGAGGGGCCCAACCCTCGGGAGGGACCCAACCCTCAGGCAGATGGGATTTCCCTCCTCCTTACCCTGACAAAAAACCAAGCCTTTTCCAGGAGCAGACTTTCACTCTAGCTGTCTATTTAGTATGCTGAGCAACAGTTATTCAGGATAGAAATGGCTGCTATTATATTCATCCCAATTTGTCCTGTTTTTAGTTAAACCTCTCAAAATTTCAAATTAGGAGAGCCGGAAAATAATTGCAGGCGCCCCTCTGACTGCTGTTCCCCACAGTAGTAAGATGAGCATCCTTCCCACACCTCCCTTCCTGTGGCTTGGCTCAGGCTGCTTGCAGGCCAAAAGCACTGAGCAGATCCCAGATCCACAGAAATCCAGGGGAAGAGGTACAGCCACCCAGACTTGTGCAGTGCCCTGATTCCTAAGCTGAAAGGACATGCTCACCCACCTCAGTGCTAATATGTATTTTTCCTTCTGGGCTTACCTCTGCTGTTCACCTTAATCCCCTCCCCAAGCACCAGAGGTGGTGTACACAACTACAACCCCCATGTTTTCCCACTGCTGAAAGGATGCTGGGATGCATGGGATAGTACATCTCACACTTCCAGCAGTGTGCTGGGAACCCAGGAAAAGCAATACTCACAGGTGTGGCAAGGGCTGTGCTGAGCAGGCACAGGCACAGGCAGATGAGGGATGTTTGCATCTTGGGCTGCTCCTGGAGACACAAAATTAAGCATCACTGCAGTTTGTCTTCCTGGGACACATGGTCCTCAAAAATCCTGGTTAGCAGCAACCTAAAAGCTCCTGCCATCCCAAAGCACCCATAGCAGCAGGGTTTTCCAGCGACCCCAGATTTTCCCTAGGCATTGTCCTGCCTCTCTGCATTCCTCACAACAAGGGCGATGCTCTCACTGTGTGCTTAGGGCACAGCCAGGAGCTCCTAGTGGGTGCCCTGACACTGGCTATTAAAACTCCCTCTGTTGAACCAGCTTGGGTGGATATTTGCAATAAATGATCTCCCAAAGTTGCTGCAAGCTAAGGAGTTAACAAATCTGAATTAAGAAAGAAGCAGGCTTTCACAGCACTGATAAATGGCAGGAAGCAATTGCTCTGTTGGCCAATAATTCTCATTTCACCCAATCACCCTTGCCTGGGCTTGCAGGTCCATCCCAGAGACTCTTTTCAGCCATACCAGCATTGCCACAGGAAACCCCAGAAGGAAATTCATGCACAAGGATTAGCAGTACAAAGCAACATAAGCTCAAGAGATGTGCATAGCCAAGGATCGGGATGTCCCCATCCCCACTGTGGCTTGCCCAGAATGAAAGCAGGAGAATCCCTGCTCAGGGACAGCAGAGCTGAAGGGCTAGGGAGAGACAGGGCAGGAAGCTAGGTAAGAAGATTACCTTTTCCCGTCAGAGGCAGGTCCCAGTGGCAGACCGTGGAGCCTGTGCCCACTTTGCTGAAATTTAAAGTTGGCCCCGGGTGCGCAGAGCCAATCAGCTCCTGCCCAGGGACATTTGTCAGCTCTGGCAGCACCCGCAGATAACCAGGGGGAGTAATTTCCAGCTAAAAATGTGTTTGTGGTAAAAGACAGCTATCAAATGTTCCACCTGGCTGGATAAACAGAAAGCACAGTTTATAAATATCTGTTCTGAAGGCAAAATTGCTCAATGATTAGCGCAGATCTTAGTGTGGCACACGTCCAGCTTGGTTATTGATAAGAGGGTGTGCAGTGGGTCTTGGCTTGCTCACTGTGACCAGCATGGGAAAGCTGGCAGGGCTGCAGAAACAGGGGGGCAATATCCTGAGCCAGGCCTGGTCCTGGCCCTTTGGCACTGAAGGACAGCGTTGGCCAAGCTGAGAGACACCACCACGCTGTGTCTTCTGACACTTGCTTTTTGGGTTTCAACCTCAACCCCTCTGAGCTGAACCTGTGCAAGTGCAAAATAGAAGAGTGGCAAAAAAGAAAAAAAAAAAGTACATTTTTCCATGCACTGCTTGCACAGGTCCCTTTGAGCCCAGCTTTGTTACGAAGAAGTGCTACAAGGGTGTGCATGATGTCCAAGTGCTCCAATTCCTCACCTCTACTTTTGGTGGCATTGCTGGTCACCTCTATGCTAGCCAAGAAGGATGCCCACTGCCACAGCCAGCCTTGGCTCAGGTACTCACTGTGGTGGTGGTGACAGCAGCTCCCATCCCACTCCCCACTCTGCCCTAACCCAAGCCCTGGGAGCTGGCATGGCTGCTCCATTACCACCAGAAACACTTAAACCATCAGCATCCAGCCTCCAGCAGGAGCAAATCCTGGAGCTGGCAGGAAGGTGACCCTTGCCCACCGGCCAGGGAGCGGCAGTGGGATGCCACCCCAGAGGGCAACCAGCCCATGTGGGTTGGCTCCTGGAGGAGAGCCTTTGCCAGATGCCTGGGGGGCTGACGCACACAGGACTGGGCTATGCTCCCTGTGGGAGCAGGACCCGGCCCCTGGCAGCGCCAGGGCCCTTTGTCCGTGCCAGTTCCCTGACGTCTCTGGGCACCCCCTGGGGATGTGGGTGATGGAACTCTCGTGTCCCCACACCAGCCAGGAGTGCGTGCAGGGCTCCCCAGTGCCGCCATAGGGATTTGTCCCCGGGGGTGCCCACGCTGCAGGCAGCACCTCCTGCCTCCCCAGAAGCTGCAGCCTGGCTTTGGCATACGGAAGCAGTTTTTATACAATGGCCAGTGACTTGCTGCTGCAGGAATAGACCAGTTCTGCAGTTGGACTTACATCAGGAGCTGAACTCAAGTTTCCTTCCTAGGAGTGCAAGAGCAGCAAGGTACCTGCCATAAACTGTGCATGAGGGCCATCACTATTCCCAAATGGTGGCATCTGCCTGGAACTCAGTGGAATTTGTTCTATCCCTGTCCATAACTCAGATCATGAGTTGGCCAGGGACAACTGGTTGGGAAGTGACCCTGAGCAGGGATCCTGAGGACTCCCAGCCAGGCATCTCCGTCACTGATGGAGCAGGGGAGTGGATGCACCACTGTCACTGCGACAGCCCTACCTTGCCTTGGGAGTGAGGCTGTGTGGCAGGGACATTTTGGGCTGCAGTACTGGTGTTCAAGACCCACATCCAAGTTGCCCAGCCTTGTACTCACATACCTGGTGCAGGGATGAAAAAGCAAAGCCCTCATTACAGTGGTGTGCATCTACAGCTAATGATGCACAGGAAGAGAAATTTGTGTTTTTACCCTTGTTAACATTGCCTGGTGTGTGTTCAGGCCATAGGAGGCACATTACCAAATAATGGAAGATGTGGTAAAGTTATCACTGCTCGCATATTGGAAATTCACATCAACTTTACCTAAAATGTGGCTGTGATCCCACAGCAGTGTCCCTAAGAGTGCCCTTTCATTTTTCAGAGGGGAGTCTACAGAGGCTTTCCAAGTTAGCCTTGCTGTTCCTCCTTCCTTTCACGTGTATCTGACCTGGAATAACAAGATTCAGTCCTAAGCATCGTGGGCAACCATAGCCCCTCAGCCCTTCACCAAGCGCTGTGCTGCCCCACTGACCCCAGAAAATCTGGCAGCAAACCTTTTGTCACCAAAAAGCTCAGTTCAGTTGCTTTATTTAATTTCATTTCACTTTGGAAGATACAAAAAAAAAAAAAAAAGCCTGTGATGGAGCCAGTGCACACGGCAAGCTGCCTGGTGTCCCCTCTGGCGTGCGGCAGCTCCAGGGAGCCTTTGGATGCACCTTCCTGAGTGGCTGGGGCAGGCAGGGACAGCAGCAGGGCTGTCCCCCTGCTCACTGGCTGTAGTAGTAATCCTGGCCATACACATCGTAGCCGTGCCCTTTGTAGTAGCCGTACTCATCCTCGTAGGCCCGGTAGCTGTCCCCGCGGGCGTACTCATCCTGGCCCTCATCCCCTCCCTCCGTGGTGCCCTCGTCCCCCCGGCTGTGGTCCATGGCTGTCACATCGTACTCCCACAGCTCCCCCGCTGTGGTGGCATCTGTGGTGGCATCTGTGGGGGCCCCATCATCCATAGTGGTCGCCTGGGTCAGACCCTCTTCGTTGGTGGTGCTTTCCATGGTGGTGGCTTCAGTTTCCTCCTCCTCCTCCTCTTCCTCTTCTTCTTCTTCTTCTTCTTCCTCCTCCTCTTCCTCCTCTTCCTCGGCTTCACCAGTGCCCTCCTCAGCCACAACAGTGCCATTGCCATGAGGTCCAATACCCTCTGTGGTATTGGTGCTTGTGCCGTTGACACCATTCTCGTTCTCATCTACTTCTTCTTCCTCCTCTTCCTCCTCTTCCTCCTCATTCTCATCACTGTCCTCATTTTCAGAGTCTTCCCCCTTGCTGGCAGTCCTCTGCCTGATCCCTTTCAGGATCTCTTGGCAGCCCTTGCCCTGGCAGAGGGAAGACAGCACAGCATTACTTGGATGTCAGGTGGCTGCAGCTCCATGTGGAAAGGGGCAGGTATGGGCACAGCTGAGCATCTCCCCACACCTTGCATGGCAGGACTGTAATTTTGGGGTACCCCTTCCAACCCCAAGTCAATGCCTAGAGCTTGGTCCAGCTATGGGTATTTCCCCAGCAGCCCCCCAAGCAGAAACAGGGTGCAGGGCATCCCATGGGTACAAGCAAACATGCAGTGAACAGCCCCTTCCCCATGGATGCTCCCTCCAGCTCCCCAAACCACACCTGATAAGGGGATGTGAGGTCTCCTCCCAGTGCACCCTGGCAGTCCGCAGGGGCTGCTCCAGCAGGGTGTCCAGCTGCCTTGGTGCCAGCATAAAATGGCCCCTGCAGGGACAGGGACAGAGACAGGACAGTACAGGGGGTCAGCAGCTGGAGTGGAGCACAGGCCTCCCAGCAGCGAGAGGGGTACAGAGCATCCACACACAGCATTTGGACATTGCTCTGAGTTCCCTGCTTTCCCACGGCTCTTGTTCCAGGCTGAAATGGAGAAGCTGCAGCAGGGCAGCTGGAGCTGTGCAATTAAGTGGTGGTGGCTGGAGTCGGGTGTTCCCATTCTGGCTCCACGTTTTGCTTTGCAAAGCATCTAAAGGTTTTCTTCTGGAGTTACCTCCCCCAGTTTCCAGTAAACAAAGAAAGCCACAGGCACACTACATGTGGACACGCTGCACGTCATGTGTGGATGGTCAGGAAGAGTGTGATGGCTCAAAGCCAGGCGTGAGCCAAAACCCCACCAGCCATCAGCCACGGGCAATGCTTGGCCCCAGAGATCAGCAGCAGAGAGGGGCTCTCAGTGGGGTGCACGGCTAAAAAAAGGTAAGGAATAACCCAAATGCAAACAGAGCCTGGAGCAGCCCACTGAGGAGCTGGTGGGGCAGTGCCCAGCCTGGGAGGAGGAGCTTGTTGCCACCAGCAGATGAGCCCAGCCATGGCAGGGAGACCTGAGGACAGTGTCATCACTGCCCTGGGCAATCCCTGCTGCTCGAAGGCCAAAACCAATGACACCTACCCTAACATTTTGGGCCACCTCAGACCTTGAAATACGGGTGCACCTGGTGGCAGAGAAAACCCAGGCTGCTCTCCTCTCCAATAGGAGAGCCATCAAACTGCACAGTGCAGCTGGCTGTGCCAGTGGAAGTGATGCTCCCCATCCAGCAGCCAATATATCAGTACTTTTTACATGGCTGTGACTGACCTTGGGTCCTTTCAGCACAATTCCTCTTGCTGACCACCCTGCCAGTGAAGGCACATCCCTGCATGGGAACAGCCACTGCTCTGGTGCCCTCAAAACAAAAAGGACAGACCTAAAGAGCAGCTACATTAATGCATACCACTTAATTTCTTCCTGAGAAATTAAATGCCAACTTTTGCTGCCCATCCCACTGCTAAAATGTATCTCTAAAGATTGCAGTGGTAGGGGAGAGAAACAGGTAAAATGGGGCAAATTGCAGAGAGGTGCCAGGGCTGGCACAGGGACACCTCATGCTCTATCCCAAGCCCTGCCAGGCCTACAAAGTGGGGTTTAAAACCAGATTCCCTGGCTTTCATTAAATAACTTTTTAAAAAGAAAAAAATAAAAGACTTGATTAGGCCTGTCTCACAGGTTTTTAAGCATACCAGATCCTTATGTCAAAGCATGTGTGTGCCTGAGACCACCGGATTATTTTTGAGCATTTCCAGCTGGATAAGACACCAAATATCTTTGTAACCCCTTACACTCAATTTTGGACCTGGGTAGCTCTCACAACTACAGAGGTACCCAAGCTCATACTGATCCAGAAGACAGGAGCAGCTTTACCATCTGACTGGTACAAATTTGACTTTCCCTATGTAGCATCAGTTTGTGTCCCTCCACAGACACACATGTAGAGCATAACTGGATTGTCCATAGGGATTTTCTCAGTGCTATAGGGGCAACAGACCCTGAAAGAGGAAGATAAGAGGAGTTCCTAACAGCACTTTCTTCCTTGTGTGAACCTCCCTGCTTCTGTCCTTTGGCCTGTCATGCTCCTTTCTGAGCCACTAGAAATGGAAACCCAGAGAATTTGTCTCAGGGTTGTTTGGTGCAACCCGTGCCCAGGAAGAAAAAGGAAAGCAAAAGGAAATAATGGAAAAAAAAAAAAAAAGAAAAAAAAAAAAAAAAAAAAAAAAAAAAAAAAAAAAAAAAAAAAAAAAAAAAGAGTAAAATAAGCCCCAGAGTAGAAAATCCAGTTGTATCCAGAGTGCGAGTCTGTGGGCGGTCCGTGACCACAAATGCTGATGAGCAGAGACTACAAAACCAAAGAAAGTTCCCAATTTCCCGTATTTGTTTTGCAGGCTGCTGGTTTGCCATACTCACCCCCCCTTCCTCCTCCTCCGAGCCATCCCCCTCTTCCTCAGATGAGTCACTGCCCTAAGAAGAGGGAAAACCAAGTTGGAAGGCGGGCGGGTGGGTTCCCAGCAGTGTCACAAGTACAATGCTCTGTGCCCAGGCCCACAGGCCATGCCAACAGGGCACAGACCGTGCCCCCATCTCATTTGGGCCAAAATCTCTGGATTTGGAAGGCGGAGAAGCAGCAGCGAGCCCTCGGAAGCACGCACCTGGTGCCGGCGCTGCGGGGGATACACGTAGATGTATCTGTACAGGTAATGCCTGTGCCGGCTCTTGAAAACCTGCCAGGAGAAGGAGGGGGGGAATCCCATCAGTCTGGGTGCTTGGGCACAGGAGCCACTAAAATGTGCTTTTCCTCGAGGTCAGCCCCATGTGGGACTGGGCAGGCTGGGTGGGGGAGACCCTACCGCGTTCTCCTCTGAATCGTCCAGCTTGGGTCGCCGCAGCCAGCTCTTGACCTGGGGGAAAGCCTGGGTTGGTGCGAGCCCCACGCCAGCCCCAGAGAGGCTGGAGGGTCCCCCCTGGCCTGGCACTCACCGAGAAGGCGCACGCCATCCCCACCAGGCAGGCAAACACCAGGACGCTCCTCATGGCTGCTGGCTCTGGGAACACTGAAACACGTCCAGGGCTCGCTTTTCAGCTAGAAAGTACCAACACCACTCCAAACCATCCACGTGTCTGTGTCCACGTGGGTGAGTGGGGAGAAGAAAGGCTGACCTCCAGCCACTTATTGTGGGGGTCACCCAACCCCTCCATAGACCAAATACTTTCTTTTTTTTTTTTTTTTTTTTTTTTTTTTTTTTTTTTTTTTTTTTTTTTTTAATA